>JAIUJO010000306.1:0-555000 GCA_023846275.1 Vanilla planifolia | reverse complement strand
AAATAGAAGAGGAAGAAGAAGAAGAAAAAGAGGAAGAAGCAGAAGAAAAAGGGGAAGAAGAGGAAGAACAAGAAGAAGAAGGAGAAGAAGTAGAAGAAGAAGAAGTAGAAGAAAAAGAAGAAGAAGAAGAAGAAGAAGAAGAAGAAGAATAAGAAGAAGAAGGGGAAGAAGAGGAGGAAGAAGTAGAAGTAAAAGAAAAAGAAGAAGAAGAAGAAGTAAGAGGAGGAAGAAGAAGAAGATGATGAAAAAGAAGAAGTAAGAGGAAGAAGAAGTAGTAGTAGAAGAAGAAGCAACAGAAGAAGAAGAAGAAGAAAAAGAAGTACAAGTAAAAGAAGAAGAAGGAGAAGGAGAGGAAGAAGAAGAATAAGAAATGCAAGAAGTAGTGGAAGAGGAGGAAGAAGTAGAAGAAGAAGAAGTAAGAGGAGGACGAAGAAGAAGAAGAAGCGTAAGAAGAAGAGGAAGAAGATAAAGAGAAAGAAGTGGTAGAGTAGAAAGAAGAAAAAGAAAAAGAAGAAGAAGAAGAAAAAGAAGAAGAAGAAGAAAAAGAAGAAGCGGAAGAAGAAGTGAAGAACAAGAAGAACAAGCAGGAGTAATAATAGTAGTAGTAGTAGTAGGAGAAGAAGAAGAAGACGAAGAAGAAGAAGAAGAAGAAGATGAACAAGAAGAAGAAGAACAAAAAGAAGAAGAAGAAAAAGAAGTAGAAGAAATAACATGAATATTAAGTAGAAGGGCAAGAAGAAGCAAAAGAAGAAAAAGAAGAGAAGAAGAGAAAGAAGAAGGAGAACTTGGAGAAATGGAAGACGAAGAAGAAGAGGAAGCAGAAGAAGAACTACGTGGAAGCAGAAAAAAAGAAGTTGATGAAGAAAAAGAAGAAGAATAACAAGAAGAAGAAGAAGAAGAAGAAGTGCGAGAAGAAGGAGAAGCAGAAGAAAATTAAGGAGAAGTAGAAGAATAAGATGAAGAAACATAAGAGGAGGAAGAAGAAGAACAAGAGGAAGAAGAAGAAGAACAAGAGGAAGAAGAAGAAGAAGAAGAGGAAGAGAAGGATGAAGAAGTAGTAGAAGAAGAAGAAGAAGAAGAAGAAGAAGAAGAAGAAGAAGAAGAAGAAGAAGAAGAAGAAGGAGAAGAAGAAGTAAGAGGAAGAGGAGGAAGAAGAAGAAGAAGAAGAAGAAGAAGAGTAAGAAGAAGAAGAAGAAGAAGAAGAAGAAGAAGAAGAACACGACATGGAAGCAGGAAATGAGGAAAAAGAAGAAGAAGAAGAAGATGATGATGATGATGAAGAAAAAGTAAGAGGAAGAAGAAGAAGTTTGAGTAGTAAAATAAGTAGAAGTAAAAGAAGAAGAAGAAGAAGATGGAGAAGGAGAAGAAGAAGAAGAAGAAGAAGAAGAGAAGAAGAAGTAGTAGTAGTAGTCATAAAAGAAGAAGAAGAAGAAGAAGAAGAAGAAGAAGAAGAAGAAGAAGAAGAAGAAGAAGAAGTTGATGAAGAAGAGGGAGAAGAATAAGAAAAAGGAGAAGAAGAGGAAAAAGAAGAAGAATAAGAAGTCAATGAAGAGCATGAAGTGCAAGAAGATGAAGAAGTGGAGAAAGAAGAAGAAGACAATGATGAAGAATTAGAAGAAGAAGAAGAAGAAGAATTAGAAGATGAAGTAGAATTGGTAGAAGTAGAAGAAGAAGAAGAAGAAGATGAAAAAGAAGAAGGAGATGAAGAAGTAGGAGGAGGAGGAGAAGAAGAAGAACAAGAAGAAGAAGAAGTAGTAGCAGTAGAAGAGGAAGAAGAAGAAGTAGTAGCAGTAGTAGAATAAGAAGAAGAAAAAGAAGTGGAAGAAATTTAAGATGAAGAAGAAGAAGAAGAAGAAGAAAAAGTAGTAGAAGAAGAAGAAAGAGAAGATGAAGAAGAAGAAGAAGTGAAATGAAGATGAAGATAAAGAAGAATTAGAAGAAGAAGAAGGAGAAGAAGTATGGGGAGAAGAAGAAGTAAAAGACAGACAAGAAGAAGAAAAAATTGGAGAAGAAGAAGATGGTGAAGAAGAATAAAAAGAAGAAAAAGATGAAGAAGAAGAAGAAGAAGAGGAGGAGGAAGAAGAAGAAGAAGAAGGCGATGATGAAAAAGAACGAGGAGAAGAAGAAGAAGAAGAAGAAGAGGAAGAAAAGGAAACTGAAGAAGAAGAAGGAGAAAAAGGAGACGATCTAGAAGTAGGCAAAGATGAAAAAGGCAAGGAAGAAGATGGAGAAGAAGAGGAAGTAGTTTTAGTCGAAGAAAAAGAAGAACAAGGACAACAAGAAGATTATTAAGAAAATGATGGAGATGTAAAAGAATAAGAAGAAGAAGAAGAAAAAGAAGAAGAAGAGGGGGAAGAAGAAGTAGGAGGAGAAGAAGAGGAAGAAGAAAAAGAAAATGAAGTGCAGAACAAAGAAGAAGAAGAAGAAGAAGAAGAAGAAGAAGAAGGAGAAGTGGAAGAGGAAGAAGAAGAAGAAGAAGAAGAAGGAGAAGTGGGAGAAGAACAAGAAGAAGGAGAAAAATAAGAAGAAGAATAAGAAGTAAAAGAAGGAGAACAAGAAGAAGGAGAAGAAGAAGAAGAGGAGGAAATAGAAGAAGAAGAAGAAGAACGAAAAGAAGAAGAAGAAGTGGAAGAAGAAGAAGATGATGAAGAAGAAGAAGTGGAAGAAGAAGAAGATGATGAAGAAGAAGAAATACAGAAAGTGTACGGAGAAGAAGCAAGAGAAGAAGTGGTTGAAAAAGAAGAAGAAGAAGAAGGAGGAGAAGAAGAAGAAGATGATGATGATGATGAAGAATAATAAGGAGAAGTAGAAGTAGAAGAAGAAGAGGAAAAAATGTTGAAGAAGAAGAAGAAGAGGACGAAGAAGACGAAGATAAAGAAAAAGAAGATGAAGAAAAAGATGAATGAGAAGAAGAAGAAGAAGAAGAAGAAGAAGAAAGAGAAGAAGAGAGGGAGGAGGAAGAAGAAGAAGAAGAAGAAGAAGTAGAAGATGTTGAGGAGGAAGAAGAATAATAACAAGAAGAAGAAAGAGGGGAAGAAGAAGAAGAAGAAAAATAAGAAGTAGAAGAGTAAGATGAAGAAGAAGAAAATGAGGAAGAGGAGGCAGAAGAAGAAGAAGAAGAAGAAGAAGAAAAAGATGTTGGTGATGATGATAAAGTAGAAGAAGTTGGAGGAGATGAAGAAGTAGAAGAAGTAGCAGAAGAAGAAGAAGAAGAAGAAGAAGAAGATGATGATGAAGAAGAAGATGTAGAAGAAGAAGAAGATGAGGAAGAAGAAGAGAAGAAGTGGAAGAAGAAGATGAACACAAAGAAGAACAAGGAGAAGAAGTAGTAGATGAAGAGGAAGAAGAAGAAGGGTAAGTCGAGGTGGAAGAGGTGGAAGAAGGATAAGAAGAAAAAGGCAAAGAAGTAAGATGAGGAGGAAGAAAAAGAAGAAGAGTAAGAAGAAGAGGTAGAAGAAGAAGAGGAAGAAGTAGGAGAGGAGAAAGTAGAAGAGGTTGAAGAAGAAAAAGAAGAGGAAGAAGAAGATGAAGAAGAAGAAGAAATAGAAGATGAATAATATGATGATGAAGGAGAAGAAGAAGAAGAAGAAAATGAAGAAGAAGAATAAGAAAAAGAAAAAGAAAAAGAAGATGAAGAAGAAGAAGACAAAGAGGTAGAAGAAGAAGAAGAAGAAGAAGGGGAAGAAGAAGAACAACAACAACAAGAAGAAGGAGAATAAGGAGAAGAAGAAGAAGAAGAAGAAGAAGAAGAAGAAGAGGATGCAGAAGAGACAAAGGTGGTGGAAAAAATAGAAGATGAAGAAGAGGAGGAAAAACAGGAAGAAGCATAAGAAGAAGGAGAAAAAGAAGAAAGGGATGAAGTGAGAGAGGAGGAGGAGGAGGAAGAAGAAGAAGAAGAAGAAGAAAAGAGGAAGAAGAAGAAGAAGTAAACGAAGAAGAGGAAGAAGAAGTAAGAGAAAGAAGAAGTACTTGTAGTAGAAGAAGGAGAAGAAGATGAAGAAGAAGAATAAGAAGAAGAAGAAGAAGTAGTAGAAGAAGAAGAAGAAGAAGAACATGATGATGAAGAAGAAGAAGAATAAGAAGGAGAAGACGAAGAAGAAGAAGAAGAAGAAGAAGAAAAATAAGAGGAAGAAAATAAAAGGAAGAAGTGGAAGAAGAAGAACTAGAAGAAGAAGAAGCGGAAGAAGAAGGGGAAGAAGTGGAAGAAGAAGAGAAGAATAAAAAGTAGAAGCACAAGAACAAGAAGAAGAAGATGAAGAACAAAAAAAAATTAAATGGAAGGGGTAGGAGAAGAAGAAAAAGTTAGAGGAGTAGAAGTAGTAAAAGATGAGAAAGAAGAAGAAAAAGAAGAAGAATAACAAGAAGAAGAAGAAAGAGTAAGCAAAAGAAGAAATTGAAGAAGAAGAAGTAAAAGAGGAGGAAGAAGAAAAAGTAAGAGCAGAAGGAGAAGGTGAAGAAGAAGAAGAAGAAGAAGAACAAGAAGAAGAAGAGGAAGAAGAAGAAGAATAAGAAGTAGTAGTAGAAAAAGGCAAAGAAGAAGAAGAAGAAGAGAAAGAGCAAGAAGAAGAAGAAGAAGAAGAAGAAGAAGGGGAAAATGGAGAAGTGGAAGTTGGAGAAGAAGAAAAATGCAAGGAAGAAGAAGGAGATGAAGTACAAGAAGAACAAGAAGGAGATGAAGAAGAAGAAGTTGAAGAAGAAAACAAAAAAGAAGAAGAACAAGAAGAAGAAAAAGAAGAAGTGGAAGTAGAAGAAGAAGTTGAAGAAGGGAAAAATGAAGAAGAAGAAGAAGAAGAAGAAGAAGAAGAAGAACAACAACAACAACAACAAGAAGATGATGATGAAGAAGCAAAAGAGGAAGAAGGGGAACAGAAGAAGAAGAAGAAGAAGAAGGGGAGGAATAAGAAGAAGAAAAAGAAGTAGAGGAGGAAGAAGAAGAAGAAGAAGAAGAAGAAGAAGAAAAAGAAGAAGAAGAAGAAGGGTAAGAAGAATAAGAAGTAGAAGAAGGAGAAGAAGAAGACAGGGAAGAAGAAGAAGAGGAAGAAGGAGAAGAAGAAGAAGAAGAACAAGAAGAAGAAGAAGAGGAGGAAGAAGTAGAAGAAGAAGAAGATGAAGAAGACAAAGAAGAAGAAGAACATGATGATGATGAAGAAGAAGTAAAAGGTGTAGAAGAAGAAGAAGAAGAAGAAGAAGAAGAAGAAGATGAAGAAGAAGAAGAAAAAGAAGAAGTAGAAGAAGAAGATGAACAAGAAAAAGAAGAAGAAGAATAGGTAGAAGAAGATGATGAAGAGGAGGAAGAAGAATAAGAAGTAGAAGTAGAAGAAGAAGAAGAAGAAGAAGAAAAAGAAGAAGAAGAATAAGAATAAATGAAAGAAGTAGAATAATAATAACAAGAAGGATAAGAAGAAGAAGAGGAAGAGAAGAAGTAGTAGAAGAAGAACAAAAACAAGAACAAGAAGAAGAAGAAGAGGAAGAAGTAGTAGGAAAAGAAGATGAAGAACAAGATGAAGTAAGAGTAGGAGGAGGAAGAGGAGGCGGAGAAGAAGATGATGAAGAAGAAGTAGAGGAAGTAAGAAGAAGAAGAAGAAAAGGAAGAAGAATGAGAAGAAGAAGAAGAAGAACAAGAAGAAGAAGAAAAAGAAGGAGAATAAGAAGAAGTTGAAGAAGAAGATGAAGATGATGATGAAGAACGAAAAGAAGAAGAAGAAGAAGAAGAAGAAGAAGAAGGAGAACAAGAAGTGGAAGAAGTAGAAGAAGAAGAAGAAGAAAAAAAGAAGATGAAGAAGATGAGGAAGGGAAAGTTAAAGAAGAAGAAGAAGAAGAAGCAGAAGAAGAAGAAATAGTAGGAGAAGAAGAAGGAGAAGAAGACGAAGAGGTAGTAGTAGTAGAAGAAGAAGCAATAGTAGTAGTAAAATATGAAGAAGAAGAAGGAGACAAAGGAAAAGGAGAAGAAAGAGAAGAAGAAGAGTAAGAAGAAGAAAAAGGAGAAGAAGGGAAAAAAGATGAAGAAGAAGAGGAAGAAGAAGAAGAAGAAGACGAAAAAGAAGAAGACGAAGACCATGAAGAAGAAGAATAATAATTAGAGGAAGAAGGCAAAGTAGAAGAATAAGGAGAAGAAGAAGAAACAGAAGGGAATGAAGAAAACGAGAAGAAGATGAAAAAGTAGTAGTGAATGTAGATGTTGAAGATGAAGAAGAAGAAGGAGAACAAGAACAAGAAGAAAAACTTAAATAAGAGGTAAAAGAAGAAAATTAAGAAGTAGATGATGGCAAAGGAGGAGAAGAAGATGATGATGAAGAAGAAGAAGAAGTAGAACAAGAAGAACATGATGAAGTAAGAGGAAGAAGATGAAAAAGAAGAGGAAGAGGAAGAACAAGAAGAAGAAGAATAGAAGGAAGACAAAGAAGAAGAAGAAGAAGAAGAAGGAGAAGGAGAAGAGGAATAACAATAATTATAATAACAATAATGGTAAGAAGAAGAAGAACAAGAAGAGGAAGATGGAGAACACGAAGAAGAACAAGTGGAAGAAGTGGAAGAAGAAGAAGAAGAAGTAGAACAAGAACTAGAATATGAGGGAAAAGAAGAACAAGTAGAGGAAGAAGAAGAAAAGGAAGAAATATGTCGAAGAAGTAGAACAAGTGGAAGAAGAAGGAGAAGGAGAAGAAGAAGCAGAAGAAGAAGAAAAGTGGAAGAAGAAGTTGGAGAAGAAGAGTTAGAAGAAGAAGTAGATGAAAAAGAAGAGTAGAAGAAGAAGAAGAGGAATAAGAAGAAGGAGAAGAAGAAGAAGAAGAAGAAGAAGAAGAAGAAGAAGAAAAAGAAGAAGAAGAAGAAGAAGAAGAAGAAGTAGAAGAATAAGATGAAGAAGAAGAAGAAGAAGAAGAGGAAAAAGAAGAAGAAAAAAAGAAGAAGAAGGGCAGGAAGAAGACGAAGAAGAAGAAGAAGAAGAAGAAGCAGAAAAGGAAGAAGTAGGTGAGGCGGAAGAAAAAGAAGTAAAAGAAAAAAAATTAAAGAAGAAGATGATCAAGAAGAAGAAGAAGAAGAAGAAGTAAAAGTAAAAGAAGAGGAAGAAGTACAAGAAGAAGAAGAGGATGAAGAAGAAGAGGAAGAGGAGGAGGAGGAGGAACAAGAAGTAGAAGTAGAAGTAGTAGTAGAAGAAGAAGAAGTAAGAAGAGGAGGAAGATGAAGAAGAGTAAGAAGAAGAAGAAGAGGAAGAAGAGGAAGAAGTAGGATAAGAGCAGGAAGAAGAAGAAGAAGAAGAAGAGGAAGAAGAAAGGGGAAGAAAAATAAGTAGTAGTAGTAGAAGAAGAAGAAGAAGAAGGAGAAGTAAAAGAAGTAGAGGAAGAAGAGGAAGAAGAAGAAGAAGAAGAAGAAGAAGAAAAAAAGAAAAAGAAGAAGTTGAAGAAGAAGAAGAAGAAGAGGAGGAGTATGAAGAAGGAGAAGAAGAGAATGAAAAAGAAGAAGAAGAAGAATAAGAGCAAGATAAGGAAGAAGAAGATCATGAAGAAGAAGAAGAAGAAGAGGAGGGAGAATAGACGAAGAGGAGGAAGAAGAAGGACAAGAAGAAGTAGAATAGGAAGAAGAAGAAGAAGAAGACGAAGGGGAAGAAAAGGAAGGGGAAGAGGAGGAGGAAGAAGTAGAAGAATGAGAAGAAGTAAGAGGGGAAGGAGGAAGAAGAAGAAGAGTAAGAAGAAAAAGAAGAAGAAGAGGAAGAACTAGTAGAGGAGAAAGAAGAAGAAGAACAAGAACAAGAAAAACAACTAGAAGAAGAACTAGAAGAAGAAGAAGAAGAAGAAAAAGAAAGAGGAGAAGAAGAAGAAGGAGAAGAGGAAGAAGAAGGCGAAGAAGAAGAAGAGGAAGATTAAGAAGATGTGGACAAAGAAGAAGAAATAGAAGAAGAAGAGGAGGAAGAGGAAGGAGACGAATAAGTTGGAGAAAAGGAAGAAGAAGAAGAAAAAGAAGAAGAACAAGAAGAACAAGAAGTAGGAGGAAGAAAAAAAGAAGAAGAAGATGATGATGAAGAAGAAGAACAACAAGAAGAAGATGTAGAGGAAGAATAAGAAGAAGTGTAAGAAGAAATAAAAGGAGAATAAGAAGAAGATGAAGATGAAGATGAAGAATAAGTTGAAGAAATACAATAGGAAGGAGAAGAAGAAGAAGAGGATGAAGCAGAGCAGAAGTTGGAGAAGAGGAAGAACAAGAAAAAGAAGAAGGAGAAGAAGTAGAAGAAGAAGAAGTAGAAGAAAAAGAAGAAGTTGAAGAAGAAGAAGAAGAAGAAGAAGATGGGGAAGAAGAGGAGGAAGAAGTAGAAGTAAAAGAAGAAGAAGAAGAGGTAAGAGGAGGACGAAGAAGAAGATGAAAAAGAAGAGTAAGAGGAAGAAGTAGTAGTAGAAGAAGAAGCATAAGAAAAAGAAGAAAAAGAAATAGAAGTAAAAGAAGAAGGAGAAGAAGAAGAAGAAGAAGAAGAAGAAGAAGAAGAAGAAAAACAAGAAAGAGTAGTAGAAGAGGAGGAAGAAGTAGAAGAAGAAGAAGAAGAAGAAGAAGTAAGAGGAGGACGACAAAGAAGAAGAAGAGGAAGAAGATAAAGAGAAAGAAGTGGGAGAGTAGAAAGAAGAAGAAGAAGAAGAAGAAGGGGAAGAAGAACTGAAGAAGTGGAAGAAGAAGAAAAAATGAAGAAGAACAAGAACTAGAAGATGAATGAAAAGAAGAACAAGAAGAGGTAGAAGAAGAAAAGGAAGAAATATGTCGAAGAAGTAGAAGAAGTGGAAGAAGAAGGAGAAGGAGAAGAAGAAGAAGAAGAAGAAGAAGAAAATGTGGAAGAAGTTGGAGAAGAAGAAGAAAAAGAAGAAGAAGAAGAAGAAGAAGAAGAAGAAGAAGAAGAAGAAGATGTGAAAGAAGAAGAAGATGAGAAAGAAGAAGAAGAAGTAGAAGAATAAGATGATGAAGAAGAAGAAGGAAAGGAAGATGAAGAAGAAGAAGAAAAAAAGAAGAAGAGGAGGAAGAAAAAGACAAAGTAGAAGAAAAAAAGAAGAAGAAAAAGTCCATGAAGATGGAGAAGAAGAACTAGAAGAAGAGGAAGATGAAGAAGAAAAAAAGGAAAAAGAGGAAGAAGAAGAGGAAGAGGAGGAGGAGGATGAGGAGGAAGAAGAAGAAGAAGAAGAAGAAGATGAAGTAGAAAGAGGAGGAGGAAAAAGAAGAAGAGTGAGAAGAAGAAGAAGAAGAAGAAGAAGAAGAAAAAGAAGAATAGGAAGAAGTTGGAGAAGAGGAGGAGGAGGAAGAAGAAGGAGAAGAGGGGGAGGAGGAAGAAGAAGGAGAGGAAGAGGAAGAAGAGGAAGAAGAAGAAGTAGAAGAAGAAGAAGAAGAAGAAGAAGAAGAAAAAGAAGAAGAAAAGGAAGAAGAGTAAGAAGACTAAGAAGAAGTAGAAGAAGGAGGAGAAGAAGGAAGGGAAGAAGAAGAAGAGATAGAAGGAGAAGAAAAAGTAGAAGATGAAGAAGAAGAAGAGGAGGAGGAAGAAGTAGTAGAAGAAGAAGAAGAAGACAAAGAAGTAGAAGAACATGATGATGAAGAAGAAGAAGTAAAAGGTGTAGAAGAAGAAGAAGAAGTAAAAGAAGGAGAACAAGAAGAAGTTGAAGAAGAAGATGAAGATGATGATGATGAAGAACGAGAAGAAGAAGAAGAACAAGAACAAGAACAAGAAGTTGAAGAAGAAGGAGAAGAAGAAGAAGAAGAAGAAGAAAAACAAGATGAAGAAGATGAGGAAGGGGAAGGGGAAGCAGAAGAAGAAGAAAGGGAAGAGGGAGAAGAAGAAATAGTCGGAGAAGAAGAAGGAGAATAAGAAGGAGAAGAAGGCGAAGAGGTAGTAGTAGTAGTAGTAGAAGAAGCAATAGTAATAGTAGAAGATGAAGAAGAATAAGGAGAAGAAAGAAAAGAAGGAGAAGAAAGAAAAAAAGTAGAGCAAGAAGAAGAAGAAGAAGAATGGAAATAAGAAGAAGAAGATGAAGAGGAAGAAGAGGAAGAAGAAGAAGAAGAAGAAGAGGAAGAAGAAGAAGGCGAAAAAGAAGAAGAAGACGAAGGTGATGAAGAAGAAGAATAAAAATAGGAGGAAGAAGGTAAAGTAGAAGAACAAGGAGAAGCAAAAGAAGAAGAAGGAAAAGAAGAAAAGTAGAAGAAGATGAAAAAGTATTGTAATGGAAGTATGAAGATGTTGAAGATGAAGAAGAAGAAGGAGAACAAGAACAAGAAGAATAAGAAGAAAAATTTAAATAAGAGGTAGAAGAAGAAAATGGAGAAGCAAATGATGGCATAGGAGAAGAAGAAGAAGAAGAAGAAGAAAAGAAAAAGAAGAACAAGTAGAACAAGAAGAACATGATGAAGAAGTAAGAGGAAGAAGATGAAAAAGAAGAAGAAGAGGAAGAACAAGAAGAACAAGAAGAATAGAAGGAAGGCAAAGAAGAAGAAGAAGAAGAAGAAGAAGAAAGAGAAGATGAATAATAATAATAATAATAATAATAATAATAAGAAGAGGAAGAAGGAGAAGATGAAGAAGAACAAGTAGAACGAGTGGAAGAAAAAGAAGAAGTAGAATAAGAACTAGAAGATGAGGGAAAAGAAGAATAAGAAGAGGAAGAAGAAGAAAAGGAAGAAATATGTCAAAGAAGTAGAACAAGTTAAAGAAGAAGGAGAACGAGAAGAAGAAGAAGAAGAAGAGGAAGAAAAAGTAGAAGAAGAAATTTGAGAAGAAGAAGAGTAAGAAGTAGATGAAGAAGAAGAGAAGAAGAAGAAGAAGAGTAAGAAGAAGAAGAAGAAGAAGAAGAAGAAGAAGTTAAAGAAGAAGAAGAAGAAGTAGAAGAATAAGATGAAGAAGAACAAGAAGAAAAAGAAGAAGAAGAAGAAGAAGAAAGAAGAAGAAGAAGAGAATGAGGAAGAAGAAGAAGAAGAAGAAAAGGAAGAAGTTGGTGAAGAGGAAGAAAAAGAAGAAGTAGAAGAAGAAAAATTTAAAGAAGAAGATGATCATGAAGAAGAAGAACAAGAAGAAGTAAAAGTATAAGAAAAGGGAGAAGAAGAAGAACAAGAAGAAGAAGAGGAGGAAGAAGACGAGGAAGAGGAGGAGGTGGAGGAGGAAGAAGAAGTAGTAGTAGAAAAAGAAGAAGAAGAAGTAAGAAGAGGAGGGAGATGAAGAAGAGTAAAAAGAAAAAGAAGATGAATAAGGGGAAGAAGTAGGACAAGGGCAGGAAGAAGAAGAAGCAGAAGAAGAAAGGGGAAGAAAAAGAAGTAGTAGTAGTAGTAGTAGAAGAAGAAGAAGAAGGAGAAGAAGAAGTAAAAGAAGTAGAAGAAGAAGAGGAAGAAGAAGAAGAAGAAGAAGAAGAAGAAGAAGAAAAAGAAAACAAAGAAGGGGAAGAAAAAGAAAAACGAGAAGAAAAGGAAGAAGAAGAAGAAGAAGAAGAAGAAGAAGAAGTTGTAGAAGAAGAAGAAGAAGATGAAGAAGACGAAGATAAAGAAAAAGAAGAAGAACAACAAGATGAATGAGAAGAAGATGAAGAAATAGAAGAAGGCTTGTGTGTGTTGATTCATGCAGTGTGCTTGTGTACATGCATTTGTGTGTGTGTGTGTGGATGTCTATGTGTGTGCATGTTCATGTGTGCATGCGTGTGTGTGTGTGTGTGTATGTGTTTTGTGTATGTGCACCCATGTGAGTGGGTGCATGTGTGTGTGTGTGTTTGAGTATGTGTGTATGTGCACACACATGTGTTTGGGGTTGTGTGCATGAGGGCTAACATGTGCATGTGTGTGTGTGTGCTTATGGGAGTGTGTAGGTGTGGTGCATGGGAGTGTGTGCATGTGCCCATGTTTGTGTATGTGTTCTTGTGTTCTTGTATGTGTGTTTGCATGTGTGCTTGTGTATATGAGTGTGTGTGTTCTTGTGGGTGTGTGTTTATACATGTGAGTGTGTTTTATTGCATGTGCTTTGCACACTTTTATGTGTGTGTGTGTCTGTGTTACTATATATGAGTGTGTGTGTGGGAAGTGGGGTTTGTGTGTATGCATGTGGATGTGTGTGCGTATCTATTTGCATGTATATGTGTCTTCAAGTATGCATATGTGTTAACGTGTAAATGCATATGCTTGTGGGTGCATCTTCCTATGCATTGGTGTGTGTTGTTATTTGTTTGTGCATGTGTGTGTGTGTGTGTGCATGTTTGTATTTATGCCTATGATTGTTCTTGTGTGTTTACATGTGCTTACATGAATGTTCAAGGGTGTGTGTACGTGTGCATGTGTGTATGTGTTTTTTTTTGAGTCCATGTGTGTGTGTGTAGGTGCAGGTGCATGTGTGTGCATTTACGAGTATGCATGTTTGAGTCCAAGTGTGTGTGTGTGCATGTGTGGGTGTGTCAGTGCTTGCACATGTGTATGTGTGCATACATGTCGACAATTTATACATATGTATGTGTTTTTGCATGTATGCATGTGTGTGCATGTGTGTGCACATGTTCATCTGTGCTTATGTAAGTTTGAGTGCATGTTAGAGCATGTATGTGTGTATTGGATCTTGTATGAGTATGTGGATGAATGTATATGTATGCATACTTGCGTTTGTGTGAATACATGCACATCTATGTGATTGTGTATGTGAGTGCTTGTGCATCATTCTGCATGTTTCTGTGTTGGGGTTGTGCATGTGGGTGTGTGTGTATGCATGTGTGCGTGTGTTCATGCATGTACCACAATAGTGTGTCGACATGTATATTTGTGTGTGTTCTTATGTGTGGATGTGTGTATGTGTTTTTATGTGTACATGCATGCATGTGCATGTGCACACAAGCACATGTATTTGTGTGTAGGTGTGCACATATGTGTGTCTTCGTGTATGTAGTTGTGTCTGTGTGTGTGCATGTGTGAATGTGTGGATGTTTATGCATGTGCATATGTGTATGTGTGTGTGTACATGTGCATGTATGTGTGTTAGTGTGTACATGTGTGTGCTTGTGCTAGTGTTTACATGGGTGTGCATGTTTGTGTGTGTGTGTATATGTGTTTGTATGCATGTGCTTGTGTGTGCATGTTTGTGTGTGTGTGTATATGTGTTTGTATATGTGTGTATATGTACATGCATGTGGAAGTGTGTGTGTGTGTGTATGTGTGAGTGTGTGTGCAAGTGTTTGTGTCTGCATATGTATGTATCTATTTGTTTGTGTGCATGTATGTGTGTGTGTGCATGTGTGGATGTCTTTGTGTGCTTACGCAAGTGTGTGTACCTGTGGGTTCACGCACATGAGTATGAAAGTGATTCATTTTTTTATGTGTGTGTGTGTTCTTGCATGTGCTTTTGTGTATGTGTGTGCACATATGTTTGTGTATGTGTGCATGTGGGTCTACGTGTGTGCATGTGTGTCTATGTGTATGTGTGTATATGTACATGTCTATGTGTGTGCATAGGAATGTGTAAGGATGTGTGTGAATGTGTGTGAGGTTGTGTATGCATATATGTGTGTGTGTGGGTGTGTGTGTGTGTACATGTGTACATGTATATGTTCATATTTGTGTGTACATCTGTGTATGGACATTTATGTAGGCACATGTAGGTGTGTGTGTGTGTGTTCATGTGTGTATGTGTTTGTATGTGTACATGCATGTGGAAGTGTGTGTGTGTGTGTATGTGTGAGTGTGTGTGCAAGTGTTTGTGTTTGCATATGTACGTATCTATTTGTTTGTGTGCATGTATGTGTGTGTGTGCATGTGTGGATGTCTTTGTGTGCTTACGCAAGTGTGTGTACCTGTGGGTTCACGCACATGAGTATGAAAGTGATTCATTTTTTTATGTGTGTGTGTGTTCTTGCATGTGCATTTGTGTATGTGTGTGCACATATGTTTGTGTATGTGTGCATGTGGGTCTACGTGTGTGCATGTGTGTCTATGTGTATGTGTGCATATGTACATGTCTATGTGTGTGCATAGGAATGTGTAAGGATGTGTGTGAATGTGTGTGAGGTTGTGTATGCATATATGTGTGTGTGTGGGTGTGTATGTGTGTGCACCTATGTCTGTACATGTGTGTGTGTGTACATGTGTACATGTATATGTTCATATTTGTGTGTACATCTGTGTATGGACATTTATGTAGGCACATGTAGGTGTGTGTGTGTGTGTGTTCATGTGTGTATGTGTTCATGTGTGTACATGGGTGTGCATGTTTGTGTGTGTGTGTATATGTGTTTGTATGCATGTGCTTGTGTGTGCATGTTTGTGTGTGTGTGTATATGTGTTTGTATATGTGTGTATATGTGTGTATATGTACATACATGTGGAAGTGTGTGTGTGTGTGTATGTGTGAGTGTGTGTGTAAGTGTTTGTGTCTGCATATGTACGTATCTATTTGTTTGTGTGCATGTGTGGATGTCTTTGTGTGCTTACGCAAGTGTGTGTACTTGTGGGTTCACGCACATGAGTATGAAAGTGATTCATTTTTTTATGTGTGTGTGTGTTCTTGCATGTGCATTTGTGTATGTGTGTGCACATATGTTTGTGTATGTGTGCATGTGGGTCTACGTGTGTGCATGTGTGTCTATGTGTATGTGTGTATATGTACATGTCTATGTGTGTGCATAGGAATGTGTAAGGATGTGTGTGAATGTGTGTGAGGTTGTGTATGCATATATGTGTGTGTGTGGGTGTGTGCACTTATGTCTGTACATGTGTGTGTGTACATGTGCACATGTATATGTTCATATTTGTGTGTACATCTATGTATGGACATTTATGTAGGCACATGTAGGTGTGTGTGTGTGTGTGTTCATGTGTGTATGTGTTCACATTTTTGTGTGTAAACATGTGTGATTTTGTATGTGCCTCTATGGGTTCATGTGTGTGTGTGGGTTTTCATGCGTGTTCTTATGTGGGTATGCATGCATATGTGTGTTTATGTGTGTGTTTGTGTGTATTCATGCATGTATGTGTGTATGCACATGTGTGCATGTGAGTTTGCATGTGTATTAGCATGTGTTTGCATGCATAGATGTGTGTATACAAATGTATGCATGTTCTTACATGCATGCATATTTTTTTGTGCATGTGTGTATGTGTGCTTGTGTGTATATGCATCTGTCATGGGCATGTATTTGTACATCCATTATTGTGCATGCTTGTGTGAGTTTGCTTCTTTGTGGCAGGTGCAAGTGTTATTGTGCATTTTTGTTCATGTTTGTGTGCAAGCACAAGTGTGAATATGAGTTTGCTCGTGCATTTATGTGTGTTTGTGCATTTGTACTTGTAGGTATGCATGTGTTCATGTGTGTTTGTGTGTATTTATTTATATGCATATGTGTGTGCATCTATGAATGTTTGTGCATCTGTATAAGTGTGAGTGTATGTGTGTGCATCTGTGCATGTGGCTGTGTATGTGAGTATGCATTTGTTTGTGTATACATGTGCAAGTGTATGTATGTGTGATATTTGTAAGTGTTTGTGCATATGTGCATGCAAGCGTGCAAGCCTATGAGTGTACTTGTGTGTGTAACTTTGTAAATGCATGTGTTTGTGTTTGTATATGCATGTAGATGCATATGCATGTTCTTATGTGTATGTGAATGACTGCTTGTGTGTATGTGCATCTGTGCATGCATGTTTTCCTATGTGCATGTATTTGTGTCTTTGTGTGTGCATTTGTGTAGGTCTATGTGTGTGTGTGCTTGTATGTTTCTCTATGTGTGTACATATATTTTTGCCCAAGTGTGTGTGTGCTCAGCTGTATGTGCATAGGAGGGTGTGCATGTATATGTGCTTATTTTTGTATATGTGAGCATCCGTGTTTGTGTGCACGAATGCATGTGAGCATCTGTATTTGTGTGAGTCCATGGGTACGTTTATGTATATGTGCATGCATGTGCTTGCATGTGTGCACATGTGTGTTTGTGTAGAAATGAGTGTATGTGTGTGTGCATGTGTGTTCTTATTTTTTCTTATATGCATGCATGTGTGTATATGTGTGTGTGTTCATGTTCGTGAGCATGTATGCAGGCATGTGTGTGTGTGCATTTGTATATGTTTGTATTTATGTGTGTGAGCATGCTTGTGTGTGTGTAGATGGATGTGTATGTACATTCCTAAATGTGTCTCTATGTACTTGTGCATGTGATCATGAGTGTGAGTGTGTATGTATTTGTATGAGCATTTGTGCTTGTGATTACCTATGTATCTGTGTGTGCACTTATACATTTGTGGTTGTTCATGTATGTGTGTGCATATGTGCATGTGTACATGTGTGCGATTGTATGTGTGTGGCTACACGTGAGCATGAGTGTACATGTGTGTGTAACTACTTGTGTGAGCATGTGCACATATGTGCATGTATTTATGTATGTGTGTTCATTCATGCATGTGGTGTACATGTGAGTATGCATTAGTGTGGGTGTGTGTATGCATGCATGTATGTGTATGTGTGTGCTTTTGTGTCCATGCATGTTTGTGTTCGTACGTGAGCATGTTTGTGTTCACACACATGCGTGTGTATGTGAAAGCATGTGTGTGTGTGTGTATGTGAAGGCATAAGTGTATGTCTAAGTATGCATGCACATTTGTATATTTGTACATATGTGTATTCATGTGTGTGCATGTGAATGTGTGAGTGCACATATGTGCATGCATGTGCATATGTATGTGCCTATGTTTACATGTGTGTGTGTGCATGCATGTGCATTTGTGTAAGTCTATGTTTACATGTGTGTGTGCTTGCATGTGCCTATGCTTCCGCATGTGTCTGTGTGTGTGTGCATGTAGGTTTATGTGCATCTACATGTGTGCATGTGTGTGTGCATTTGCATGTGCATCCAAGTGTGCATGACTATGTCTACAAGTATGTGTGTGTGTGTGAATATTTATGCTTTTGTGCATATGTTTATGTGCATCTTTACATGTATTTGTGTTCTCGAGTATGCGTGTGTATGTTTATGCATTTGTGCTTGTGTGAATGTATTCTTATGTGCATGGGTGTGTGCATCCGTGTGTGTGTCAACACGTGCATATTTGTTTGTTCATGTGTGTATGTCTACATATGTGGGATTATGTGTGTGTACATGTTGTTATGTGTGCGGTTGTGAGTGTGTGTGCAAAAAAATGTGTGCATACGTGTAAGTGTGTGGATGGGCATGTGTTCATGTCTATGCTTGTGTACATGTGTGTGTATGGGTATTCATTATGTTCATGTGGGTTCTTCTGCGTATGTGTGTGAGTGTGTGTGCATGTGTGTGTGTATGTGTGTGTATGTGTGTGTGTGTGTGTGTGTGTGCATGTGTGTGCAGGTTATCTACTTATGCATATGTACATGTACTCGTGTGCTGTGTCTACAACTGTGTGTGCATGTATGTATGCAGGTGTGTGCATTCACGTGTGCATGTTGGTGTGTGTGTGTGTGTGTGTATGTGTGTCCATGTGTAAGCATTCGTGTGAGCGTGTATGTGTGCATGTGAGTACATTTGTGCGTGTGCATGCATGTTCACATGTGTGCATTGTGTGGATGAGTATGTGTATGTTATTGCAAGGTGCATGCATGCATATGTGTATATGTGTGCATACTTTTGCCTGCATGTGTTTCTATGCATATCTATGCGTATGTTTGTTTGCGTATCTGTCTATGCATGAGCATATGTGTACATGTGTCTGTGTGTGTTTATGTGCATATGCATGTGCATGTGTGCATGCTTGTGTGTGTGTGCGTGTGTCTATGTGCTTGAGTGTGCCTATATGTATGTACATGTGTGTGTGCATGTGTGTGAGCCATTATATGTGTATGTGTGCAAGCTACGATGCATGCATGTCTATGTGCATGTGTATGCATCTGTTTGTGTGCATGTGTGTGTGCTTGTCTGTGTGTCTTCATGTTTAAATATATACATTTGTGTGTGTGCTTGTGTTGATGTATCTATATGAATGCTTGTGTTGATTTATCTATGTGTGTGCTTGTGTGTGTGTGCATGTATGTGCATTTTTTTTGTATGCATACATGTGTGCATGTATGTTTGTGGGTCTGTTTATGTATATATGTTCAAGTGTATGCATGTGCATGCATGTGTTTGTGTGTGAGTGCATATGAGAGTGTGAGAATTTGTGTGCATTTGTGCATGTGTATTTGTATGTGTGCATTCCCATGTGTGTGTGTGTACCTTTGTGTCTATGTACCAGAGTATGTGTATGTGTCTGCATGTGTGTACTTGTGTGTGTGCATGTGTTGCAAGTATGTTTACATAAGTGCATGCATTTTTGTGTGTGTGTGTACATGTTTGAGGGTGTCTTTGTCTATGTTTGTACAAGTGTGTGAGTGTGTGTTTTTGTGTGCATGTGACCATTTGTGTCCATGTGTGTGCATGTGTGTCTACATGCACATGTGTGCATGCGAACATGTGTGTATGTGTGCATGAATATGTTTGTGTGCTTGTGGCTGTATTTGTGTTTGTGCATGTCTATGTTTTTGCATGCGTGTGTGTGTGGATGGGTGTGTGTAGGTGTGTATGTGTGTGCATATAAGTGTGCTTGTGTGTTCGAGTATGTGTGTGGGTGTGTGTGTGTGCATGTGTGTTCTTGTGTGCATTAGTATGTGCAAGTTAGTGTACGTGTGTGTGTATGTTTATATTTTTGTGTGAGCACGTTTGTGACTATGCATGTGGTTGTGTATGTGCATTTTTGAGTGCATTTATGTGTGTACTTGTGAGAGTACACATGAGTGTGTGTGCATGTGTTTGTGTTCGTGCACTTGATTGTGTGTGTATTTTTGTTGTACATGCATATGTGCATGTGCATATTTGTGTGTGTGTAATAATGTGTATTTGTGTTTGTGTGTATGCATGTGCATGTGCTTGTTTGAGCATTCTATATCTTTGCATGTGTGTCCTTGTGCATGTGTACATGTGTCTATGTATGTACGTGTGTGTGCATGTCTTTGTGGGTTCATGCATGTGCATGCATGTTGTTAAATCCATTTGCATGTGTGTGTGTGTGGCTGTGCATGTGCATGTGTATATGTGTGTGGTTATGCACATGCATTTGTACATATGAGTGCATGTCTTCTTGTTTGTGCATGTGCATGTGTGTTTGTATTTGTGTCCTTCTGCTTGTGTGCTTGTGTGTGTGGGGGTAGGGATGTGTGTGGGTGTGTGTGAGTATGCTTATGTGTGTGCATGTTTGTGTGTATATGCATGTTTATGTCTATGTGTCTATGATTGCATGTGTGTGTGAGTGTGTTTACATTGGTGTGTGTGTGTGTATGTATCTCCATGTTTGTGTGTGTGTGTGTGCATGTGTTTTGATATAATTATGCACATGTGTAGGTGCATGTTTATGTGACTAAGAACTTGTGCATGAGTGTGTGCATGCACATGTGTCTTGTATGCTCGTGTGTGCATGCATGTGCATGCATGTGTGTTTGTGTATGGGTGTAGGTGTGTGTGCATGAGTTCATGCAAGTGTATATGTGTGTGCATTTGTGTTTACTTGCATGTGTGTGTAACTATGGTTGCATGCATGTATGTTTGTGCATATGTGTGTCTTTGAGTGCACGCATGAGCAATTGTGTGTGTGTATGTGCAATTGTGTCCATGCGTGTGTCTATTTTCATATGTGTACTTTTGTATGCATATTTGCACATATGTGTATGCTTGTGTCTCTACATGTGTTCATATAAAAATGTGTTGGTGTCTGTGTACTTGCATGCATGTGTAGATGTGTGTGTGTGTGTGTGTGAGAATATGTTCTTGTGTGTACGTGTGTCTCAATGTGTATGTGTGTGTTAGTGTGGGTGTGTGTGCATGTGTATCTATGTGTACATGTGCATAAGTGCATGTCTGTGTGCAATAATGTATATATGTTTGTATGTATGTGTGTGCATGTGTGTTTACACTTAGGTGTGTGTGAGGGTTTATGTAAGAGCATCCATGTGTGTGCATGTGTGCAAACCTATGCATGTGTGTGTGTGTGCATGGATGCGTGCATGCATGCATGTGTGTGCATGTGTGTGTGCATGTGGAAACAAGTGTGTGCAAACATATGATTGTGCATGCATGTGCACTCCTATGTGTGTGTGTATGTGTGTAGGCTAGTGTTCATGTGTGTGTGCATGCTCATGTGCGTGTACCTACGTGTGTGTATATGCATTTTTGCATTTAGTGTGTGAGTGCATATATGTGTGTAAGTGTGTTTACAAGCCTTTGTGCTTACATGTGCATGTTTATATGTGTGCATGCATGTACTTATGAAAATTTGTGTGCTTGTCTTTGGTTGTGTGTTTATGTGTTGTATCTATGTGTGCATGTGCATTGTGCATGTTTGTGTGTGTTTGTTTTTGCATGTATAGATGTGTGTGTGCAAATGTGTGCGTGGGTGCTCACATGTGTGCCTGTGTATGTTAATTCATATGCATGCATGCGCACTTTTGTGTTTCAGTGGGTATTTGCATGTAAGTGTGTGATTATGTGTGTACATATGCTTATGTGTCTTTGTGTGCATCTGAGTTTGTTTGTGCATGCATGCATTTGTGTTGGTATGGGTGTGGGTGTGTGTGCATGAGATTGCATGTGTTTGTAAGTGTTTATGTTTGTGTGTGTGTTTATGTTTTTACAAGTTTTTATGATTGTGTGTGTGGGCACACATTTGTGTATGTGTGTGTGTGTACATGCACTTATGTGTGATTATGCACATGCATGTGTGTATGCCTGTCTATGAGCTAGTGTTGTTTGCGTGCATGTGAATGTGTGTATGTGCAAGCATATCTGTGCATCACTTTTTGTGTATCAATTCATGTGTGCATGTGTGTGGGTGCTTGTGTAGAGGTGTGTGTGTGTGTGCATGCATGTGTATGTGTGCATATATGCACATATGTGTGGGTGAGTGCATGGTTGCATGTATTTGTTTGGGTGTGGGTGTGTCTATGCATGTGTGTTGGTTTGTGTGTATACACAAGCATATGTATGTGTGTGTGTGAGTGTGGCAAGTGTGTGTGCATACATGTGTGTATTTGTGTGTGTATGTATGAATATGGGTGTGCGTGTGTGTAGGTGTTCGTACATGTGTGCGTGAGTGTGCACATGCGAGTGCATGTTTGTAGTAATATGCATTTTGTATTAATATGCATCTGTTTTTGCACACATGTGTGCGTGAGTGCTTGTTTGCATGTGTATGTGCATGCATGTGTGTGTGTATAGGTGTGTGCAGTTGCATTTTCCTATGAGTGTGTACATGTGTATGTGTATACATCTATGTTTGTATGTGAGTGTGTGATTAGGTGCATACATGTCCATGTGTGTACATGTATGTATGTCTGTGTATCTATATATGTGTATTTGTGTGCATCTGTGCATGTTTTTTTGTGTGTGCATGCATTCTTGTGTATGCACCTACGTGGGTGTATGCATGTGTGCATACTATGTGGGTCTACAAGCATGCATGTACATATGTTTGTGTGTGCTGGTAGATGTTCCTATTTGTGCATGTGTGTGCATGTATGTTTGCACGTGTGTGCCTCACGTGTTTGTGAAAGTATGTGTGTATATTTGCTACATGTGTGCATGTGTGTGTGCGTAAGTGCGTGAATGTGTGTGTGTGTTTGTTATGTGTGCATGTGTGTGCTAGTGTATGTGTGTGTGTAAGTATATATGCATGCATTTGAGTTCATGCATGCATTTGAGTGTGTGTATTTGTGTATACATGTGCACGTTTGTGTGTGTTTTTATTTGCATGTGTTAGTACACATGTGTGTGCATATATACAGGTTTCGTGTGCACGCACTGGTGCAGTGTTCCTGTGCAATCTTATGTTAGTGTTTGTGGTTGTTCTTTTGTGTGTATGTGTGTGTTTGTGTGTATGTCTATGTCTATGTACATATATTTTATGCATGTCTATATTTTTGTATGTATGTTTACATGCACCTATTTGTGTGTGCATGTACATATGAGTGGTTGTGTGTTAATGTGTGGGGGCGTGTGTGTGTTTGCATGCTAAGACATATGTTCTTGTGCGTGCACATGTGCAACCAATCATGTGTTTATGTGTGCATGAGTTTGTGGTTATGTGTGTATTTCTATGTGTGGAGGGGTGTGCTTATGTGCATTTGAGTGTGTGCATTTACGTGCATGTGTGTGTGTGTTTTGAGCATGTGTGCATGTGTGTCTAGTTTTTCTTATGTGTGTATGCTTGATTATGCATTTAAGTGTGTGTGCTTGTGTGTGTGAGTGTGCATGAATGTGTGAATGTGCAAGTGTTCATGTGTGAATTTGTGGCTATGTGTATGCATTTATGGGTGTGTATGTGCATGTGCATATGTGTATTTGTGTGTGAGAGAGTGTGCTTGTGTAGGTGTGTATGCATGTGCATGTGCACATATTTGTTAGTGCATGTTTGTGTGTGCTGAGCATTTGCATGCATGAGTGTCTTAGAACTCATGTGTGTATACACATATGTGTACATTTGTTCATATTGT
Organism: Vanilla planifolia; assembly: GCA_023846275.1. Lineage (NCBI taxonomy): Eukaryota > Viridiplantae > Streptophyta > Magnoliopsida > Asparagales > Orchidaceae > Vanilla > Vanilla planifolia. The sequence goes on along the minus strand of JAIUJO010000306.1, from coordinate 532,547 downwards.
GTTTGCATTTATGTGCTTATTCATGTGCATGTATTTCTATGTGCATTTGTGTGTGTTTGTGCATGTGTTTGTGTGCACTTGTGTATGTTGTTGTGTGCATGAATGTGTGTGTCTACATGCATGCACATGTGTGCATGAGTGTGCATGTATGTGTATTTATGTCTATAGTTTTTTGTGCATGTGCATGTGCAAGTGTGAGCATGTGTAAGTTTGTGTGCATGTGTCTATATGTGTGTTTGTAGGTGTGTGTGTGTGTGTGTGAGTGGTTTTGTGTGTGTGGATGTGTATGTGTGTTTGCATCCATGTGCATGTGTGCTTGTGTGTGAGCATGGATCAGTACAAGTGTACCTCTATGCAAGCATTCATGTGTGTGCATACATGGGTTTGTGGTTGTGAGTGTAAGGGATGGGGATGTGTGCATGCGTATATGTGTATGAGTGCATGGGAACATATGCATGTGTTTATGTATTTTTACACTCACGCACGTGTGCATGGGTGTATGCTTGTGTGCATGTACAACCATTCCTATGCATGTGTGCGTTTGTGGTTGTGTGTGTGTATATGTAAGTGCATTTGTGTATGTGTTTGTGTGCTTGTGCATGTTAGTGTGTGCGCGTGCGTGTGTGTGTGTGCATGTGGGTACCTGTTTGTGTGTTAAGCAAGTGCACAATTGAGTGCATGTGTAACAGCACACCTATGTGTATCTGTATGTGTGCGTGAATCTGTGCATGTGTGTGTTTGTGTGAATGTGCTTGTGTAGGGACATGCGTGTTCTCATGTGTGTGTATGTGTTTGTGCACTTGTGTGCAGGCATGCATATATTTCTATATAGATGCGTGTGAGTATGTGTGTGTGTGTGTCTACATGCATGCACATGTGTGCATGTGTGTACATGTGTATGTGTGTGCGTGTATGGGTTTGCTTGCATATATTTTTGCATGTGTGTGCAAGTGTGTGTGTGCGCATGTGTGCGGAGGTGTATGTGTGTGTGCATATGTGTGTACGCATGCGTAAATGTGTCTGTATGTAAGCATGTGTGCACCTGCATATATGTATAGGTGCACAAGTGTGTGTTTGTGTTCATCTGTGTGGATGTATATTGGTCTTTGTGTGTGTGCGTATGTTTATTGTGTATGAGTGCTCATTTGTGTGTGCATTTGTGTATGTACATGCAAGTGCATGTGTGTGTTTGTGCATGCTTGTGTGCATTTGCTTATGTGTGTGTATGTTTGTGCGTGTGTTTGTTTGTGTGGGTGCATGTGTGCATACACTTGTGTGTGTCTATGCCCATGTGTATGCTCACATGTGTATGTCTGGGTGTGCCATTGCATGTGGGTGTGTTTTGTTCACACATGTGTGCACGTGTATATGCGTGTCCATATGTGTGCACATGTATATGTGTGAGTCTACAAATGTGTGTTTGCACTTGTGTGTGTGCACATATGTGTGTGCATGTGTATGTGAGTGGTTAGTGTGCGTATGTATGATTGAGTTTGAAGCATTTGAGTGGATCTGTGTCCTTAGTGGGTGTCTAAGTTCTTATTTATATATGTGTGTGTGTGTATGCACATACATGTACTCTCACAAACATCCCCACACAAACCCATCTACACATACAAGCACAACCATGCACACACATACAAGCACACAAACATGAATACATACCCATGCATGCACATAGAAAGACAAATATAGACATGCACAATGACTTAAATCTACACCCATGCATACACATGCATGCACACAAATACACACACACACACTTATGCTCGCAAACCCACACACACATACAAACATACACACACAAGCACACACTCACACAAACACACACAAACTTATGCACACACACTATCATACTCACACACGCATATGCACACATACACACATACACAAAGTCATATGCACTCACACACACTTGCACATGCACACACACACAACAGCACACACGCCTGCATGCACAAATGCAAACACACACATACATGCACAAAAAGATGCACTCACAAGCAATACCACATGCATGCACTCAAATGCATACAAGCACATTCATGCATGGAACTCAAACACATGCATACAAGCACATTCATATATGCACACAAATGTACACACACGTGCTTGTACATGTATACACACACATGCACACCCACCTACACACACATGAACACATGCAAATACATACACTTGTGCAAGTATATAGACACATAAATAGACACACAGACACACACACACATATATGCACAAATGCACGTAAACATATACACATGTACACATAGAACCAATGCAATTGCACATATACACACATGCACTTGAACATGCACACACATGCACATGCACATGCACTCACACACACATGAACACACATCCTTGCACAATCACATAGCATACACATATAGATGCACCAACACGTGCATGCAAATAAACATGTGCACACATATACACACACATGTGCACACACATAGACATGTACACACATGCAAACATGAACACATGCATACACAAACAAATATACCCATATACACATAGACATGCACACACATTTACACTAATGTCAACAAGCACATAGAAGAACATGCATAAACATGCACTTGCTCATGCATATGTACACATATAGGCTCACAGACAGGTTCACACACATGCACACAAAGGCACACACACCCACACATGCATACAAGTACATAGACATGCACACATTCATATCACACACACACACACACACGGAGATACACACACAAAAACATGCACAATCTTGCATACAAGTGCACACATACACTCACACCCACTCATAAAACCAAACAAACAAACATACATATGCACATCCTCACATAGACATACACACAAACTCATAAACACACACACACGTACGCGCACATACATGTATGCACAAACACAAATACACACATGTGTGCACATATGCACAAAAACACGCACATGCACACATAGATGTATGCAAACATGCATACACACACACAAACACATGCTGGCACACACATTAACACACATAAATTTATGCATATACACACATATTCACACATGCACATGTGCTCACACACTCAGACACATGCACATACACACACACACACAGATATATATATATATATATATATAAGTAATCACATATGCTCACATGCATCAACACTACCTAAGGCATGCACACACATGGAAACATGCATGCCCTTGCACAAGCACATGCACATGCACACTCATGCATGCATACAGATGCACACACCAGAACGCACACACACACACACACCCACACCTACACACACATGCACACTCACACACAAACAAAATAATAAAACACACATACACACACTCACTCACATGCAAACACACACAAACATACATGTATACACATAAACACAAACACTTAAGCTGTCTAACATATAGATGTGCCTACACACACGTACATGTAGATAGACAAAAAGATACATGCCCACATGCGTGCACAAATAGGCACACACATATACAAATGCACATGCATGCCCATGCACACACACATGTACATAGATGCACACAAACATGAATATATACATACACACACCTGTATAATTGCACACTTGCACACACACTTGCACACATATAAGGAAACATGCATGCACACTCTAACACACAAACATACACAAAGACACAAACATGCAAATGCACAAACACATGCACATGCATATGTACACACACATGCACATATGCACATGCCCACACACCATACAAATGCACATAAACATACATGCACAAATGCACATGTACATGCCCAAATAGATGCATGCATACACATATGCACACACACAAATGCATACACACATACACATATGCACCCATATGCACCTAAACACACACATACATAGACACACATGCACACACGGATAGACACATATGCACACATAGGCAAACACATGATGCCCACGCTCACACATGCATGCACATACAAACACAACAAAAACCACACGTACATGGGTATAGATAGAAACATGCATAAGTACACATGCATGCATAAACATGATCTCACAAATACAAACAAAAGCACAGATGCAGAGAAGCATACTTGCATAGACACAAACACACATAGCCACATTCACACATTAACACAAGCACAAACACAAACATACTTGCTCTTGCACAAAAACACATACACACACATAGACATGCACACCCACACAAACACACATGCACATGTGCACATGCACACACACATGTGTATGCAAACATATGCACATCCTAACACACATACACACACACACACACACTTGTGCACAAGAAAACATAGATGTATATATATGCACATATCCACACATACTAGGGCACACATGCACATATGCACACACACACACACTTATAGTATATGCACACATATACATAGACAGACACATGTACACACACAAATGCATATGCACCTACAAACACACATGTGTGTGCATACACATACATAGGCACGTACAGACATGAAATGCACAAGTGTGCATGCACACCTTACATAAATAAGCACATATACACCCACACACACACAAACACATACATGCACCCACCCACATAAACATGTGCATGCGTGCACACACACATAGACTCGCACACACTTACACATGCACACCAATACACACTTACCCCCCTCCCACACATACACACACATGAGTATATGTAGTTACACACCACACACACATACACACATACTCATGCAAGTGCACATGACATGCTTGTAGAGACACAGATAGACATACAGAGATGTACATACATAGCCACACATACACATAAACATGAATATGCATACACACACACACACATACTCACATGCACAAACACACATGCACATAGGCACGCACACATGCGCATCGACATACACATATCCATGCACATGAAAATGCATACCCACACACATGTACACATGCATATAGATGTATGCACTCACATGCAAGCACACATACAAACACATATGTACTCACACATACACACACCAATAAACTCACCCACAAACATATGCACAAGCAAACACACACATGCACAAACATAAGCGCATGCTTGCAAACAAGAACACACAAATAAAAACACACACGTAAACATGTATTGTACATGCATACACACACATAGACTTGTCCACGTAAGCATAGACACACATGTATGCACACCCACATGCATGCTCACACACATACAAGCAAACATGCACAAACACACACACAAATAGACACATACATGCAAGCATGCACATTATTATGCACACACAAGTACACACACCCACATGCACATGCATATGCACTCATATGTGCAAACAACACACACTAAGGCAAGCACAAAAATACACACACACCTACATATGCAAGCATATATGCACAGTCAACTCACAAACACCCACTCACACACATTCATGCTCACTCTTACATAGAAACACAATACCACACACTCAAATGCACATTCATTCATACTCATAAGCATATATGCATGCACACACTTCCTCAAACATAGAAACATATAAATATATAAACACATGTACAAACACACACGCACAAATGCATGTCCAAGAACTCACACATGTACATTCCCAAACACACACAAATACACACATGCACATGTACACACACACCAACAAGAACTCACACAAGCACACACACAGACACAGAGACTCACATACATGCACGTACACAAAAGCACAACACATGTACCTACACGTACATATGCACACACAAAAATAAGGACTTACAAATACATATGTTCACAAACATTTACATATGTATGCAAATTCCTACACACTATGCATACACACATGCACACTCGTACAAACATACACTCACATGCATTCACCCACATGCAATCATATGCAAACATGTAAAGACACACATAGGCACACACACGTATGCCCATGCACAAACAGACAACCAACCACACACATGCACACATATGCATAAGTAGACACACATGCAAAAATATGTTCTCATAAACACATGCATACACATGGACACAAGCAACGCACATGCACAGACATAAACACAAATACATGCACACAAATATATTCACATATGCACAAATGCATGCACTGATACTTATGCACACAAAAAATGCACACCCACACACATGCACACCTACACCTAGACATGCACATGCATACACTCATACATGTGCACATGGACAAACACACACACTCACAAACATAGACAAACACATACACGACACACACAAAAAGCAAACAAATGCTTATGCCAATATGCACACACACAAATGCACATGCATACACAAGCACACACACATACATGCATACACGCACACACACACACATGCATACACGCACACACACACACACACATGGGTGTACAAACACATGCACATGCACACATGAGCATGCACATTAGCACACACACGCGTGTACATATACACACACTCACACACATATATAAGCATAGATGCTTGCATACATATGCATCAAAGCACATACACACATGCACACCCACATGCACACATGTACACATATGCACATGCATGCACACACATATGTGCATGTAGGCACACACTCATGCATGCATACACATCCACATAGAAACATGTGCACGTGTACAAATACAAATAGGTGCAGAGATATGCACCAGCACAAACATACCAACAAACCTAAACATACATAAGCATCTATGCACTAACCCACACAAACAAGTGCATTCATGCACACACAAACATGCACAAATTCACATGAGTGAGCATGTATTTTTATGCATGTGCATGTTAATGTATGTATGTGCATTTTTGTGCACATGTGTGTGTGCATGTGTGTGTTTGTGAGCATGTGTGTGTTTGTGCTTATGTGTGTGTGTGTGCATGTGTGTGTGGGTCAATGTGCCTATGTTTGAGTGTTTGTGCGTGTCTGCTTGTTGCTTGTGTGTGTGTGCATCTGCATGTGATTGTGCACACGAGCATGCATATGTATGTGTGTGTGCATATGCATCAGAGTGTGTAGGTGTGTGTGTGGGTGTGTTTTTATGTATGCATGTATGAGTTTGTGAGCATTTAAGTATGTGTGTGCTTAGTGGGTGTGTAGGAGCTTGTTTGTGTGTTTATGCATGTGCATAAGTTTCTGTGTGTGTGTACATGTGCAAGTTTTAGAAGATGTGTGTTTGTGTGCCTGCATGTCTTTATTCATGTATGCATGTTTGTGTCTACATGTGTGTGTGCAGGTTTGGGTCTCTATATGTGTATGTGTGAAAGAGGGTTTGTGATGTTGTGTGTATATGTGCAAGCATATGTAAATGTGTGTTTGCATAATCATATTTATTGGCACATGTATGTGTGTATATGTCTGTGCATGTGTTTCAATGTATCTATGCATAGGCACATTTGTGTGTGTACATGTGTGCACAAATGGGTGTGTTCATATGTATGTGCATGTATGTGGGTACAATGTGTGTGCTTGTGAGTGTGTTTTTTCATTCGTGCATGTGCGTGTGAGTGTGTGTTCATGTGCATGCATGTGGGTGTGTGTGCACGTGCAACATTATTTGTGTGAATTCATGTGCATGTGTGTGCATGGGTTTTTATGGAAGTGTGTGTGATGTGTTTGTGGGTGTGTGAGTTTGAGTGCGTGCATGTACATATATGTGTGTGGGGGTGTTTAAGGATGTGTGTGTGAGTCTATGTGCCTGTGTGTTTTTATGTTATTGGTCATCTGTGTGTGGATGTGTGTGCAAATTTCTATGTGTGTCTGTGTGTGCTTACATATGTATGTGTGTGTGTGTGTGTGTGTTTGTGCATCAGTGTGCATGTTTTTACAAGCATCTAATGGTATTTTTTTGCGTGCGCATGTGTGCATGCATGTGCATGAGTGGGTGTGTTCGTGCATGTTTGTGTGCAATTATGTTCATGCTTGTCGATTACTTGTGTGTATCTGCTTGTGTTTGTATAGTTATGTGCATATGAGTTCATCTATGCATTCCTACAAGTGTGTGTGCATGCGTGCAAAAGAGTGCGTGTATGTGTGTGTGTGTGTATGAAAGTGTGTGCATGTGGGTAGGTGTGGTTCCATGTTTATATGTTGTGTGTGTACGTGTGTGTGTGTATGTGTGCATGTGTCTACACATGTCAATGTGTGCATGCATGTGCGTTTGTTGATGAGTGTGTGCATAGAAGTAGGTGCATGATTTAGCATGTCCTTGAATTTGTGAGTGCATGCAAGTGTGTGATTGCATATGTGTGCATGTATATGTATGTGTTTGTGTATGCATGATGTGCATATGCATGTGTGTGAGTGTGTGCTTGTTTATGTGCATTTGTGTGTACATGTGTGTATGTGAGTTTTCAAATGTGTGTGCCTATGAGTATGTGTTGTGCATGTGAATGTGTTCATTAGTACATGTGTCTATGTGTTTGAGCATGTACGTGAATGGATGCATGTGTGTGCGTGTCCATGTGCATGTGCGTATGTGCACATGTTTGTTTGTTTGTGCTTGTTGGCATGCATGTGTGCTTGTGTTATGTTTACATTTTTATGCATGTACATGCATGTATCTACATGTGGCATGTGTTTGAGTACTGTTAAATACATCCTTGCAAATGTGTCTCTGTGTGCATGTGTGCAAGTTTGTGCATATGCATACGTGTGTGTGTTTTTATGTGTGCATATGTATGTGCATGGTATGTGTGTGCATGTGTATGTGTATGGTATGTGTGCATGTGTGTGCTAGTTATGTGTATGCATGTGTGTGTCCATGTGTCTGTGCACCTATGTGAATGAGTAAGTTAGTCTGTGTCCTTGTGGGTGGGTGTGTACATGCTTATGTTTGGTTTTATGCACATGTGTGCATAGGTATGTATGCATTTTTTTGGGATCATGTGTAGGCATGTGTGATTTTGTGCATGTGTATGTGCATATGTATGTGTGTGCATACAAGCATTTGTATCAATGTGTGTGTGTGAGTGGACATGTGCACATGCATCTATGTATGTGTCCATGTGAGAGGTTGTGGGTGCATATTTTTCTGCATGTGAATGTGCATGTGTGTGTATGTGTAATTTTGTGTGCATGCATGTGTTTTTATGCACATCTGTGTGTGCACATGTATGTAGGTATGTATGTCCTTGTGTTTGGTGTATGTGTGTGTATGTGAGTGAATGTGAGCATACCTATGTGTACACACGTGTGTATGTGCGTATATGTGTTTGTGTACACTAATGTGCTTGTGAGAGTGCATGTGCGTTTGTCTATGTGTGTGTGCATATGCATATGTGCATATAAGCATATGTGTGTGTGTGTATGTGAATGTGTATATATGTGCATGCATGTGAATGTTTATGCAAGTGTAGTTCTTTTGTATGTGTGTGTCTGTGTGTGTGGGCACACATGTGTGTGGGTGTGTGTGCATGTGTGTACGCATATATATGTGTGCATGCATGCTTATGGTTACATTTTTATGCATGTGTCTACATGTGGACATGCGCTTGTGCATGCATGTTTTTGTGTGTGTTCATGTGCATGTGAGTTTGCATGTGTGAGTGCATGTGCATGTGTTTATGTGTGTGTGTGTGTGTGCATAAGTGTATATAGGTGCATATGTGTATGTTTTTGTGCATGTGTGTATGTCTACGTGCACATGCCTGTGTGTGTGCATATTTATGTGTGAGTGTGCATGCTTGTATATCATAATTGTACATATGTGTGTGTACAAGTGCATGTGTAAGCATTTGTATGTGTTTTTGTGTGTGTATGTGGATGCATGTGTGTGTTCCTACATGTATCAATATATGGGTGAGTAGTCGTGTGTACGCATGCGTGTGTATGTGTGTGCTTGTGTGTTTACATGTGCTTGCATTTGTTGTCTATGCATCTATGGGTGCATGTGTGTGCATGCCTTCATGTTTATGTATACATGTGTGTGCGTGTATGTATGTGTGTGTGTGCATGTTTGTGCAAGAGTGGAATTGCGTGTCAGGGTGTGTGTGCATGTGTATTTTTGTGTTTGTTCATGTTGTAGTGTATGCATTTGTGCATGTGTTTATGTGTGGGTGTATGTTTATATGGGTATGAGTCCATGTGCATGTGTGTGGATATGTGCTTATGTGCATGTGTGTGCTTGCATATGTGGTAGTGTGCATGCATTCGAGTGTATGCGTACATGTTTTTATACATGTTTGTGTGTATGTGTATGTGTGTGAGCATGTGTGTTTGCAAATGTGAATTTGAGTGTGCATACGTATGCATGTGAGTGGGTGTGTGTGTGTATATGGGTGTGAGAGTGTGTGCATATTCATGTGTTCATGTGTACTTGTGTATGTGTTTTTTTGTGTGCATGTGCATATGCGTGTGTCTTCTTATTCGTGTGTGTATTTATGCATTTGTGGGCATGTGGGTGTGAATGCATGTGTGTTGCTATGTATGTGCATGTGTACATTTGTGTATTTGTGTTTACATGCATGTGTAAGTGTGTGTCTATGTGTGCTTGTGTGATGGTGTGCATGTGTGATGGTGTGTGTTTGTATCCATGTGCACCTATGTGTATGCATACATGTGTGTGTACATGTGCATGCATGCATATGTGTGTGTGTGTGTGTAGGTGCATGAGTGTGCATGTTCATATGTGTGGGTGTGCATCTGTGTTTGTGTATGTTTGCACACGTGAGTGTGGACATGAGCACATGGGTGTACGTTCATGTGTGTGTGCATACTACTGTGCAAGATTGTGTGTGTTTTTGCATGTGCATGCATCTGTGTGTGCGTGTGCGTACAAGTTTGCATGCATTTCTGCACATAAGTGTTTGTGTGCATGTTTGCATGTCTGTGTGTATGAGTGTCCATGTGCATATGTGCATACTTGTGTGTGCATATGCATGTGTGAGTGCAACTGTTTGTGTCTATGTGGATGTGTTGTCATGTGTTTACTTATGTGTATGCATGTTTGTGCATGTGTATGTGTAGGAGTGAGTGAGTGTGTGTAAGCACATATTTTTGTGCACATGTGTGCGTATGTTTGCTAGTGCATGCTTGTGCGTGTGTTCTATTATGTGTGTATGTGCATGCATCTATGCATTTTTGTGTGGACATGCATGTGTGTGTGTCTACATGTGCATGTGATTTTATGTGTCTGTGTGTGCTTATGTGTGTGTTTGTGTATATAGATGTGTGTATAGATGTGTGTGTGTGTGAATTTGTGTGCATGTTATTATGTGTGTATTTGTGTGCATTGTTATATGAGCGTATAAGTGTGTTGCAATTGTGTGAGTGTATACATGCATGTGTGTGTGTGCATGCATGTGCCAATGTGATGTGTGCATATATGCATGCATCTATTTGTTCATGTGCACATGTGTGATTGGGTGTATGTGTTTGCATGTGTGTATGTATGCATCACATGTTTGTATTTTGTGTGTGCATTTGTGTGTGTGTGTGTATATGTTGTGTAAGTGTATGTACAAATGTGTTCAAGGGCGTGTTTATGTGCCTATGTGTGCATGCATGTGTTTGCATTTGTTTTTGTTCATGCATGTGTGTGTGTGCATGCATGTGCCAATGTGATGTGTGCATATATGTGCATCTATTTGTTCATGTGCACATGTGTGATTGGGAGTATGTGTTTGCATGTGTGTATGTATGCATCACATGTTTGTATTTTGTGTGTGCATTTGTGTGTGTGTGTGTATATGTTGTGTAAATGTACGTACAAATGTGTTCAAGGGCATGTTTATGTGCCTATGTGTGCATGCATGTGTTTGCATTTGTTTTTGTTCATGCATGTGTGTGCATGTATAGTTTTGTGTGCATATATGTGCAGGTGTGAATATCTACATGCATGATTGCAAAAGTTTGTGTGCATATGCATGCATGTTTGCATGCGTGTATGTGTGTGTGTGTGCCTATGTGTGCAAGTATCTGTGCATGCACATGTATGCATATGAGCACGTGTGTGTGATTATGCATGTGTGTGCATGCATATGTGTGTGTATGCCTATGAACATTTGTCTATATGGGTGGCACGTGTGTATGTATTTTCATTCATGAACATGTGCACAAATGCATGCATAAACACAAGGATAACTTACACACATGAACAAACACTTGCTTGCTCGCACGTATGTACAAATGCACACACACGTACGCACACCCTTACACACAAACAACATGCACACTCATATGTGCATATACATGCACACATGAAGGCAAACACACATATGCTCATGCACACAGACACATGAAAACATGCTCGTGCACATGCACATATAATACCACACATGAACACACACACACATAATATCATGCACACATGCACGCACACATATGCAAACAAATCGACATGCTCATGCACACAGACACATGAAACCATGCATGCACACATCCACACACCAACATAAATACACACCAATAGTCACACATTCACTTAACTATACATGCACCTATGCACACACATGAATAAGCACAAAAACACATTCACAAACACATGTAAGGAAACACTTGAACATGCACATATGCACACACATACACACACACAATCATATAGACAAACATTTTCACACATGCTTATGCAAACACATGCACAAAAATATGAACATGCACATAAACACACACTTGCACACACAAACATGCATGCATAAATGCACACAAGTACATGTTTACACATAGACACATAGATACACACAACTTGACATGGACATACACAACCACATGCACACACACAAACATATATATACATACACATAAAAACACACATACATGCATACACACTTGCACCGACACATGCACTTGCACATGTGCATCAACATACACTCATTTCTCTACATGCACGCATACAAACTCACACATCATAACACACACAGATGCATGAACCCACAAACACAAACATGTGCATGCATGTGCATACAGACTAACATATACATACCAACATATGTGTGCACTTATACACACATACAAGAACCCACACATTGTAGAACACATACACACATGCATGCATGCATACACCCACACGCACACATGTGAATGTATGCACACACACAAAGACAAATGCACAGACACCCACACATACACCCCCTCACCTTTACACATGCTCGTACACAGATTCACACACTTAAACATCTGCATGCATACAACCATACACACACTTGTACACATATACATAACCACACACCTACACAAATATGCACATACAAACATGAACATGCACACATGCACACTCAAACACATAAGGACTTGCACAAGCACACAAATGCACACATAAGCACACACACACAAACATGCCTGCACATAATCGTGCACACACATGTAGGCACATGCACAAATCTAGGAACACGTGCACACACACATGGATGCATAATACATAAACTACATAAAAATAGATGCATAATACACACACATGAACCCAAGTACATGCCAGCATGTGTGTGCAAGTACACACACACTCACTTAGTCATGGATGCACAAATACACACACATGCATGCAAGTAAGCACATACACGCCCACACACATACATACAAATATGCACACATGTACACACAAACATACACATGCATATGCCTAAATACACACACACACATCCACACAAATGAACACACACACACACCTTCATGCACAAATGCACATGTACTTGCATAGGTATGCACATGCACACTCATAGGCACTCATGCTTATGCACACACACACATGCACATAAATGCACAGACATACAAAACCACACATACACCATCACACCCACACTAACAAATACATGAACACACACACACATGTACAACCACATGCACATATGCACACACAGATAAATATACACATACACACAGACAAAAAAGCACACATGCACATACACATATACACACATGCACACACACACACACACAAAAACACACACACACACACATATACACACTCTCACACATAGATACACATGCATAAACATGCACACGCATGCACACCCATGTTTATTATGCTTGCCAATGCCCACACACAATCATAAACAAGCATGCACACACAGATGCACACACACATGTGAATCCATATAGCTAGATGCACAAGCTCAAGCAAACACGCACACGTACTCACATGCACATGCAAAGGCACACATACATGCACACACAAGCACTCTTGTACATGCACATAGACATGCATGCACACACACACAAAGACATACACATGTACACACATATAAAAACACAAAATCATACACACACACACACACACAAAACTACAATCACACAATCACATGCATGCACTCAAGAACATGCATGTGCACACACTCACTAAATACACATGCATGCATAAAAGCATAAATGAACATATAGACACACACACACATACACACACAACATACACAATGTGCAAATGCACCCATGCACATAAACAGACACATGAACACATATGTGTATATACACACATAAGAAAACATGCACACATATGCATAAACATATAGACAAATAAATAGGCACAAGCACACACACATGCACACAAACATGCACAAAAAATAGGCTTGCACATGCACACAGTCACACATTTACAACTTGTAAACACTAGTACACATAGGTACACACATGCACAAATACATGTATATATACAAACACACGTGCAAATACACGTGCACATGGCCATGCACACACGCTCCTATAAAACAAACACACACACACACAAGCGTACACAAACACCGATGCATAGCTACATACAAAGACACCCACACATACACATGCATTGCACATAGGCAACATGCACATAATGATGCACATGCACACACATATGCACAAATGCACACATACAACCATGAACAAACACACATGCAAACAAACATAGTTATGTACACACACACATCTATGAATGCACACACGCACATATACACCCACATGCACATGCACACAAACGCATGCACTCATAAACCCACACACACTAGAATGCCTACATGCACATATACACACAACAACATATGCACACATGCTCTCTAATGCACACAAGCTCATGCATATGTGTGCACAAACACATAAAAGAACATACACACATATTTCTGCAAACACAAACACATGCACACATGCATACATTAGCACACAAACATGAACACATATCTAGACAAGTGTGCACACACGCACACACATAAGAACAAAAACAAGCATGTACACTAGCACACACGCACATACATGGACACCCATGAATGCACACATCATCATTTACACACACATGTACACACATACATAGGCACACACACATCCACTACCATACACATGTACACATGCACATGAGCACACCAACACACTCGTGAACACACAAAAATATGCCCATGTGCCATCTATGCTCACCAACACATGCATACATGCTTATGCACACACACACACACACAAATACCTACATATAGACACACTTACAAAAATGTACTCACACACACTCACACACCTCTAAATACTCACACAATCACACACATGCATATACATGCACATATATGAAATCACACACAAATGCACAAACACACATGTGCATAAAGCTACACACAAACATGCATACACAAAACAATCAAAAAACATATTGACACACACACATGCACCCATTTGGGCAGACACACGTGCATGAAGAAATGCACTAATACATGTACAAATGCACACCCACACCAAGTTACACACACATTCATGTGCACCAAAACACACACACACGTGCTTACATGCACATAGACACAAACAAGCACACACTTGAACACACCCACACATATTAACTCTCACATGTTCATGCATTCATATAGATACGTACACATGCACGCATAAACACATAAGCATGCATATACATACACCCACACATAGACACCACGACACAGATGCAGTCACACAAGCTCACGCACAAATGCACACACTCACAAACACATAGACATGCACACACATGCACACTCATGGACACATGCACACACAAGTAAACACACACACACATATACACACAAGCATATGCATAGCCATTCACATAGATCTTCACCCTCAAATACCCACACACCTATAAATAAACACACACATACATACTTGTATGCATGCACGTGGATGCACACACACAGAAACACACGTGCATGTCCACAAGCCCAAATGCTTTGACACACACGAGCATGCATACACACATATGTACACACAAATAGATATGCACAAGAACACAAAAACACACATGCACACATAAACACATACACATACATGAAAAAATACATGCAAGCTCACATGCACACACACACTCATTCATGCACACAGAAACACATGCATAAAAATACACACTCACATGCATAAACACATGCCCATGTACACACACACATGCACACATGCACACACATTAGTGCACTCATACATACACATGCACATGCACACTTACATACATACATAAACACATGCATGCACCTACGCACACACACATACAAATGCATAACACACATGCCTTTGAACATGTATCCAAGAGCACATGCATAGACTCACATGCAAACATGAAGGCAAATACACATGCACCCACATAAATGCACACACACACACACACACATAAATACACACACCCACACATGTACACATGTACACACACGTAAGCACATAGACTGACATGCACCCATGCACACAGGTGTACTCATGCACAAGCACACATGGTACACTCTAAAAAGGATATGTACAAACATGCACACACAACCACACACATGCACACGCTCATATGGAAATGTGCAAGCATGCACATATGCACACACACATATGCATGCACATACATACAAACACAAACATCTATATAAACATACACACACTCATGCATGAACACGCATACACTCATGCACAAATAAGCAAACACACACATGCTCTTGCATGCACACTTCACACATGCATCGACGCACACACACGCACAAATGTGAAAACATAAAGATGCATGCGCACATAGACATGCACACACACGTGCAAATACACACACACACACGAATACAAAAAAGTGTGGACATGCATATGCAACAACTCACACATACTCTCACTCACGTGCACACATGAACATATATACATGCAAACACCCACATGCACAAGCACTCACACATACACATGCCACAAGAGTTCACATTCATGCACACAATTATCCCCACACATGCATAAATAAAAACATATACACACTCGTGCACACTTATACAAAAAAATTGATGCACAGAAACACATATTCACACATCACACACAAACACTTGTTTATTTACATTTGCAAAGAATACACCCAGACCCATATACGCACACAAGAAAACATGCACATGCACACACAGACACACATTTGCATGCAAAGAAACTCACATACACATGCAACCACACACATACACATACAAGTACAAAAACAAACACACTGGCACTCACACACTCACAAACACTCACACACACACGCACACATGTATGCACAAGCATAGATGCACATGCTTGTACTAGCACACCTACATTGATATACGCACACACAATCACACATGCACACATATAAACTTGCACACACTAACACGACAATCTTACAAACACACAAACACAAGAACACACATCCTCACCATTATGCACACACACACACACAAATTTAGAATCAAGTACATGCACAAGCATATATTTGCTCACACTCAAACAAACACACCCACACATAGGCATATAAAATCACACACAAGAACATATAGGCACACAGATGCATGCACACACACACACAACCACATACATACACATTCACATGCATATATATAGATGCATAAACACACATGCATGCACGCACGCATGCACACATGAACACACATATGCACATGAAGACATGCACAAACACATGCATACATAAATAGATAAGCACAAGCACACACTAGCATGCACACACACGTGCACACACTTGCACTCATATGAACACAAACTCATGAACACAAACTCATGAACACATGCAGACACATACCCACTAACACAAAAAACATGCATATACACACACATAGACATGGAAGAACACACATAGACCCATATGTATACCACACACACTAACATACACACAAAAGCACATAAGCACACACCATGTACAAAAACAAATGCACAAACATGAGCACACAAACACATATAAACATACACATGCCAGCATACAAGCTTATAAGAACACAAATGCACTAGCACCTACATAGGTATGCACACCCATACAAATATGTGCACACATGCACATACATAAGAACACAAGCAAACAAGCATGCACATGCACACATATATAAACAAACAAAAAATCATAAATACATAAACACATGTACACAAAAATATACACACTTGCATGCACACATAGTCATACACACATGCACACACACATACACTCACACATGCACACAAACAAGGAAACACACACATATGCACACAAATGCACCCACTCACATGCATGCACACACACATGCACATACACACATGCACACACACTTGTATGCATGCAAACACACACACAAACACATCCACATACACACACATACACACATAAACACATGCTCACACAAACTTACACCCACACACATGCATTCATTTAGGCACAAAAACACTCATAGAAGAAACAACACATGCACAAACTCACAAACACAAAAATGCATGCACACATGTAGACATACACAAACATGTGCCCTTATACTCACACACAAACGTGCATACACACCCGCATAGACATAGGTACTAATGGAAACATACACATACAAACATGCATGCAAAAATGCACTCGCACACAAAAATAAACATGCACAAGCACACACATGTCACACACACATACACATGCATGCATGCATACACAAACACAAACACAAACACATATACACATAATCACACCCACACATTGGCACAGTTTTGCACACATGCACATACACGTGCACACAAATATCTACACACAAGCCCACGCACACACATAGGCATGCATACACATAAGTACACACATATACAAAAAAAACATACACACACATACAAACATACACACAAACATACACATACAAGTAGACACACAAATATGCATATACAAAATGCCACTTGCAAACACACAAACTCACTTGTGCACATTAATGAATGCACAAACACACACACATAGGCACACACACATAAATAAGGACTTGCAAGGACATGTGTCCACACAAGTACACACATATGCACACTCACATGCACACACACACACACGTACATATGTAGTCACACTTGCACAAATATGCATCATGCACATGCACATATAAATGCATATACAAGCACACCTGCATGCAAACATACATAATCAGTAACACACACAAATGCACACATACATACACACACAAATGTCCACACATACACTGACACATAGACATGCTTGTATAAATACACAAACATATACACATGCATGCATAGCAACATACACACACTTGTAAATACATATACATGCACACAAGCATGCACTCAAACACACACACCTACACAGACAAATACATGAGCCTACAAACATACACACATGCACTATTACACACACATATTCATACACATAAACACACACACACAAGCATGAATGCATCATATGTACATATGCATGCACACCATAAAGAAGCACACACATGCACAAACATGAACACACAAGAACATATATAGGCAAACATAAGTACACACATACATGCATATGCACTATCACACATATGCATACACATAGATGAACACACACACATGCACACAAGCACACATATTATTATATGCACACACACATAAGCTTACACACAAACATACAATCATGTACACACATAGAAACATGCACATACCATGCAACAACACACATATACATATATGAACGTTCACATGCATAGACACTTACAAACACACACACCCATACATGCACTCTTATACACATGCATGTGTACACACACACACACACATGCATGCACATGCACACATGCAAACACATGCACACACACACATAGATGCACACATGCACACATGCACAAGCACATAGACTCACACACACACACATATACACACACTCAAGCACATAGCCACAAAGACACACACACTCACACACACTGTACATTAATAAGTACAGACATGTACATGCACATGCACACAAACCAAACACATGTACATCACACTGTGCACACACACAAGAATGCACATGATCACATAGCCACATACCCACATCAACACAAATGCGCACATATTCATGCATAACACCCAAACAACTACATGCAAGTGCACACAAACATACATCCACGCATATATTGACACTACGACACACACACACACATGTGAATGCATGCACAAGCATACATGCTGACAATCACACACATTAGCAAGTACAAGCACACACAAACTCATGCATGAGTAGACACATGCAAGCATACACACGCACACCCTTAATCACACACACATATACACACACACTTATGTATGAACACATGCATACAAATGCTTGTATAAATACACAAATGCATACACCCACCCATACATGCAAGTAGACACACATACTCATAAGCATGCTTGCACACACACAAAAATATATGCATACTTACCAAACTACACAAACCACACGCTAATGCATATGCATGCACACACATGCATAACACATAAGAACATAAGAATACACACATGCACATACATATGTAGACATGTACACATATGAACTTGCACGCACAGGCACATACACATCTATATACACACTCACACACACATGCAATCACAAATATGCACAAACACACAAACATAGATATGCACACATAGGCACCTATATGAACAAAATCTAATGTGCACAAAAATGAACTCAAATGCAAACACATAAGCACACATACATACACACACATGCACACCCACACAACTGAATGCACACATACATCTACCCAATGTGCAATCACACATGTATGCGTGTATACACACCCACATGCACCCACATACATATACACACACACACACACACACACACCTACTCATACACAAATGCATATGCTATGAACATGCACACACACTCACACAGGCACACATACACATATACACATAAAAATTCTTGCATGCACACATGCTTGCATATATGTAGCCATGTCACATGCACCCACACAAGCACACATACACAAGAATGCACTCACACAAATGGACATTCACGAGTGTACATTCAAGAAAAAACATAGGCCTTCATAGACATGCATACACCTGTACACACACTCACACATGCACTCACACTTACCCATTTGTTTTCGCGTGCGCACACATGTGTACACATGCACAAGCACACTCCACACATACATGTGCATGCATACGCACTCATGCATACTTAAACGCATGCACAAGCATACACGCAAACACATACACATAAAGACACACCAACACACACATGCACGCACACGTAGGAACACAAGCAAACAATCATATACATGCACACACACACATAGACACACACACAAATTATAAATACACATGTAATTGTAAACACACACACACACATTAAAGCTCATACAAGCACACACATACACAAACTAATATGCACGCATGCATGAACATGTATGCACTCACACACTCACACACACATGTATAAATAAAAACATGCACAGATGCACTACACACACACATATAAACATAAAAATACACACACATGCACACATATTGACACACTCGCATGCACATACACATAAAGATAAACACACAAAGGTATACACAAGAACATACACATACAAATATGCCATATACACATGAACAAAACATATGCTCACACATACATGATGCATGCACACTGAGACACACACACATGCACACATGCAAACACACACACACATATAATTGCAACCATGTAGACACATGCACTTACACATGTGCACATACAAACATATGCATGCATACAAATGCACACATGCACACACACACATGAACAAACACATACACACTAGCATATATGCACAAATATGCACATACATGTATACACAAATGCACAAACACTTACACATGCACCCAGACACAAATGGAGAATCATGAACAAACATATACACACACAATCGCACATGTTCACTCACCTATGCACACACTTGTATACATGCAGTCACAAACACGTGTGCAAAAAAACTTGTACTCACACACATGCACCCATACATGAAAAAACACATACATGTAAACAAACCAACACATGCACAAACTCCCAAATTCACACACATAGCCACACATACATACATATGTAGGTGCATGTACTCACACACATATGCATACACACCTGAATAGAGAAACTAATTTTGCACACACATATATGCACAGGTGTGTCGAAAAATATAATTGCATGCACACACACAAACATACACACGCATGCACAGGCATAGACACACACATATGAACCACAAATGTACAAGCACACTCACACATGCACAAACATACACAAATACATGCAAACACACACACACTGGCATACTCAGGCACACACAAACACATGGACACACAAAGGGCTACAAATATACAAAAACTTGCACATAGACAAGCACACACACATACACAAACATGTGCACATGCAAACAAACACAAATGAACACACACACACAAATATGCACACACAAACACACATACCCACACATGCATACCAATTAATGCAACACATAAATGCTTATACATGCATGTGCACACACATGTACACATGCATGTGGACACAAGAACCTACAAACACACAAACATTCACACATGTATGCACACCCACATGCACAAACTTGTGCATTCATGAACACACACCCACATGCATACGCACACATAGATGCATGCACCTACAAATATAGACACAAGCATGAATGCACACACTTAAGCATCCACACAACTACAAACACATGCACATGCACACACACATGTACACATACACACATAGAAGCACACATATGCATACAAACAATTGTGCATAGGCACATACATACACATACACATAGACCTACATGTACACACTTGCTCACAGACGTGCACACACATGTAGATGCACAATAATGCGCACACATGCTCATGCACAAATACATACACCCTCATACAAACATGTGTGGGCATGTACACACACATTCACATACACAAGTATGCATGCAAACACAAACATATACACATACAAAAATGCATGAATGTACATGCACATACATAAACACACACACACACACATGCACACAGATACTCATGCTGCACACATAAGCAGACACACACACACATGCATACATGCATAACCATCCACACACACCCACACCCACAACCACATGCACCCACATGCAACCACGTGCACAAAGACGCACTAACAAAAACACATGCACAAATGCACACACACGCACATGAACATCTGTACATGTACATAAGTGCACAAATGCACTCACTCATAAGTATGCATACACACATGTGTACACACATGCATGCATACAATTGTGGCATAGACACGGGCATGCACCAACAAACAAGAATACAAATATGTGAACACACATCTATGCACACGTACATACTCACACATGCACACAAACTCTCACACACACTCGCACAAGCACACTCATGCATTGTGACATATGCACAAACACATGCACACAAACAAACACATAAGCGTACACATGACCATGCACCCACACACACAAACACAAGCACACATACACATGCACACACACTCAAACACATATACCCAAACACACAAATAAGCACACACACATGCACACATACACAAATACACAAAGACATATACAAGCACGTACACAAACTTTCATAGAAGCACAAATGCTCACACACACATGCATACAAAACTGACTCAAATAGACATGCATATACACAAGCACATGAACCAACAGATACACATGATCATACATGCACATGCTCACATCCACACACACACTTAATGACACAGATGCATGCACACGAACATGCATGCACAAACTTGCATGCATATACACACAAGCATACACTACACATGTACAAGCAAAGACACCTTCACAAACAAAAATGCACACACATACACATAAATAAATATAACCACAACACACACATATCCACACAAGCACACACACATAAACACGCATATAAGCAGAAAAAACAAGTATGCATTTTTACACACACCCACACACACAGACACACACATGCACATGCACCTCTACAACTACAAACAAACATACACACACAAGCTCGCATACTTACATACAAATACACATGCACACACACGATCTTACATGTATACATGCACACAATAACATTCATGCACAAACACACATGAAAATTCAAAAATCATGCATGAGCACACATAAATACATATGCATGCACATATGCACATGCATAATCACACAAATGCACACAAATAGACACATAGTTCAAGCACACAGACAAATACACACATGTGCACCTAACCATGTGAAGACACAAGCATGAATTTAGAAACACACACACAAACGTCCACACACAAGCATGCACACACCCACACAAGCATGGACATGCACACACACACACACACCAACATCAATCAATAAAGATGCATGCATATGCATATGTACACACATAGGAAAATGTAGATATATGCAAACACATGCACAGGGACACACACATATATATGCACACACTGACACACAAGGACACATGCATGGACACACATGCACGTGCACATGTGGACACATGTACTCATGCACACACGTGAATGGACATGTTGATAACCTGCACACACACATGCATACATTCATCCACAGACACACATACATGCATACACATGCCCACATAGCTATGCATGCACACACACATATATGCACATGCACATGCACACATATGCACATGGCACACATTCACAAAAAGAAACACATGCACACACTTATGGATTCACATGCACATGCACATGAACACACAAATAAATGAAAAAACAAACACACATGCATGCATACAAACACATAAAAATACATGCATGTCTGCACACACACACATGCACAAACACACACCCACACATAGACATATTCACACTTGTATGCACACACACACATGCACAAAAATGTGCACTGACACATAGGTGTATGAACATATACACACACAGACACTCAAACTCATATGTAAACACGCACACATGTGCACACAAACATGTATGCACATATGTACATAAGCATACACACATTTACATACATATACACATACAAGCACCCAAAGTCACACATGCACAAGCATAGAAACCCATATACACACTCAAAATGAAACACAAATACACACATATGTATAAGCATGCATGCATAAACTCATAGACACATACACATAAGCATGCATGAAGACACATTCACACATGTGTAGATGCACAAAAACAAACAAAAACATACAAATGTGCACAAATACATGCACACACATAAACTCATACGCTAACACACACATACATGCACACTCACATGCACAAACATTTACACAGACATAAACACAGAAGCGCACTCACACACACATGCACAAATAATCACACATGCACACATGCATACATATGTGCATGAACTCCTACACATAAGCACACATATACGCCCTCACATGCATATACAAGAACACTCATAAGCACAAACACATGAATACACATTCACACTCATACAAACTCAAGTACACATACACATGCACATGCACACATGCATACACAGACACATGCACAGACTCACACATGCACACATGCACACACATGCATTCATGCGTACACTCACACACACACATGCACACACACACAAACACAAACACATGCCCTTCCCACACAAGCACGCACATACACACTAACTCACATGCATGCACACACACACATGCTTACAAGCACACATGTGTGTAGCAACACATGTATGAGAACACACATATGCTCACATGCATGCACATTCACCCACATACACACACACATGCATGAACAAATACACGCACAAATACATATGGGAATTGACACACATATACATAATATCACAAGCAAAAAACCACATGCATACACACTTGTGCATGCTCACACACATGCACATGCACACTATAAAAAACATGCATGCACAAGCATGTTGTGCACATAAACATGCACACATAGACATGCTCACATGTGTAGGCACTCACACATGCACACAAGCATAAACATGCATGTGAATAGACACACACACACACTCACATGCACACGCACATGCACGAATATATGCACATTCATGTAAAAATATATGCACACACACACACAAACACACAAACACACAAACAGTCACACATATAGATGCATAAGCATGCACAAATGCATGCAAATGTACATGGACACACATAGACAAGCACATACACACAAATACATACTTAAATTAGCACATATACCCACACACAAACAAAAATAGATGCACTAACACATAGCTCATGCATAATCATGCAAAAAATATAATTGCACTCGCATGCTCATACACAGAGAGAGAGAGACTCATGTGCACACACATTTACACACATACATGCAAATACACATAGATGCACACACACACATTCAAATACACATGACATTGCACACACACTTGCACACATGCAATAATATGCATATATACAATCAAACATGCCCACCTATGCACACACATACACATAAAAACCTATGCACACACACACCAACACCCTTGCATGCACACAAGAACACAAATGCACATATACACACATTTACACACTCACATATACACACACACACACATAAAAACACAGGTGTGCATTCATGTGAATGCATATACACACACACAAACATGCATGCATATGCATAAAACAACTACATACACATTTGAAAAGATACATATAGATGCAAAAACGTAAGCTCATACACATGTACACAAAGATGCATACACATGTGATCATGTGTGCACACACGCACACACACGAACACATATGCATACACACAATAACACACAGGCATGCAAACACACTAATGCACACACACAAATGTGTACACACACATACAAATACATATACCAAAACATGTATGCATGCACATACAAACACACATATACATACACGCACATATAACTATATACACACATACTCACTCTCACACACACATGTGCATGCACACATTCACATCTATACAGACACACATGCATGCACATAGATACCCCAAAGCACACATACACACACATAAGCAATCACACACACACACCCATATGCACATGAACATGCATACACGCATGCACGCACACTCACTCACACAAGCAAAAACCAATGCATGAACTCATACAAATATGCACAAATGCATGCACAAACACAAGGATAACCTATACACACATATGCACAACCACATCTATGCCCACATGTATGTAAAAATGTACACACATGCATGCCCACACCCTCAAACACACAATACACACACACATGCACACACACATAAACACTCACATGTACATATACATGCACACTTGAAGGAAAACATATGCATACTTATGAACACACACATGAAAACATGTATATGCACACACACACAACCATAAATGAACACAAACACAGACAAAAATGCACACACACATATGCACACATACAGACATGCTCAAACACACATGCACATACACACCTGCATACACACATCCACACTTAGGCATTCATACACACATGCATAGTCCAGCATAAATACACACTAATAGACAAACATTCATGTTTGCATGCCCATGCACACACATGAATAAGCACAAAAAACTTGCACATAGAAATGTAAGAAAACACTTGAACATGCACATATGCACACACTCATATACATGCACAAATTCACACATGCCTACAAAATCACACGCACAAAAATATGAACATGCACACACACAAACACGTACACACAAACAGGCATGCATAAATGCACACAAAGTACATGTTTACACATAGACACATAGGTACACACAAATGCACATGGACATGCACAATTACACATATACACACACAAACTTATATACACATACACACAAACATGTGCACACATGAATACACACTTGTACAAAAAGACAAATGCGCACAGACACCTACAAGCATACGTCTGCACCCACACACACAAATTTGTCAGCATGCATATACACATGAACTCACACATCATAACACACACACACACAAATGCATGAACCCCCCATGCAAACACACATGCACTCCTCTTATATATTCAAACATACACAAACACATGCTCGTACACACACACATGCACATGACACACATAAACACATGAGCACACACACAAGTAGACTAATGCATACCTAGGTGCACACATGCATGCAAATACACATACACTCATGGATATAATCATGAACAAACATGCATGCACATGCACACACATACACACACATATAAAGATACACACACATGCACACATGGATACACAACACACACAACTACGTACAAATTCATGTGCAAAAATACACACATGCATGAATGCATACTCAAGCACACACACAGACACGCATGCATGTAAATACATGTACATGCATGCAAGTAAGCACATGCACACCCACATATATACATGCAAGCTTGAACACACACACAAACACAAACACCCACACAAATATGTACACACACACACACCTTCATACTCAAACACACATTCACATGCATAGGTACATTCATGCACATAAAACACACACAAATAAAAAAACAAATGCACAATTACATCAACACACAGAAGAACACATCACATGCACACACATCCACACACACAAGCATGCATGCAAACACAAATGGCCACATGCATAGATAGACACTTACATATATGAACACATAAATAGACACACCCATGCACGTACACACGCACAAGCATACACACAAAAATAGGCACATGTACACAAACATGCACACATGCATGCACACACAATCACACAAATAAGTAAAAAATGCATGCATGCACATGCACAAACTCATACACACATGCATAAATGCATGCATGAACACAAGGATAACCCACACACAAACACACATACACATGTAGATAGCAACACATTCATGCACACACAAAATTTTGTGTCATATTGATGGCAAGAGGTTATCATCTTAAGCTAGCTTTGTGATGTGAGGAAGATTGAAAGAAAAATATTTTTATGCAGAGATGATAAATTAAGCTTAAGGGAAAATGAGGTTATCCACCATAAAAATGCATATGTTTCCTATTAAGGCAACATTTTTTTTGCAAACAAATAGGTCAAATATATGTTGACAAAATAGTAAAACTTATGTGGCATGAAAAAAACAATTATATTACATAAGGATTCCAAACTTACACCATACTTTTTTAAAAGGTTGCATGACGTAATTCTAATTAAGTCTTATTGAGATGAGCTCGATCTAATTTAATATACATTTTTGTGCATACTAATTTATTTTCTAAGATTTTATCCCCTCTTAGTAGGAATATTGATTCATACAAAATTTTGTAGTTGAGGATGTTAAACTTGATTCGCTTATTATCTTCAAATGTAACTTTTTGAATAATTCATATAATTTTAGAAATAGTTTTTTTATGATATTAATTTACAACTATAAACAACTATCATGTGACCACACTTTGAATTTATTATATTGTAATTCTTCAATTTATCTCATCTCAACAATATTATATATTCAAAAATAAAACAACAAGCACAATTTATTATTTTTTATTTCAAATAACTTTAATAGTTTTCGAATACTCAAAAAGATGTTTGATAGATTTGAAACAAAGGTCGTTGGAGTTATCTCAAGGAGCTTCATCAAATTAAATATATTTTTAACATTTTTAAATATTTTATTTCTTTAAATTTGGCATGGTTTAAAAAAATATTTCAATTCACACAAGATTTGAATGTTGAGCATCTTACCCACCATTTCTTCAGTATCTTTAAATGTAAGAGTTTGGAACAATTTAACAAATTTCTTTTAATTTTTTTATACTATAATTCTCCTCCTATGGGACTTTGACATTGCATTAATTTAGCTTTCTTACATTGCTCTAATTTATGAAATTTTAGTTTGTATACGTTTTTACTTAATATTAAAATAATAATTTATTATTATTTCCACATATTTAATTTGTAATTTTTACAAATATCAAATGAGTTCTAATGGCAATGAAAATACTATCATTGGACCATTCTTGGTGAGTTATATAAAATTATATAATCATTTTTTATATTTTCCAAATATTTTTATCTAAGGATTCACACATTTTGTTAGATATTTTGATTTGTATATGATTTGACGATATAGTACATTAGATGTATCACCATATGATCTTGAAATACAAGTTTGTCATATAATTTTTCACATTTCTTCAAGTTTTTTTATTTAAATTGTTAATGTTCAAAGTAAAGAAAAATCTTCTTGTGCTACCTTGAAACCACATTGATTTGGTCAAATTGTGCTACTTCATGTTTTCTTTTTTTTTTTTACTTTTATATGCATTTCCAAAATACTCAAATAATAAATTTTAATTTCTTTCTTATTTACTTTCATAATTTAAAGAAATTTAAGGCAAGGTTCATTTGAGATGAAATAAATTTCATTAAGCTAGTCTTGATAACCTTTATCTAATTAAATGTTTAATTTAATATTTTTAAATATTTTATTTTCTAGAGTTTTGGCATGATTTATGTAGCTATTTCATTCATACCATACTTATAATGAGGATGTTACACTAGAACTTCATTGTATTTATGGTGATATTTTGACTCATGTCTCGAATTGGAACTTTCTCAAAAGCATTATTTAAATTGTTTTTTTCTTAGATTTTTTTACATTACTATGGAAATCTAACCATCTTCTCTTATGTCGTTTACTTCATTTTTATTTAATTATACAAGATTTATTCAATTTATCTCATTTCAAGTTAGGTATATATATCTACTTATTATAAAAAGTATTTTATAATTTATGCTTATTTAATAAAATAATTCATAGTTTCTCCAAACATTTTCAAATTTTAATGAAACAAACATTATTGGACATCTCTCAAAATAGCCCTTGCAAATTAAATAATATCTTTTAATAGCTTTAAATATTATATTTTTTAAAAGATTGATATTTTTAAACAACATTTTAATTCTTACATAATTTAATAATTGAGGATCCTACAATCATTAGTATCTTAGAGCCCATCTTTCCTAAATAATTTATCTTATTTCTCTAAATTGTTTACTTTGATTTAGATGTATAACTAATTAACCATAAATCTCCTTTATTGTAATGTTTACATGTCTTTTGTTTCTTTGCATTTTGAAGCTTTAATTTAGTTAATTTTAGCTTTAATATATATTACCTAATACTAATAAAATATTTTTTTGTTAATACTTTGTTTCTCTATAAATTCATGTTAATTCAAAAATGAGGTTTTACTATGAAGAAAGAAATTTCATTGAACTCATCTTGATAAGCTCTATCTAATTAAATATTAATTTTTGTATTTGTTAATGTTTTTATTCTCTATGCTTTTTGCACATTTTGTTGAACATTCTAAATCAAACCTTGTTTAACGATTGAGAATATTACTACATCTACTTACTGTCTTGCAAACCATCTTTAACTGAGAATTAATCTAATTTTTTTAAAGTTTTTGCTTGGTCTTGCTTATATTGCAATGAAAATCCTATTTCCCTCTTGTGTGACAATTATATCACATTAATTTGTTTATATAACATTGCTACAATTTATCACATTTTAGCTTTACAATTTATTTTCTTAAAATTAAAATACACATTTAATATTATTTGTGGTTATTTGCATTCGACAACTCATAGAAATTCTAAACAAGGTTCATTAAATATTAATTTTTATATTTTTGAATTCTTTTTTGAGGGCTTTTATTATTTTAAGAGTCATTTTGAATCATACTTGATCTAATAAACATGATGATGTAACTAATATATATATAGAATCTAGGAATCCAAAATTCCCTTATAATTGATCTCATTTGTTCAAAATTTTTACTTTCTTTCATTCAAACTATTATGTAGCTATTAATCTCTTTGATTGTGAATATTACATCACTTTTATTTAGCTATTTATATTTATTAAATTTATCTCACTTCAACTTTAATAGATTATTACATAATTTTGAAATAATAATTTATTTTTAACTAGGCACATTTATTTTTGTAATTTTAACTAATGTTAAACAAGGTTTGATTGAGTAAAAGAAATGTTGTAAGACTCATTCAAACAAACTTTAAATAATAATTATTCATTGTTATATTTATAAAAAACATATTTCATTAATTTTTTGGTGTGTTAGCAAGGAAGTTTTATTGGAAAGTGGTTTGATGCTCAAGGATGCTACCCTTAATCTCCTTAGTATACTGGAATGTAATTTCACTGTACAATTTTTTTCTTCAATTTTTACTTCTATTTTGTTATATTATATGAATATCTAGTTGCCCTCTCATGTAATTTTTAAGTATTTTTAATTTTTATGTTTTTTAATCAACGATTCTACACTGGATTCCTTTTGTAACTTACATAGCAACTTTCCCACACAATTTATCTCATTTCTTCAATTTTTTTATTTGATTTTGTTATGTTAGATTTTTTTATTTCTAAATCTCCTCTCTCAAGTCATTTACATCACTTTAACTTGGTTATGTCACACTTCTTCAACCTATCTTACTTCAATTTGAACAAGTATTTTCTTATAACAAAGTCATGAATTTTTATTATTTGTGCATGTTTACTTTGACGAGTCATGGTATTTCTAATCCAATCAGAATTAGTTTAAACAAGCATCATTAGACTTATTTTAAGAGTTCTAAGCATCTAAACATTCATTCTCTTCAATATTTTATTTTATAAGATTTTTTGTTTATTTGAGATATTTCAAATCATATCAAATTTGATGATTGAGGATGTTACACTTGATCTCCTAAGTATCTCAAAATTTATGTTTCTAATATAATTTTTCTCTTTTCCACAAAGTTTTCACTCGAATTAAGCAAAATCACTTTGTAGCCCTAAATCTCATCTCTTGTGACCTTTGCATCGCTTTAATTTATTTATATTATATTACTTAAATTTATCGCATTTTAACTTTAATGTAAATTCATTTAATATTAAATAAATTATTGTTTTGTGTATTTCTTTACATCGATAATTCGTAGTAATTCCATTATGGGTTAATTCATGATTAGCTATTTCATAATAGATGCTCATTTTAATATTTTTAAAACTTCATTTAATGATTTTAACACCCTTACTAGAAATTTTGAGTCATGCTAGACTTTGTGATTAATGATGTGACATACTATCTCGTTATTCACTTGTAATGCAACATTTTCAAACGATTCATCTAATTTCTCAAGTGTTTTGGTTTGATTAGGTTATATTAATTTGTAATGATAGATCTTCTCTTATGTGTTCATTACATTGCTTTGATTTAGCTATATTATAATCCTTGAATTTATCTTATTTAAACTTTGAAGTACATTTAATAAATAATAAAAAATAAATTATTATTATTCATTCAAATTTATTTTGATAATTTTTAACAACTCTAAATAAGGTTTAATAGAGATAAGAAAAATGTTGTTGGAGTCATCTCAATATCTTTAACCATTAATATACTCTTTTTCATATTTTTAATTATTCTTTTACCATGCTTTAAAACATTTTTTTTATTCATACTTAATTTTGGCTATCAAGTGTATTGCATTTTATCACTTTGGTATTTGGAATTTAGCTTTCTCATATAATTTACCTTATTTCTTTTAGCTTTTTTCTTTGATTTTGTTATATTATAAACAAACACTCAATCTCCTTTTACATGACTTTTACATTAGTTTGATATGGTAATATTATTTTACTATCATTTATATTAATTTAGCTTTAACATATCTTTTCTAAAAATTAGAATAGTAATTGATTATGTTTTTATTATTTGTTTTTAGAATTCACAATAATTCAAAATGAGGTCTTTTTGAGATAAAAAAATTCTTGCAATGCTTTAGGGGAGATTCTAATCATACCTGGTTTCACAATCAATGATGTTACACTCGACCATTTTGGTATCTCAGAGTGTAACTTTCCTACAACATTTATGTGATTTCTTCAAATTGTTTAGCTTCGGTTTTATGTTATAGCATAACTATATATTTTCCATCGTGCGACATATCTTAGATATAACACATTATTTTCGTTTAAATAATTTAAGTTTTTTATAAATTCTTACTCAATATTAAAGAAATAACAAATAATTTTTTTGGCTCACGTAATTTGGTAATTCATAGCATATCTAAAGGATATCTAATCAAGATGAAACAAGTATCATTTGACTGCTTTAGATGAGCTCCTTCTAATAGGCTTCCATTTTATTTTTAAATATTTTATTTTCCATTATTCTAGTATTATCTTAATCCTTAGAGTACCTTAGAATGTAAGTTTCTTATATAATTTATCTAAAAACATTAAATTTTTTTTTAATTTTTTATATAACTTTCTTTGTCTAAATATTCTCTTGTGTTTTGTTTACATTATTTTGTTTTTTTCTATATTACATTGCTTTGATTTATATCAATTTAGCTTTAATATATATTAGCTCAAAATTGAAATAATAATTTATTATTAATCATACTTATTTGCAATTGTAATTCAAATCAAATAAAAAAATGTGTGACTAGTATGAAATAAACATCATTGGAATCATCTCCCCATTCTCTACCAAAATAATATTTCTTTGTTATATTTTATAATATTTTATTCTATAATGTTTTAGCAATATCTAAAAGGCATTTTGATTTGCATTAGCTTTGAAGATCACAAACATTACACTTTATATCTTTAGTTTAATTAAATGCAAATTCTGAATAAATTTTATTTCATTTATTCAAATTGTTTTGTTTGATTTTGTTATGTTACTTTGTAACTCTAAAAATACCAATTATTTGACTTATAAATCACCTTCATTTTGTTAGTTTACATTGTTTCAATATATATCCTTTCAACAGTAAATCATATTTACTTAATACTAACTTAATAACATGTTATTATTTATGTTTTTTTTTAAAATTTGAAGTAGTTCCAAACATAGTTCGATTGAGACAAAAAAATTGTTGATGGACTTATCTTGAAGAGTTATATCCAATTAAATATTCATTTTTTACAAGCAAATTATTTTAATTTCTAGCTTTTTTGAAAATATCAAGAGATGTTTTGTTTTGTATCCAATTTGACAATTGATGATGTTACACTATATCTCTTTAGTATCTCAAGGAAAAGCTTTCATTGCAATTTATATCATTTTCTCAACTTTATTTGCATTTATTTGGTTATCTTACTATTTGTCTCCAATTCATCATTCGCATGACATACACATTGCTTTTATTTGGTTATATTAAATTTCTTCAATATATCTTGTTTTAATTTTAAAATATGTTTACTTAATATTAAAGTAATTAGTTATTATAATTTGAGTTTGTTTACTTTCTTAGCTTGTTTTAATTTTTTCAAAATATTTTATTTTATAAGATTTTGGAATGTTTTATGAGGTATCTTCATTCATGCCTCATTTTATGAGAGAGGATGTTACACTCGATCTCCACAGTATCGTCGAGTGTGACATTCCAATAAAATGTTTCCCATTTTTTGAACCTTTTCACTATAATTAGGTTATATTACCATGTAAGTCTAAATCACATCTAGTGTAAGCTTTACATATCTTTGATTTTTTTATGTTATATTGTTTTAATTTGTGTCATTTTGACATTCATAATTAATTACTTATTAACAATATAATTGTTTATTTTTTTCTTATTTACTTTCATATTTTATGGTAATTCTACTATAGGTCAAATAAAGATGAGCTTAATCTAATTGAGTAGGTATTTTTATATTTTAAATTAATTTCTATGATCTTAACAACCTGTGCTAGACATTTTGATACATTCTAGATTTTGCATTAAAGTATGTTACACTCGATCTCATTATTATCTTGCAATACAACATTTTCAAAGTGATTATATAATTTCACAAAAAGTTTGTTTGATTTGGATACATTATATTATAACTATAAATGTCCAATCATGTGACCATTACATTACTTTGATTTGGTTATATTATAATTCTTTAATTTGCCTCATTTGAAGTTTAATGTATATTTAGTAAACACAAAAAAAATAATATTTTTATTTTTTCTAATTTGCATTGAAAATTTGAAATAACTCAAAATGTTGTCTCGATGAGCTCTATCCAATTAAATATTTTTTTTGAAATTTTAAAGGTTTTTTTTTGTTTGGAATGTCTTAATAAATATTTTGATCTACACCTGATTAGACTCTTATGTATGTTATACTTAATCTCTTTAGTATCTTGCAACGTAACTTTTCTATACAATTTATGTCATTACTTCTAATTTTTTTGTTGACTTGGTTATATTACTAATTATTGCTAAATCTCCCATAATACAATGATTACATTAATTTGATTATGTAATATTATTCTACATCAATTTATGCCATTTAAAATTTAACAAAGTTTTAATTGGATTGAAAATGAAAATTTATTATTTATTTTTGTTATTCTACTTAAAAATTCATGATAACTCCAAAGGTGTGACCTTAATGAAAGCTTTTTTGGTGATATTTATGAAACCTGATCTTTTTACTACGTTGATTGTAGCTTTAGAATAAAATTTATGTAATTCATTTGTGCTCATTTCTTTGATTTTATTTTTTTATGAAACTCTAAATATTCTCTTGTGTAATGTTTACTTCACTATGGTTTTGCTTACATTGTGTTTCCTTAATGTATCTATTTTACACTCAATATATACTTGCAAAATTTTAAGTAATAATAAAATATTAATTTTTCTCATTTGACTTTGCAAGCCATAATAGATCTAAATGAGGCAAGGTCATGGAAAAACAAATTTTTTTATTCTCCTTTTGACGAGCTCTATCAAATTGGGCATTCATTTTTTTTAAATATTTTTTTGGGGATTTAAACTACTTCAAGATATATTTTTATTTATACTTGATTTGATGATCAAAGATGTTGCACTAGATATCTTAAGTATATTGGAATACAAATTTCTTGTATAGTTTATCTGTTGTTATAATTTTTTTAATTTGGTTATATTGTTGTGTGATGATAAATTTTTTATCAAGTGTTATATGCATCACTTTGTTTTGGATATACTACATCTCATTCATTTATAATAATTTAGTAATAATTAATATTTACTTAATATTAATATAATAATCTATTAATATTAATATTTAATTTCTTTTGTAATTAACAGTAATTCCAAAAAGTTTGATCGAGATTACATAAATGTCATTGGACTCATCACCATATGCCTTATTAAATAAAATATATATTTTTAATAATTATTTACATAATATTTTGGCAAGGTTTAAGAGTTCTTTTGATTTATACCTAATTTGGTGTTCAAATATGTTACAATCCATCTTTTGAATATCTTGAAATATAACTTTTGCATAAAATATATTTCATTTATTCAAATTATTTGCTTTTATTTTCTTAAGTCACTACATAACTCTAAATCTCTTTGTTTCCATTACATCAACTTGATTTTCTAGTTTTATACTTTTTAAATTTATTTTCTATTAATATCAAAATATTTTTACTTAATATTAAAGTAAAAATTAATTATTAATATTTGTGCTTATTTTTTAATTTGAAAATAAGTTTTAACATGGTTTAACTGAAACAAAATAATTATTATTGCACTCATCTCAATGGGTTCCATCTAGTTTTACAGGGGATTTTTATATGTACAAAACATGATCAATGATATTATAGTCGAGTACTTTTGTTGGATGGAAAGGAACTTTCTCATTCAATTTCTCTTATTCCATCAAATTATTTACTTTGACTTTGTTATGTCACTATTTGTCTCTAAATCTGCTCTCAAGTGACATTTACATCACTTTGATTTAGTTATATTACAGTTCTTCAACTTATCTTGTACTAGTTTTAATATATAGGCATAGTTAATATTAAAGTAATAAATTATAATTATTTATGTTTGTCTTTTTTGTGATTCATAATATTTTGAATTAAGACTTCATTTAGATGACAAACACATCATTAGACTTGTTTATTATAATTTTTTTGAAATGTTTTATAGGATATTTTGGTTCATACTTAATTTATTAATGACAATTTTAGGATTAAATTTTTTAGTTTTTTTATTTTCATGTGTTTCAACGACTCCACACATGGCCTTACTATTGTGTATAGGTCAATATTATTATGCTTCGTATGGGCCAAGTAGCTCCCATAAGAGCAAAAGTTTGAAGCAAACTTGTCTCCTTTGCCTCAAAACTAATAATTAACGTAGCAAAATAATTACATCTTGACTACTTCTGTATAAGTTAATCCATTCTTGATGCTATTATAACTTATTTTGAAAGCAAGTTTTAAAGAATTTATCATTTAAGTTTTACGATATTTTGATGTAGTTCATATGCGACTTTTGGCCCACTATTTTAACATTAGGTATATTTTTGAAAGATTTGATTCTATTTTATGAAAAATAAAATTGGAAAATAGTTATCCATTTTAGAGTTGTCATATGAAAACATATTAGTCTTGAATGATGTGAAAAGGTACATTTCTTATTCTAAAAATAAGCATCTCAATTATACCTTAGTTACATGGGATTTTATTATACTCAAGCCATAAAATGGTTCTTGTTATAGATTTATATATGAAATTAATTATTGCACTATCAAAATCTATTCGATTTTTATGTGCGATCTCTCAATATGTTTAACATTAAGTTTTTTTTTAAAAGCTATAATTTTTATTAATGTCAACTTTATTATTTACTTGAGATTATCTTAATTAAATTTTCAAATATTAATCCTATGACACTTTTTATGTGTGATGGATTTATATGGCTACATGCATATTATTCTTTGAAAGAACATAGTTATGCTTAGTGAGTGCTTCGCATTTTGGTCATGTAAGTTCTACCACTTAAAATATCCATCTTATTATTCAATACTTCATTTTACATTTCATCAATGATAATTTGAAATGTAAAGTTTTGAATTTCTTTAACACAAATACAAACCTAAAGAACTTTTAAAAATTTATCCACCTAAGTTAACTCTAAGTGAATCTAATTAAGATCTTAACAATGTCCTTATTCTACTTCTTAGTGTAGTAAACATTACCTCTTTGAAAGATATCCATTTTAGTTTATTTTTCTTAAGCTTAATCTAGCTATAGCATTTAGAGAAAAATATGGTGAATTTTTGTTACTCCAAAAAATGTTCTTGCCTTTGATTTCAAATATAAAACTAAGCATAATAGTTTTTTTTGCCTATTTATATGAATTGTTTTTTGATAAACCAATTTGTGACATCTTCAAAATAAAAGTTAAACTTAATTAAATATCCTAAGAGTATAGATTGATAAAGTATGAAGATTTTTAGTTGGGTTATCTAATATAAGAAATGTGGTATTAAAAATTAATACTAATTATTTTTTTTTTCATTTGTAATATTTATTTTCTTGTAAAGGTATACATATAAGAAATTTTTGGTACATGAAGGTCAGCATTTTGATGCATGGATTCCTACATTTAACATGTTAAAAATATTTATGAATGAAAAAATAAAATTTGTATTAGAATATTTGATTTCCCTCACAGAATAAACTATAAAATAAATATTGAATTAGATCAAGTGCAAGAAGGTTGTAAAATAAATATCATAATATCAAAAATAAATAAATAAAATTTAATTTAAAATTTTATAAAATAAGAAAATGTTAAATTATCACGAAATAAGTGTACCATATTTTTAAAAAATGTAATATATTAGAAAAATATTTAGGTTATTAAATCAAGAAAAATTTATCAATATTAAAGAAAATAAAAGAATTACTAAATAACAAAACAATAAAAAATGACTTAAATAATTATTGCCAAATACATTAGAAATCAACACACATTTCCTAAGTGATGTAATGTTTTCAAACTTATTAATGTAAATATTCGAAACAATTAAAAGACATATGGCCTGTAAAATAATTTAATATTTAAAAGTTTAATCATTAGTTCAATATATTAGGTAGTTACAACAAAAATTTGATAAAGAACAAACCAACATAAATAAAATAAAATGAAATAATTTGGGAAACAGTATAAAAAAATTAAATGTTACAAAACTTTAGGAAAATTAGTTAACATGAATTTCTAAAAAGATTTAAAATAGTGTCAATTAATTGCGACAATAATTGTCTGATTAATTAAAATTTACTTTTGTATGTATCATATAAAAAAACTAAAAAATAAAATTTTCTTAGCATATAAATTTTTTGTTTGAAGCAATATTGTCATTATGTCAATAAAGTAATATATTAAAATATAGCTTTGTATGATTATTATTTAAATTAGCTTCTAGTAATTTCTAACATATTAAAAAAAGTAAAAATTTAAAATTTATTAATATATTATATACGTTTTGGATCACTAATTTTTCTTTAAAGATAAGAAATAAGAATAATATTTCAACAAAGGGTTTCATATTACTACAATATAATAAAAAAGCTATTATAATTAAATGTATTTAAATATTTAAAAAATCTTTGTAATTTAAAGAATGGTTGGCTAAATAAAACATGATAAATTTAAATAAAAATACAACAAAGGACACGTAATAATTACATAATTGTTTTTAAAATGTTTGATTTATTTACATGATAAATCATAATGTTGCAACATAATGCAATAAAAAAATCTTGTTATTTAAATTAGAGGATAATATGCTTAAAAATATATAAATAAATTAGAAAAAATTTATAACTTAGTTATCAAAGTTATTCTTAAAAATAAGAACAAAATTTGAAAAAATATTAATTTATAATAAAATTGTTGAAAAAACAGTATATAACAACTAAAAAATTAGTGTACATATGTAACAAATAGGTACAACCAACTTGTATGTAATGAAGCATAAGGAGGGCTTAAGACCATCTTAAAGCACCTTTTAACGTTGATATTTAATTAAGTTTTGTTTTGATAGGGGTGATGTAAAAAGATTTTGGACCACATTAATTATTTTATTTTTTTAATTCCACATGGAGAAAAAATTCAAAAAACATAACATGTTGTCAAGATAATTAGAATTTTAAAATATAAGAAAATAATTGAAAATGGATCCCAAAAAAATAAGTATTTGTGATTTTCTTATGAATGAAGGGTACTCAATAACCTTAAGTTTTATTACAAAAAAACACAAAAAAATTATACCAATAATTATTGCCTAAAATTCTGGTGATAAAATATATAAAAATGAGACAAAAAATAATGGAAAATTTCAAATAAAAATTCATAAAAAATAAAATATAGTTTGAATATGTTTGTACAAACACAAAATTGATTCCCCAATCCCTCTGGGTGTACTTTTCCTGCTATGAAGCACACCAAAGGTGGGATTAGTGAATAAAATTAAAAATCTTATTTACTAAACAAAAAATAATTTTTAAAAAATCAATAAAGCATGAGTTACATATTAATAAAATTCATTTAATGACACAATTATGAAAGACCATTTTTGGAAACACTTTTAAAAAATAATTACAATGGCTAACTGAATTATGTATTTGAAATCTTAGTTCGTATTACAAACATTTTAACTAAAAACTATAATAATAATTTAGACATAACAAATGAACTAACATGCATACGCAAGTGTATAAATGTTACAAATACTAATGTAATAAAATATCTTGAGGTCAAAGTTTCAAGCATATCAATCAATAGAAAAATTTATCCAAAAAAAATAAAATTGTTAAAATTAATATTTCTAACAGAAATAAATGATTATAAAAATATAATTAAGTTCTAAATAAACTTTTTTATTATCAAAATATTTGATTAGGACATATCAAAGAAAAAATCTAACAATAACTAAAAACTATAACAAAATACAAAAAACTCATCACGTAAATGATTTTGATGACTTATTAGAAATTTTTATTGTATTTCTACTTGGCATCAACCAAAAACATTTTTAATAATATAAGCTTGACAAAAAGTTTCAATATAATATTATAAGACAATTAGCAAAATAGGATAATGGAAATCACTAATAAAAAAATTTATGCTATAAAAAAGATAATTATCACATAAAATAACATTCGTGATAGTTAAAAATGGATAAAAGATTTACTAATTATAAAATTATTATCACAATAAAATATTAAAAATATTCAAAACGTTGCCTAAAAATTAAATAATTATTTATCTAAAAATACAAAAAGACAAGAGACCATGAAGTCAAAATAAAAGTACCTAATTGCAAAAATAGAAAAATAAAAATAATAACTTAATAATAACCTCTAATATACAAACAACACATTGATATTAAATACTCTCTATGATATCATTTTATCAAATATTTATATGGCATTAAAATGTATTTTGAAAATAATTAATATTTTCAATACAAAAAATATTAAAATTATTTTAGGCTTGTAATTAGTCAACACTTTTAATTTGTTAAGAATAAAGGATGTCTTAGTTAAAATTAAAATGTGAAGAAATAGTTTACAAAATAAATTCATGGAATATCAATAAATCTTGATTTTTGTAAGGCTTATGCATAATTAACTGATTAAAAATATAAATTATTTAAGGAATATAAATTAGTTAATATCACTATTTGTTTAAAAGTCTCAAAACTATACAAGAAAAATAAGAACAAAAATTTTTTTAATAATCAAAAAGTACTTTCTTTCATCTAAAATAAAATATTATAACACCACAAGTGTATAGGAAATTGTGTCAATGAAAAATACTTAGATATGAATCTATTGCAAAAATGGGTTCAATTGGACAAATGAATTAATAAAAGTACACTTCAAAATTTCTTTTTCAAACATATTACGACATTCAAACACGATGCTACGTATTTTCAAAAACTATATAAAAATTCTTGATTTCTTAAGAAAATTTCTCAGTTAGAATAGTGTAATATGAGGATTTCATAACATCAAAAATTTTTAATGGTTTGGTTGTATAATTCAATATAATAATCATATGGTTTGATATCTATTTATACTCAATCTAGTTGGCATAAAAGAATGTTAGCATACCATATGAATTGAATGAATTTTCCTATGGTAAGTAAGAGTGAGTTCATCATAGAATCCAGTAAAATGTTTACCATAAAAATTTTTTTATTTTTTTTATGTCTACATTAATAATATAATTACGTGGTCTAAACAAATATTTGTATATTGTATTATTTCTTTTTTTGACTTAATTAGGGTTAGAATATCACCAATATACAATTCATAATGCTCATTATACCATTCCATATTACATGATGGTAATATACAACATTTCCAAAAGTTTAATTTTAATTTTAATGATTTTACTCTAAGATGTCAGTTAACTATATCAATTGATTAGTTTGAGTTTTCTTTATACCTTTTTAATGGAATTGTTTACCCTTAATTGAATAGTTTGATCATATTGTTTTAATATTTGTTAATAATTATTCCATCCAATTTTACTAGATTCACTTGTTAGCTCTGATAAAATAGTCTTGTCTTAAACTTGTCTCTTTTCTCTAATAGCTAATCATATTGTATACAATACGATCATATGGTGAATTTAGTCATGCAAAAGTTTTTCTTTCGAATTTGAAAAATCAAGCATAGTGTAGTTCAGCCACATGTTTCTTTATTTTATAAGATAGGGAAAATGTTTTACCCAAAAAGAACACTTAGTTTCTTGATCATAATATTATCTTTTCCATTGATATTTAACAAATGGTTACATCCATATATTTAATCAATTGAGATGTTGTCCAACATTAATCTCTTTCTAGTGTTGCTCATCATTGTGTCAATAAGCAAAGATTGATGATCAATGAGTATGTTAATGAAATTGGTTGTTATTATCAAAACATTTTAAATTATTACTTAATAGACCAATAACTTCTTATTGTTTCATGATAAGTTACATTCTTAGTTTATCACAAAGTAATTGAATGTAGTACAAGAAAGCATTTGCTATATATTATCAAGTGAGCTAGATTTTCAAGTAGTAAAAGTGCATGGATGTGAACCCACACACTCAAGGAACTATTCTTAAAACCAAGATTATGGCCTGCTACTTTTGTCATCATAAAAAAGTCTTCCAATCCTATTGAATAAAGCTTTCCTCAGTAGCTTCATTAAGATGCCAACT
Source organism: Vanilla planifolia (assembly GCA_023846275.1). Taxonomy (NCBI): domain Eukaryota; kingdom Viridiplantae; phylum Streptophyta; class Magnoliopsida; order Asparagales; family Orchidaceae; genus Vanilla; species Vanilla planifolia. The sequence goes on along the minus strand of JAIUJO010000306.1, from coordinate 488,649 downwards.
AGTTGCAAATTGTTAACAACAAAATAAATGTTTACCACTTTTCATTTTGTATGCTTCCTAATGATATGGTGCCTAGCATCACATTGTTTGTCCTTAGAGTCCTAGATAAGGTTTTGAGATAAGGAAATGACATACATGATGTCATATTTTATAGGTAGTTTTTTTGCGAATGTAATCCCATTTCTTTTAGTCTCCATTTTAACCAAAAAATGTTTTCAAAAAATCCTCCCAACACTATATATTATTGTTCATTCGTTGCAAGCAATAGTTCAAAGTTTTATTAATAGTTCATGACATTATGATGTGTCCAAAAAATGTTTAAATAATTATAATTCTTCACTTATTTACTATGGAACCAACATAATTTTTGTAGCTTTATCTTTTGAGATAATGACATAACTCAAATTTGTGATATGAAAACCCTAATACCTTTGTGCCATGAATTTATCATAAAGATTCTTTTTATATGTTCCAAATCAAAGAAAATATTAAAATAGCCCGACACTAAAAACTTTGTTATGTCTTCTTGTAGTTAATTAAAGAACACATCATCCCTTGGTATACCTTGAAACTATTACCTTCCTTTCTTGCCTTTGATTAATAGTTTAATGGAGACTCTTGAAAGTAGGAAAAGGTTGGAGTTCTTAAGATCAAGTATTTATAATTCCTCATTTATTTACTTGACTTAAGATACAATGATACCTTTCTCATATAGTTTAACTTTCAATAAGAGAAACTGGGTGTCATCACCCATTATATTATTCTCAAATCTTACACCCATATGCTTACTAAATCATTAACCAAGGCCAGGTTAGCTAATCCAAAATTGAGATCATCTATATAACATTAGACTAGAAGAAGTTCATTAGTGTATTTCTTGATGAAAAAACTTCAGTCTACATTCCCATGCTGAGTTACTGTTTGAGTTGAAATCTACTAAGTATATCAATACCATGGCATTTATTCTTTTTGCAAATCATATAAGTATTAAATTAGCTTTTACACATGATTTTGATGAGGACAATTTTGACAACAATCTAATTAGTCTACATACACTTCTACTTAAACAATTACATTTATGAATGTGCTCTTAATATCAATTTGGTATAGTTTAGAAACCTTGAAATAGGAAAAGCTAATAATGACCATGTCGCCTTCAACCTTATAATTAGTTCAAGAGCTCCTTTTAAGTTTAGTCCTCTCACTTGAACCCTTTTCCATATTTTGAATGATAACAACATGATTAATTTATTTTTATTTTTTAAAACACATTTTTTAGTACTACACCATGGCGACATAATCTATCTAATAATAACAAAGCATTCATTCTAACAAACAAGTTAAAAATCATCTAGCAACCCACATAATAAAATTCATTCCTTGATGCTTCACTTGTATTTGAAGGAGCAAGTTTTAGTTTGATGCAACACATATGATTTCTTTTTAAAGAGAGGCATGGGTTTGTACTAAAAATACAAGTCACTTCGGTTAAATGACAAAGATAATTTTTATTGTATATTAGCTCCTGTGATGCAACCATATCTTTATTTTTGAAAATTTCATGTATAATTTATATATTTTATTCAATATACAAGGATGCATTTCTCATATTTCTAAACCTATAGTCCAAGAAAATTGTATAACTCACCCATTATGTTAATATCAAATCCTACACCCATAAGCTTAATAATTTGTTCATATAAATCAAAGTTGGTTGAATTAATATGACATCATCTACTTAATTTATCACTTAAAGAAATTGAAAGGCATAGTTGTTATTGTACAATGCCTTTTCTAAATTCCCTTAACTAATGTTTGAGTAGAAATCTACTAAGTTTGCCATACGATAATCTTTTTTTGTCTTCCAATTTCTTTTTTGAAAATCTTTCATGTCTTCCAATTCTAATGCTTTTTTATGCATAATTTCATCAAACACAACTTGAGTGTATTCCATTACAATTAAAGTTTTCGTATTAAACTACTTATAGGTCTATCTATTTGAAGAATATCATAAAAAGATAACCCCCATTAATTTTTCTTTTAATCTCAAATTTTTAACTTATTTTTTAATGGAACACTTCCATCCAAAACTTCAAAAGTTTTAATGTTTAGGCTTCTTGTTATTTTGTAGTAATATAGCATCATATTCATAATTGGCTTGATAATAAATCTATTGAAACGTTGAGATAAGTAGAATCTTTTGAATTATGAAGGCATTATGGTTAGGAGATCTTATATCACTTAGAGAATAGTAATAGAAGCTAGCAATGCTTTAAGAGGAGAGCACATTGTTTGATACATAACATTGAAGAAGCCCAATCAAATATTTGCATAGACAATTGAGAGATAAATACTATATCTATAAAAAAAATAGAATGAACATTATTATATTGGTTGTTGTGACATACTGATAACCAAATATTATTGTCCTAAACAATCATGATAATATCTGCCAGATTAAAACAAAAATATTTGTACGTAGAGAGGTTCATTAAAAATTAATGAGCATGACATTATCTACCACAACAATACATATTTTGCTTACTATGTTCACATTTATGATAAAACAATATTTCAAATATATGTTGATAATAATGCTATTATATGATTATTTTTCTTTTTTTTGACTTTTTAATTTTATTTTTCTAAAATCTTCCATGTTTTCCAAATCTACCATTTTATTTTGATCCATAATTCCATCAAAAATCGCTTGAGTAGATTCCATCACAACAAAGGTTGCTTTGTTAAATGGTTTATGGGCCTATTCTTTTGTGGAATATCATAAAAAGATAGCATACATTAACTTGGTTTCCAATCTCTAACTCTTATCTCACTTATTAATAAAACACTTCCAACAAAAAATGCAAAAGCATTCATATTTGTGCTTCTTATTATTCAAAGTACCTACGATGTCTTATTTATTGTTCATTTGATGATAAATCATTTCAGGAATTTAGATAAATAGAATAGCTTGAATTATTCAAGCATTATGGTTTGGAGATTTTATATCACAAAGCAAAAAGCAAAAGTAGATAGAAATTCTTTAAGGAGTGCAAAAGCTTAAGATATATAACATAGAGGAAACTCAATTAAATATTGAGATAGATAATTGAGAGATATAGACTACATTCATAAAAAATTAAAGAACTTTACTATTGATCATTGTGGCATATTAACAGCAAGAAGTTCTCTTAAACCAACATGATGATCTGTGGAAAATTAAAACCCAAATATTTGTATGTTTGAAAATGGGGTTCTCAATCGCAAAATTCATATTTTACTTATCAAGGAAACATTTTTGACAAAATAAAATGTCAAATATATGTTGATTAATAGTATGCCTTATGTGATATGGGAAACACAAATATATTACATAATGATTCAAACCTTATATCACACTTTTGAAAAAGGTTTCATGATCCATGTGACACTCAAATAATGTCTAACCTGACATTCTAGACTCAAAAAAAAGTTAATGAAGGAGAATATTTAAAACACTTAATAATATATTAGGATTATGAAAATGTTGTTTTTAAGACAACTAGGATACGTATTTCACTTTTAATTAATTTTCTTATAGCAACAATTATTAGTCTAGCATAGAGATGGCACCGTATATAGTACTATACAATAAGATATATTAATTAATATTATAATGTTATGAATAAACTAATAATACTCTATTATACATATATATATAATGTTATATTCTATTAAGAAGATCCAAATAATCAAAAGGAATAGATTTACTTCATAAAACTTATGATAAGAAAATTAAGAAGGTGAACTTTTTGGAAGAGGATGGTGTATTCTTAAAGGTAAGTCTTATGAAATACATTACAATGTTTGGAAAAAGAGAATAACTAAAGATAAGAAATTTTTTTCTTTCATAGATTATTGAAATAAATTGTTTTGTTACTTACAAGATAGTTGCCACTATCATTGCCATAGTACATCATGTATTTTGTCTATTATACCTAATAAAACTTTTTACTTTTGGTACTTTATATGTAAATATGATCAAAGCAGCATGGTGCTGCATCCTAAATTATTTCAAAACGAAATGATAGTAGCATTCTTAATAAGAGAAATCAGCAAAATAAGGAAAAAGAGCATCCCTTAGACAAGTTACTAACTAGCAACCACTTGAAAAGTATAGGAAGAGCTCTTTCGAGACAACCCAACACTTTTTTTAATTTGATTTATTTAATTCTTATATGCGTTGATGTTTACAAAATAGCCGAAAACCTTCGAGGTTTATTTGATGTTTGTTGAAAAAATGTAAGTGCATTTCAAAACTTATTTTGAATATCACGAAATGAAGTTTGCATATGGATATCATTGTATAAGATTAGAAACGCTATTATTTGAAAAAATTAATAATATGTAGATAAAGTCAAAAGCAAAAAGAGTAACATATTAAAAAATAGAAACCTAAAATAATAATTCTACATGAGTTGCGAAGAGGACATGTCACATGAAGAAATGCCAAATCATATTAAAAATAACTTCAATTTAATTATAAGGGAATTTTTAAAGAAAAATAACAAAAGTGCTAAACTAGAAACATAAGATTTTTTTGCTCAAATAAATCACTTATAGTGTAGTTCTTTATGAAATTTGTGAAAAGACTTTTGGATGTCATTTTCAACAGAATGTGTAGGAAATTCAAATCTTTATAAGATTTTATCACAAGGGTTGTCTAACAAAAACAATAATGTGCTAAAAGAGGAGAATATCAAGAGGAATGTAACCGATAACCAAGATACTATGGTAAGAGTGAAATAGAAAGTTGTTGTAAAGGTTAGGAAAAAGGAGACAAATTAGATAATTATGGAAGTGCGTTTAAGAAGGATAAGACGTATTATTGTAGGTTGAGACCAAATGGTTCCATAAATTGGAGTCATCTAAAAATATTGTAGAATGGAGACAATTTCACTTTGAAATGATAGTTGATAGTTTGATGATCATTTCAAGGAGCATTGAATGGTTAAGTTATTGTATTTTCACCCCAAATTATAATATTTTTTTAAGACAATAACCATAAGTATTACTAATGAATTTCCTAGTATAAAGTGTGTCGTTGGTTCAAAAAAAGTTGATTAAAAAACTTCTTACAAATAACATAAAATGTTTTTCTAAAATGACTAATGTAATAGCTCAATGAATGGATATGGAATTAATTGTTATGTTAGAATAACTGGTGCCATTGTCTTTGTTCCGAGAGGTTCTAAACCATCAAAACAAAAACTATAAAGGTTGATGAGTTTTGGAAGGCTAGATAATGGTGATTAGATCTAAACCAACTGATCGAGTAGGATGGCATTCGAATTCTTTGATTCATCAATGTAAATACTTTGAAAGATCTCATTTGTAGCATTCAAAAATGGTGAAAGATAAGTCATTTGACTCAAGGGTAGACTATTCCAAAATGCTAAAATAATTAAAAATTTTTAATGAAGTCCAACATGACTTGGTGATTCAATTTTCAACTAGGATCAAGTGCTTAAAGTAGATGAAACATTTATCATTCAATCAAAGATCAAATGGTGAGAAACAGAGCACACTTTTAGCATTGAGTTGCTAGAGGGTAGTTAGTCCCATATTGTTAAAAAGAAAAGTAGTTTTCTCTTTATAATACCCATCATTGGTCTATAATCTTAAACAAATTAAGGTTGGCTCACCTTTTTGTCCTTTGGATTTCATCACCTAGGACACTTATATGCTTATAGATGATTTCATGATGATGGGTCCAACAAGACCATTCACATACAAAATTCGAGTTTATTGCCTTTTTATTATTTACCTTATCCTATTCTGGTTTAGGATTCACCCAAAATAATTTCCTAGCTTGTCTTAGCCTTGTCACTTAATGCGATGCTACCTGGCCAAGTTGGTCTTGGTCAACCTAAGTGCTTTGCACTTGGCCAACTTAGGGTGTGGGTTAATTTTTTTGTAATTATGAAATTTAAAAATAATTAATTTTTTAGTTTGCTGAAAGTTTAGCAATTGACATAAAATTTGGAAAAATACATTACAAGGATTTAATCAGGAAACAAGAATGAGCAAAAAATAAAATCTTATAAGTTTTCTAAATCAGGGAAAGCATGAACATGTTAACTGTTTAAATTAGGATAAAAAATGAGGTTAATGAAGATGTAGCTTATACTCAACAAGTTAATATTTTATTTTATAACAAAAATATAAACCTTTTCAAAGTTGATGTGTATGTGTTTAGTCCTTGAAGCTGACTAAATACTTCAAGGTATTTTGGAGACCACTAATTCACCAAATTAAAAGGTTTTATGCTTGATCATTAAAACAAAACTTAATCCATACTAAACAAGCTCATTAGAATAAAATACTAAATATTTATAGCTTAACTCATCAAATATAAAGGTGATAACAATATCTCCCTTTTGATGATTACAAGATATAAATAATTAGAAGGAAATATAACAAGTAAAAAAACATATATTATTATGATAAGTGGTATTAAAAATGAAAAGTTGGTGCTCCAACTTAATTCATACTACCCCTTACTATATGTTCCTTCTTACTTATTTAGACCATGGTTATTCTTCCTCTTTAATACATTGAAAAGGAGGTATGATTTATATAACTTGTATTACAACTAATTATTATCTTATGAATTGAAATTGATTAGTTGGAATGCATTTTGTAAGCATGTCTACCAATTCTTGTTTAATGGAAACATATGTGAATATTATTAATCCTTTAACTTCTTGGTCTCTCATAAAGTGATGTCTTACACTATGTGTTTGCTCTTAGAATAATGAACTTGGTTCTTTTCTAAAGCAATAGCACTATTGCTATCAATTTTGATGGATATATGTCAGAGATCTAAACCATAGCCTTGAAATTATTGTCTTAAACATAACACTTGAGCAACACAATGCACGGTCCACACAAACATGAGTTCAATGGTCAATATGGCTATGAAATCTTTTCTTCCTTCTTGACCATAAAATTAAAATATTTCTTCATAACTGATATGTACCTAAGATATTTTTTTTGTCTACACTAGAGCTTATAAAGTTTGAATCTAGGAAATCTATAAGATCTCATGAATGAACATTTTTGGGATGCCTTAAAGCTATGTTCATTATAGTTTCTGCATATTTAAAGATTAATTTAATTACCTTTTGATGGACTTCCCTCAAATTTTATTGAAATCTCACACATAGTTAACATTAAAGAAGATGTTCGATCTATTAATTGTAGGATATAATATAGATTTAACAAGTTTTTCATAAAGGTTTTGATCAATATATTTTTTAAATTCATTTAAATCTAAATGGATTCATTGATTCATTAGAATCCCCTTATATTTCATATTTTCATACCCAAACTTTCTGAATAACTCTTTTAAATAAATAGTTTATAAAATGAAAATGTCATCTTTTTGTTAAATAATATGTAATCCAAAGAAGAAATTCATTTCACCTTCTATAAATATCTCAGACTCCCCTATCATTAAGTCACTAAGTTCCTTACACATAATTTCATTTACGCTTTCAAAAGGTTCTTCATCAATACAAACTTGTATAAGCAACAAATGATCATTTAAAGATTTTAGGAATAACGTGTTATCCATTTTTTACTTTCTTAAAATGACTATCATCAAGGCAATTACTCAATCTATGATACGATAAACAAGGAGCATGCTTAAGGCCATAAAATCCCTTCTCAAGCTTACGTACATAATCACTATGCACACGATTCTAAAAACTTATGGATTGTTTTATACACACATCTTTCTTATTATTCTATTTTAAAATAGCAAATTCTACATCTATTTAAAATGATCTAAAATTCTTATGACTTGAATATACTAAGAAAAGCCTATTGGTCTCTAATCATATTACTAATACAAATGATTCATACATTTTTTAACTAGTTTTGTTTGGCCTAAGAAGATCTCTAACAATATCTAGCTTGCTTGTTTTCTTTAATGTAGAATATCCCTTGTGACGAATTCTACTTATCTTTTCCTTAAACATGTCTCCAAGTGTTACCCATCTATTTATACTACAACTTATTGAGATAAACTTTGATCAATATCTAGTCATATTCCTTGAGCATTCACTATTCAATTCTCTTGAGCTAGATTTTTATTTTCTTCTCTATATAAGGCTATATAAATGAAAAAGGTTTTACATAGTAATCTTAAAATTTAAATTTTATTTACCTTATCTCTATGTATAATTACAATGTGGAATGCTTCTAAGCTGTGAATGTCTCCAAAACATTATATCTCTAGAAAAGGATTATGAAAAGAACTTATTTTAAGTTCAGTCAACTCTAATCTTAAGAACCCAACAAGCTTGACTTAGTGATTTAAAACAAGGTTTTGAATAAGAAATATTTTTTGTAATTTGATACTCCTTAATGGTATGATGTTTTTTGCAACTATAAAAGTATGTAATTTTGAAATTTTAGGCATATTCAAAAGAAGGCATATTAATGCTTAGAATATTAAATATCTCTTGAAATATTAGAAAAATTTTTATGTTCAACAGAATAAATTTTTTTTTCCAAACTTGTTCTTTTTTCGAAGAAGTACTCCCAATGATCATGAAATCATTTTCATCATATAAGTTTTCTCAATCTCTTTCCATAAATAATCAAAATGATTATTTTTTCTTTTTAAAACATTTTTATTTTTTTATGTAAAAATATTAAAGAATTTAAAACACTTATAACTTTTACGTATTTACTTCCAAAAACTTCACTAGGCAAAGTGCTTACCTTTATATTTTATTCATCACTTGATGTACTTGATCATCATCATTTGTCATGAAGCATATCATTCTTTCCTCACTACTTCAATTTATGGAGTTTAATTCTTCTCATGCACTCCAAGTAGCTTCAAAATCTATCTTTTCTTCATTCTCTTCTTTTTCGCTTCCTAATTTTTTGATGTATTTTAGTTGTGGTTTCTTTGGTTTGACCATAATCATAATTCTTGGTGTCTTCATCTTATCTCTTATTTTTTTTACAAATTCTTATTTACAATCTTTTTTACCAAATTTTTATCTAACCCATTAGCATGAAAATTTACATCTTCCACCAACTCCATAGAAAATATAGATGTCATTTTTATATTATCTTTGTTAGTATTAAAAGATAATGGTTCCTTATATGTTGCTCCAAGCTTTGCTTACTTATGGAGGCATTCTTTTCAAATCTTCCATTCATCTCAACTTTGACATTAATAAGTAACTCATCTAATATGATCTTGTTATGTCTTTGGATGCCTTTATTGCTGTGGCAAGAAGATCATACTCATTGGGTGGAATCGCCACCACCTTTCCTACAAGATCTAAATTAGAAAGTATTTTTTCAAGATTTTCAAATCTATTAGTAATATTAGTAAATCACATAAGAATCTTCTTTATTGTTTCTCCTAAATCCATTCTAAAGAGCTTATAATCATGTGTAAGAAGATTTATCTTCAATTCCTTAACATACAAAGTGCCTTAATAAGTTACTTCTTACATTTTCCAAACTTCAAGTGTAGCATAAAAACTCATTACTTGATTAAATTCACTTGTAGATATACTACAATGAAGGTAGTAGAGTGCTATGGTATTTATTTGTCATTCTACTTTGATCTCTACTAAGTATACCAAACAAGTATATTTCATATGTGCATTAATCACTAATTAAATCTTTTTTGTGAGAATTTTCCAATCTTGGAAGTTAATGGATTAGATAAAAATTTTAAATCTATCTTTCAAATATTAGTAAAGTTTATGCTTAAGTAATGATAGAATCACTAAAGAAGACATTAATCTATTGTTGCACCAATATTAATCTTAGTTATAACACATTGAAACTTAATTTAAGAACAAAATAACAAACACATATTTTGGAAAAGCACACAAAAATGGTAAGATGTAGATTAAACGTATTATATAATAAAAATAATGATTAAATAAACATAACAAATATTTAAATGGATGACCAAAGTGGTTTGACTCACCTTTTTGTGGGGAACCCATTTGACATTAATTGAAATAAAAACAAGTAAATGAATGCCACATGAGGGGGGATATATGAGATTTAAAATAGTTTTTTCTTTTTACATTATATTTAATTTTTAAAAAGTATTCATAAAATTAATTTTATATTTGTTAAAAAATTTTATTTTTAATATGTTAATTTTTCTTTTTTATCATTAAAAAAATTAAAATAGTGTAATTAAATCTTTAGATTATTTTGTTTAAACAAGAACCTATATCCAATCTTCAACTTAGTAGCCTTTATAGGTTCTAATATAACACAAGCTTATGTTAGATTAACACCAACTTGGCTTTATATGATATCAAACTAAACTTAGGCATTTATAAATGCTAGGCTACCCATCCTAAAGAAAGAAAAGCTACAACATGAAGGAAAAATTATAATAAGTTTGTACAACTTTTCATGCTTATTGATTAATAGAACAAGGTACAATGAGCTTAAAATTAGTAAGACATGCAATAAATTGAAAGCTTAGAAGTGCTAAGATTAGCTGAAAGAACTTGACATTTATTGAAGAAGTAAATTATAGTTGCTATCAAGAGATTTTATTGTAATGGAATACCATGTTGTGATTTGTTGAGATATTAAATATTGGTACATGTTTACTAGTCATTTCATGCTTAATAGTTAGATTTATATAGAAAATTTTTGGTCAAAGTTACTAGAAATTTAAGATAGAGTTGTATTAAATGACGCTTTGAAATAGCTTAAAAAGCTCTTCCAAACAATTTAAAATATTTCTTTGAATTGGTTAATGGAATGGCTCAACTAATGACTAAGGAATTAGGCATTAAGTGGGATCAACCAGCATCATTTGCTCTTATTAGAGACATTTTGGACCGTTAGAACAAAGACTATTAAAGCAGATTAGTTCTAGATGGTTGGATCGAAATGGATTAGATCTAGCCATTTGATTATGTAAGATAAGATATGGATCATTTGATTCATCATTTATAAAGGAACAAAATATCTCAACCTATACGATACAAACATGGAGAGTGCTAAGCCTTCTAATTCATGGGTACATTATTTTGAAAGATAGAAACAATCAAAGGAATCTGATGAACCTAGAAGTGATCTTGGTCATTCAAATTTGTGCCAAGATTGAGTGCTTATAGTGGGTGAAACATTTAGAATTTGATAAAAAATTAGATGGTGGAAAATAGCACATGTTTTTTGGTGCTGAATAATTGGACTATTGTTAGTCCCACATTACCAAAAAGAAGATTTGTTTTATCCTTACAATACCTTTCACGAGTGTATAATATAAGTGTGCTATGAATTTTATCACCTGGGCCACTCGTATGCTTATAGGTAATTTCATGGTTATGGTTTTTAATTGATCTCTATTTGTTCAGCCCCAATCAATCCTCTATCTTATCTAAACAAAACTCATGAATTATTTTTTTAAATTAGGAAACTTTATTAGAATTAATTTTGTAGTTTACTCAAACTTTAATAATTAACATAACAAGTTGCAAAGATTTGTTAGAAGGATTTAATAAAAAATGAATTGATAAAAATGGAAATCCTATAAGTTCTCAAAATCATGAAAAGATAGATTAAATTAGATACATAAATTATGATTTGAAACTAAACGAAGATGTGCATTATAATCAACAAGTTGATATTCTATTTTATAGCCAAAAAAATCTTTGCAAATTTGGTACAAATATATTGAATCCTTTAATATTATTGAATACTTCAAAGTACTTTGAATATCTTTAATTCATTATCTTTAAAGGTATATGGACATTTTCTTTAAAATTAAATCTAACCCACCCTAAACAAGCCCATTAGGACAAAATGGTAAGCATTTAAGTCTTAACTCTTCAAAGACAAAGGGAACAAAAAAAATATGATTAGATGAACTTATTTGGATCATGAAAATGACACCAAAACTCTTCAAACAATTTTAGTTCAACATATAACTCACAAATCAAGTTTTAATTAAGTATGAATGTATTAGCAATAGAGGAAATAACTTTAGAGAGAACCAATGGTAGCTAACTCCAAACAATACACTTACTACATAATGTAAGAAAACACTTATATAGCCATAATGATCCATCATTCATGCATTGTGACATTAAAACTTGTTTCTCCCACATATGACTATAATTAAAATTATTTGAGTTATTTTTACGTTTGATTGCATATATATGTGATTAGATAATTGTATTCATATCCCCTTTTGAACACCTAATTAGGTCTATTATCCAATCACACAATTTTTAATGTGAACATCAGATCTACATCCAAACATTGTATCCCAATTCAATTATAACAGTCCACATAAAATCATAATTTCTAAGTAGCACTTATTCAATTTAGTCATCTAATCAAGCATTTTGATATAAAGTTGTTACAAAGGCTTCTGATGGAGTAGCTCCTATGTAACAACTATTTTAATATTTATTTTGAGCTATTAAGATTCTTATAATTTATCATTATTTATGAATCAATCAATTTGGAAAATATTTTTAATCGATAAAAGATTTTATAAGTGAATTCTTAGAAAAAATTGATAGTTAAATTTTTATGAAATCTGAAGAAAATTTTTCATGTCATGACATTCAACTTGTTAGCACCTAGTAGTCATTCTCACTTCCTTATGTTGTGCCATTCAATCATCAAAGACCTAATCTTAATTTTTTTCTCAAATCAATTAAGTACTCAATTTTTTGTATTTCTAATTGATTCAATTAAAACTCCTTTCTCAAATTAAGCATTTTTAATTACTAGTACTATATTATATTAATTTTTATTTTTTGTGAGTGAATTATTTCATTTTTTTCATATTAATTATTTTGTAGGACATAATAGGGTATTTCTATATTTTCATTATTTTAAGAGTTTAACCTAACCTTCTTATGGTCAAATGCTTATATTTGCTACTATAATTTTGCTTTATTTTTCTAGAAGTATTTGTAAGTTTTATTTTAAATAAAAATAGCTAATAGTCATTTATGTGTATTCTTTTATTTTATTTGTATTGTTTCACAAATATATTTAAGAACTACTAATTTGAGGACAAAATTTTTTTACGAATGATGAAAATATTGCATGAATTACGAATCAAAGCATTCTCTTTTAATTATTACAACGAATCTTTAATTTGTAATGACTTTTTGCAATAAACTCTTCAATGAAATCTTATTGCATCTCTAAATACTTAATGTTACATTAGATAAACAATATGAAGGGCTCATTGATGGAATCATCTGACTTCTCTGTGTCTTCATTTCTTTGGATTCATTAATGACATTTTTATCTTTCAATGCATTCCAATTTTAACATTTTTTCATTTCTAGAATAAATTGTACTTTTTGAAATTATTATTCAAAATTCTTTTGGAAAATAAGCTTTATTTTTTTAATAATGTGAGCATTTAATATCTTAATGACTTTTTTATATGTTAGTTATTTTTAATTTTGAATGTGTTAAATATGTTAGAAATAGAAAGTTTTAAATTAATCTCAAATTGTTTGCTCCTTGGGTTAAAAAAATAAAAAAAATTAAGCTCATTAATATAGTAGATAATATTTCAAATGAATTTTAGATATTAAAAATATTTTTTATGGACCAGAAGAAAACTATTGTATAATTAAAATTTAAATTCTACTATATTGCTATAAAGATGTCCTTAATAAATTTAAAGGATAGATATTATGTCATTAAAAAATAAAATATGAAATATTACAAGCTAAAAATAATTATTATATTGACAATTTAAAATATTTATAACTAAAAAAAGTGTTAACACATGAAAGAAGTAAAATGAATAATAACAATAAATAAAATATTAAATAATAAAACATCTAAAATGTCTTGTTTTAGAAATATATGATGATGATGTCCACAAGAAATAGTGAATTATACAATTTAAAAAAATGATCAAAATTAGCTTAGTTTTGGCATGCCAAATCATCTTAATTATATTAGTAAAATTCATTTAATTTTTTAATATAAAATAAAAGTCAAACATCAATACTTAAACCTAGATTTTTTAAACCAAACCAACTAATATCAATGTAATAATCTCTCGTTAATCATAGTAACTTTTGAAGAGCATAGTTTTTGAGAAACGTATTTAGCTTTTGAAATGGAATTCTTTTATTCAAACACGTTCTAATTAAAAACAAGTGATTTGCAAAAGAATGTCTTTGGTTGTCTTGAATGACATTATAAGAAACCTTTTAAAAGTCATTTTTACATTTGGTAAACTTTTATGTGGTAATGTTTGTCATTTAAAAATAATAACTAAATTGAAGTAAACGAAAATCAAAGAATCATATAAGGATTTTAGGTGATTCGACAAAACTATTGCATACCTCTAATCCTAATTAACTTGCACAGTGACACAAGATCATGTAATGTTAGCTCACAAACATATAGGTGCTTGTGTCACAACAGTTCAAGAAGTCTGTTAATATAAAATTTGGATGAAATTGGTTTAAAAAATACTTAAATATGATTTTCCTATTTATTTTCGTTTTCATCCATCTTCCATAGTCATTTGTTGCCATTAGTATCATCGTTAAAAGCTACTGAAGCCACTTGTCTCACACACACATGACTTGCACCTAGCCATGGACCTCAAAACCCACTAAACCTATATCGACCTGATTAGTGAATGCGCTGACTTATTGGCACATTTACTCTCTCGAACCCACATTGCCCAAAAGTGGACCTAAAGCTTTAGCACGGCTCTGTTAGTGTCGTTCACTGAAACACAAAACTGAAACGAGGCACTAATCTGTCTGCATTGCATGGATTGCTCAACTGTTTCGCTGCTCGCCACAGCCACCACTTAAAAGGTAAGACCACCTAATGAATTTCTTTACTCAATTTTTTTTATAGCTTTTTTCTTCATTTTTTTAAACTTACTGATGAATATTTAAGTTTCAAATAGAAAGGAAGCAACTTATAAGATGAAAAAAAAATAAAATAAAATTTGTTTTTTTGCAAAATTTCACCTTTGTAAAAAAAGTGTGTATTTTAAACCTTGGTTGGAGAGATTCTAAATTTTCTTAAGTGAGAGATCTTCCACTAGAAAAGCTGACAATAAAATCTCTTTTAAAAGATAAATTTCAATGGTAAGAGAGCTTCTATATGGAGTGTCATTAACCAAATAAATTCATACTTTTTCTAACACTCGTTTCTCATCATCTTTGATTCTACTCTCTTGATCTAATCACCAAAACATGACATTTCTCAATAAAGCTCTAATTCATATTTTATTATCTTATTACCCGTTCATCTATTCTATTGAAGTATTCGATCTTAAGTTACTTTAAATTTTTATTTAATATGTAAAATAAAATGTGTCAAAAATCACTTTATAAAATTTTAGCTTAATGCTTAAGGTGTTGGTAGTTACTAAACTTAATAATCTACATTACTACTTTTGAATGCTAATTTTTGAATAGTTTTAAAATACTACACACTCTATCTAATCCTAATTAGTGTATTGTATCTTAATATATTTCCTAATAATTATTAGACCACTCTGATGTTATATGCTCCAATTCATATTATCATATAAGTTTAAATTTGTCCTACATCAAATAAGCTTTCATTAATAACAATACTTATTTATTATTGTTAGTAGCAATATAACCTTTCAAACTAGACCTAGACAAAGTAAGAGGCAATTCACTCAAGTCCATTAACTTTTTGATAATGACAATATACAAGTCCTCTCTATCAAAAGACTATAACTTATACAATTATTACAACTCTTAAGAGAAGTAATACAATTGTTTTTATAATTGACAAAAACATAAGATGACATAATAACTAAAGATTATGGAAGGATGTTGCCATGTTAATACATATAAAAGTTCAATATATCGGCAAAGTTGGTGAAGTAAATCTGAATATAATAGCAATAACGCCAACTTTTCTTTTTTTTATTTTGTATGTCAAATGACTTAGCAATAGATTGATTGTCATATTCCATCAAAAAACACTTCCAATACGAATCAAAGTAATATATTAAAATTAAAACATTTCAACAACTAATTTCCATCCTTAAAGAAATTAATAAGTATAAAATTATAATTTCTTAAAAAAAGTGACTATCCAATCTATTCCTTTTAAATATCTTAATGTATCTTACTTAAACAAGTACATTGTAATATACAATCAGTCAAATCCTTCCAACTTAATTTTTTAACTCTCAAGAAAATATTGTACGAAACAAAAATATAACATATAATATGATGTACGAGATGCTCACAATAATAAACATGAAAGATTTTGGTTGCATGAAAGGTAGACAAAACACAAATTACACAAATAAACTCGACAAATGCCTAAGTACACAAACCTATCTCATATATAAGTCTATATCATGTTGAATGACATTACAATTGTGCTAGTATGACAGATATATTTCTAAAGATTATTTGTAAAATTGATCATATTAATATGATTACATAGTTTAGTCATACAACAATGCACATTTTAAATAAATTAATTTGATGGTACTACTATGACGTTAAGATCATAAAAGTATAAATAATTTAGATACGCTATATATTAAGTCCTCATCTCTTAATTCATAACTATTGATTATTCATTGGCAATCAACATATTGCATTAATACAACATTTCAAATGTTACATCACATAATATCAGTTAGCTTCTCATCTAATAATTAAATGACTACATCTATGGTACAACATATAATATAATTTTGTATGAATTTTTAATATTACACACCTTCACACATAGTACAAATAGTGTGATAAATACATGTCTCTCATGAACACATTCAACTTATTCCACATAATAAATTTTTTTCAAGGTACATTTATCTTATATATGTATGAAATACATGACTTACCTTCACCAAAATTTAACATTCATGAGTAATGCAATAAAATCAAATTTGTCATGCAAATATAAAGTGAAAAGTTTTAAAATTCTAATTAAAATAAAGTATAGATTATGAATTTTTTATAGGCAACAATTACAACATGTGCTAGAAAAATGACTGTTTAATTACAAGTAGATGTACACTTGAGCAAGGCCGCTAACACTCGTTGACTTATCTTTTAAAGTTAATTAGTCTGTGTACAATTGATCAATGTATCTTAAACAAGTACATTGTAATATACAATCAGACAAATCTTCCGAACTTAATTTTTTAACTCTCAAGAAAATATTTTACGAAGCAAAAATATAACATATAATATAATGTACGAGATGCTCGCAATAATAAACATGAAAGATTTTTGTTGCATGAAAAGTAGATAAAACAATAATTACACAAATAAACTCGACAAATGCTTAAGTACACAAACCTAACTCATATATAGGTCTGTATCATGATGGAATGACATTACAATTGTGCTAGTATGACAGATATATTTCTAAAGATTATTTGTAAAATTGATCATATTAATATGATTACATAGTTTAGTCTTACAACAATGCACATTTTAAATAAATTAATTTGATGGTACTACTATGACGTTAATATCATAAAAGTATAAATAATTTAGATAAGCTATATATTAAGTCCTCATCTCTTAATTCATAACTATTGATTATTCATTGACAATGAACATATTGCATTAATACAACATTTCAAATGTTACATCACATAATATCAGTTAGCTTCTCATCTAATAATTAAATGACTACATCTATGGTACAACATATAATATAATTTTGTATGAATTTTTAATATTACACACCTTAACACATAGTACAAATAGTGTGATAAATACATGTCTTTCATGACCACATTCAACTTATTCCACATAATAAATTTTTTTCAAGGTACATTTATCTTATATATGTATGAAATACATGACTTACCTTCGCAAAAATTTAACATTCATGAGTAATGCAATAAAATCAAATTTGTCATGCAAATATAAAGTGAAAAGTTTTAAAATTCTAATTAAAATAAAGTATAGATTATGAATTTTTTATAGGCAACAATTACAACATGTGCTAGAAAAATGACTATTTAATTACAAGTAGATGTACACTTGAGCAAGGCCACTAACACTCGTTGACTTATCTTTTAAAGTTAATTATTCTGTGTACAATTGATCAATGTATCTTAAACAAGTACATTGTAATATACAATCAGACAAATCTTCTGAACTTAATTTTTTAACTCTCAAGAAAATATTGTACGAAGCCAAAATATAACATATAATATAATGTACTAGATGCTCGCAATAATAAACATGAAAGATTTTGTTGCATGAAAAGTAGATAAAACAATAATTACACAAATAAACTCGACAAATGCTTAAGTACACAAACCTAACTCATATATAGGTCTATATCATGATGGAATGACATTACAATTGTGCTAGTATGACAGATATATTTCAAAAGGTTATTTGTAAAATTGATCATATTAATATGATTACATAGTTTAGTCTTACAACAATGCACATTTTAAATAAATTAATTTGATGGTACTACTATGACGTTAATAACATAAAAGTATAAATAATTTAGATAAGCTATATATTAAGTCCTCATCTCTTAATTCATAACTATTGATTATTCATTGGCAATGAACATATTGCATTAATACAACATTTCAAATGTTACATCACATAATATCAGTTAGCTTCTCATCTATTAATTAAATGACTACATCTATGGTACAACATATAATATAATTTTGTATGAATTTTTAATATTACACACCTTAACACATAGTACAAATAGTGTGATAAATACATTTCTTTCATTACCACATTAAACTTATTCCACATAATAAATTTTTTTCAAGGTACATTTATCTTATATATGTATGAAATACATGACTTACCTTCACCAAAATTTAACATTCATGAGTAATGCAATAAAATCAAATTTGTCATGCAAATATAAAGTGAAAAGTTTTAAAATTCTAATTAAAATAAAGTATAGATTATGAATTTTTTATAGGCAACAATTACAACATGTGCTAGAAAAAAGACTGTTTAATTACAAGTAGATGTACACTTGAGCAAGGCCACTAACACTCATTGACTTATCTTTTAAAGTTAATTAGTCTGTGTACAATTGATCAATGTATCTTAAACAAGTACATTGTAATATACAATAAGACAAATCTTCCGAACTTAATTTTTTAACTCTCAAGAAAATATTGTACGAAGCAAAAATATAACATATAATATAATGTACGAGATGCTCGCAATAATAAACATGAAAGATTTTTGTTGCATGAAAAGTAGATAAAACAATAATTACACAAATAAACTCGACAAATGCTTAAGTACACAAACCTAACTCATATATAGGTCTATATCATGATGGAATGACATTACAATTGTGCTAGTATGACAGATATATTTCTAAAGATTATTTGTAAAATTGATCATATTAATATGATTACATAGTTTAGTCTTACAACAATGCACATTTTAAATAAATTAATTTGATGGTACTACTATGACGTTAATAACATAAAAGTATAAATAATTTAGATAAGCTATATATTAAGTCCTCATCTCTTAATTCATAACTATTGATTATTCATTAGCAATGAACATATTGCATTAATACAACATTTCAAATGTTACATCACATAATATCAGTTAGCTTCTCATCTAATAATTAAATGACTACATCTATGGTACAACATATAATATAATTTTGTATGAATTTTTAATATTACACACCTTAACACATAGTACAAATAGTGTGATAAATACATGTCTTTCATGACCATATTCAAATTATTCCACATAATAAATTTTTTTCAAGGTACATTTATCTTATATATGTATGAAATACATGACTTACCTTCACCAAAATTTAACATTCATGAGTAATGCAATAAAATCAAATTTGTCATGCAAATATAAAGTGAAAAGTTTTAAAATTCTAATTAAAATAAAGTATAGATTATGAATTTTTTATAGGCAACAATTACAACATGTGCTAGAAAAATGACTGTTTAATTACAAGTAGATGTACACTTGAGCAAGGCCACTAACACTCATTGACTTATCTTTTAAAGTTAATTAGTCTATGTACAATTGATCAATGTATCTTAAACAAGTACATTGTAATATACAATCAGACAAATCTTTCGAACTTAATTTTTTAACTCTCAGGAAAATATTGTACGAAGCAAAAATATAACATATAATATAATGTACGAGATGCTCGCAATAATAAACATGAAATATTTTTGTTGCATGAAAAGTAGATAAAAAAATAATTACACAAATAAACTCGACAAATGCTTAAGTACACAAACCTAACTCATATATAGGTCTATATCATGATGGAATGGCATTACAATTGTGCTAGTATGACAGATATATTTCTAAAGATTATTTGTAAAATTGATCATATTAATATGATTACATAGTTTAGTCTTACAACAATGCACATTTTAAATAAATTAATTTGATGTTACTACTATGACGTTAATAACATAAAAGTATAAATAATTTAGATAAGCTATATATTAAGTCCTCATCTCTTAATTCATAACTATTGATTATTCATTAGCAATGAACATATTGCATTAATACAACATTTCAAATGTTACATCACATAATATCAGTTAGCTTCTCATCTAATAATTAAATGACTACATCTATGGTACAACATATAATATAATTTTGTATGAATTTTTAATATTACACACCTTAACACATAGTACAAATAGTGTGATAAATACATGTCTTTCATGACCACATTCAAATTATTCCACATAATAAATTTTTTTCAAGGTACATTTATCTTATATATGTATGAAATACATGACTTACCTTCACCAAAATTTAACATTCATGAGTAATGCAATAAAATCAAATTTGTCATGCAAATATAAAGTGAAAAGTTTTAAAATTCTAATTAAAATAAAGTATAGATTATGAATTTTTTATAGGCAACAATTACAACATGTGCTAGAAAAATGACTGTTTAATTACAAGTAGATGTACACTTGAGCAAGGCCACTAACACTCATTGACTTATCTTTTAAAGTTAATTAGTCTGTGTACAATTGATCAATGTATCTTAAACAAGTACATTGTAATATACAATCTGACAAATCTTCCGAACTTAATTTTTTAACTCTCAAGAAAATATTGTACGAAGCAAAAATATTACATATAATATAATGTACGAGATGCTCGCAATAATAAACATGAAAGATTTTTGTTGCATGAAAAGTAGATAAAACAATAATTACACAAATAAACTCGACAAATGCTTAAGTACACAAACCTAACTCATATATAGGTCTATATCATGATGGAATGACATTACAATTGTGCTAGTATGACAGATATATTTCTAAAGATTATTTGTAAAATTGATCATATTAATATGATTACATAGTTTAGTCTTACAACAATGCACATTTTAAATAAATTAATTTGATGGTACTACTATGACGTTAATATCATAAAAGTATAAATAATTTAGATAAGCTATATATTAAGTCCTCATCTCTTAATTCATAACTATTGATTATTCATTGGTAATGAACATATTGCATTAATACAACATTTCAAATGTTACATCACATAATATCAGTTAGCTTCTCATCTAATAATTAAATGACTACATCTATGGTACAACATATAATATAATTTTGTATGAATTTTTAATATTACACACCTTAACACATAGTACAAATAGTGTGATAAATACATGTCTTTCATGACCACATTCAACTTATTCCACATAATAAATTTTTTTCAAGGTACATTTATCTTATATATGTATGAAATACATGACTTACCTTCACCAAAATTTAACATTCATGAGTAATGCAATACAATCAAATTTTTCATGCAAATATAAAGTGAAAAGTTTTAAAATTCTAATTAAAATAAAGTATAGATTATGAATTTTTTATAGGCAACAATTACAACATGTGATAGAAAAATGACTGTTTAATTACAAGTAGATGTACACTTGAGCAAGGCCACCAACACTCGTTGACTTATCTTTAAAAGTTCATTAGTCTATGTACAATTGATTAAGCTTTTTTATTGATTAATAAGTATTAGATTTTGTGTTGCAAGATTAAAAAATCACCCAAAAAATTCATTATTAAAAACATGAGTTTTCGTTGGCATCAGCAAAATCTTTTTGGCAGTCGATATTCAACAATTAAAATTATTAATGTTTCACTCAAAGAACTTCTTTTCAATATATAAACATACTTATTTTTTATAATTTGTATCATTAAAGAGTTTTAATTGTATTTAAAACATCATAATGACTTATTATAAGCAAAAATATTAATTCCTCAAAAATGCATAGTTGGTATTTTTGGTAATTAAATGAAAATGTATTATAATGATAAGTGCAACACAAAATTTGAAAACCAAACAAATGAATCATCATTATAGTGAAGTATTTTAAATAATGGCAAAGCACAATAAAAATTTCATAATAATGGAAACAATATTGCATTAGAAATAAAAAAATGCCAAATTTCATAATAATTATAAAAAGTATTAGAATAATATAATGTTCAACATATTAAAAGCTTTGTGCAAAAAAAAATTATTAAAAAAGTTTCTCAGGATGTGATGTGCAACAAATTTATCAAACAAAGTCATTAAATCAATAAAAAATCTATCATTTCTAAAATTAAGTTCATAACAAGTAAGTTGTGTGGGCTTGCATTATATGAATACAATAACTTTTTGAAGTAATACAAATGCTCAAGATGTGTATAAAGAATACTTGTACTTGTTAGCATGCTTTATTGTTTGTCCACACTACATCCCATTGATCTTTTCCAATTTGTGCATCTAGATAACGAGATTCATTATGTATAGCAAAACATGGTTTATATTATTGACACTACATTAGATTTGCTCCATTACATATTGTGTAGTTCTTCTTTACATAGTGGCATCTTTTTTATCTTTTGCATAAAAACTTATCTTTTTTAGTTTATAAATACATGTTTGTTTTGTTTTAAATAGAGAGATACTTTTTGTCAATAATTTATAATTTTTGTCATATTTTTAATTTTATTTATTATTCTTGTTTAAAAATTATAGATATTATTTAATATTTAATATACTCTATTTTCATGTTCAAATAATTTATATAAGTATTATTTCTTTAAATTTTTGTGCTTACCAATACTTATTAATGTAATATTATGGATATTATTTTGTTAATGTTAAAGATGGTCTTTCTCACTTTTGGCATGATACGAATAATGATTGTTTAATTTTCCTTCATAATTATAGTTTATTCAATTTTCTTTTGTTTGAATGTTAACTTAGATGTTATATTTCTATTTTTTTATATGTTTTAAATGTTTTTTTACAAGTTGTGCATACAACTCATATATTAGAAATCGTAAATTATCTTAATTGTTTTTTTCACTATTTGTGTCGATATAACATTTGTTTATTTTATTTAAATTCTAAAAATTTGTTATTAATAAGTGGTAAACATATTTATTTTTTCAACTATTTTATTTACATTTCATCACAAAATTTAAAAATTCTATCATTGAAATAAACTCCTACAATTTTAAAAAAACAAAAAATAATTTAGTATAAAATATTATGTAAACAATTAAGAAAATATAGACTATTTTTTTGAATTACAAGTAATGTAACTAAGAAAACAACTAAAATGTAAAAAGAATATCATCATGAAAACGTTTTAAATTCGAACTATGATTTCTTAAAAAGTTGATAGAATAAAAGATTATTAAGGACAATAAATATTTTGAATATAAAGTTTTTTTACAGCAATTGAACTAAAAGTTTATAAATCATTGAAAATAAAATTAATTGTGTATAATTAAGGTTTTAATGTCTTCAAATATGTGAATACAAAAAATTAGAAAAAAAGGAACTTACCAATTCAAATATGGCATCATTGTTATTAAATAAAATAGCAAAAGCAATGAAAAAAATAGAAATTTTTTTTAGGCATAGACTTTAAAATATTAACAAATATTTTTATAATATATTGATTAAATATTTTATGAAATATATGCTTTTTGTTAGATAATATATAAAAAATATTCATAATTGTTAATGAAAGGATACTTTCAAATGTAACTAAAAAGTATAAAACTATGTTAGTAAAAGAGAAGAATAATTGATAATAAAAATACATAAAGTAATCAAGATAAAAACAATCTAAAATATTGTAACTTATTTGAATATTTTTGTAAGAAAGTAAATTTTATTAATAAATTTAAAGAACAAAAATATATAAATCTATTAGGACAAAAGACAACCTAAATTGTTTAGATTTATTTAAATAACATGTCAAGAAGTGGTTGTTTTGTTTGCATACATGGAAAAGCTTCAAAGTTGTATATCATATATTAATATAAGAATCATAAATGAGCTATTATAAATATAAAAAACATAATTATTTTGCAAAACTTATATCACTTCTAAAAATTAATTTATGAAAAATTATATTATCTTTATATAAATAATAAAAAAATATAAGAAAAAATTGTAATACATATATAATGAACATATAAATTAATTTCTGAATTTACACAACATATTTAAAAATATATTTCAAATTAATTTAATTTAGAGAAAAATAAAATTATAATAAAATTTAAAATTTAGAGATTTAGTAATAGAAATATCTAGAAGTATAATGAAATACTGTAATTTCTAATAAAAAAATTCCATAATTAAATTAGTAAAGAAATACTTTCATTATGGACTTCATGAAAACTTTTATAAGAAAAAAATTATCAAATTAATTAATAGGCCAAAATAAATAACAAGTAAATGGATGGTGTTGGCTTATAACAAAAATGCAAACAATACTTAATAATTAATGATGTTTTGTTCGAGATTTAGATGGTTTATCACCATATTAATTAGCTTTTTTGCTTCTTATAGTGCATTAATTAAAGTATTGAGATGGACATTGCATACGTATAATGAAATGCCTTTTATGATTTAGTGTTTACATTTGATTAATTGTTAAATTATGTTAGATCATTTGTATGTATCATTGTGAAGAAGTGCTTTTTATGAGAACATTTTATTATCAGTTAAAACTATTGTGTTTCTTTTTTATTAGTAAAAAAATATTTTACATATTATTACAATAGCGAATTGTTCTTACTCTTAATCTTATGTTATTTACTCGTTTAATATACCTAGACTATTTTAACTTATTTTAGTTTTTTTAATATGCCTTGTATAGTGAAAAAAAAATTAAATTAATTTTAAAAATTTTAAATATTTTTAGTATTCTTTATTTTCTTTTTTTAATCACTTTTTTTAATTTTTCGAATTATTTTAAAACAACAGTTTTCGTTTTCGAAATTTATCAAACCTTTACTAGTGGAAATTTTGAAATAATATATATTTGTGTTGTTATATTTTCAATGTCATTAGTAGTATATAAATTTATTGCTTATATTACACAAATAATTTTATTTCAAATGTTAAACATTTTTCATATTGAAAATATATAATAGCCTTATGTTTCCTAATTTTGATTGACTTAAATATTTTATATTATTGAAAATATAAAGATTGCAAAACTCAATGTCTCCAAAGATTTATTTGTGTCTTTTTGCATTAAAATTGATTATGTTCTTATTATAAAAAGAATTATTTTTTTGAAATAAAAAAAAAACTCTTTTTTAGTTCAAATTATTTGCCTTTAATACGACATAAATGTTTAAAATTTTTTCATTTATTTAATATTGTAATGAAAAATATTTTTAAGCAAATAGAAACCTTATCAAAGGAAATTGTTAAAATAATTTGGAACATTATCAAAGTAAAAGGTATTACAAAAAAAGAAAAAGCAAAATCTTAAAGATCATAATATTGTGTGCAACAATATAAGTGCAACAATTACACAAATGTAAATAGAATATAAAATAAAAATTAAACCTAATGAATAGACTATTGCATATAATTGTTCATGATATGCAAAACGTAATATAATAATTTCTTTGAAAAAATCAATAATTATGACTTGACCACAAGGAAAGAAGTCAGAGGACAATTAAAAGATATTTCATTGACTTAAGAAAATCTAGAGATGAATTTAGTGAATTTTAAAAGTTAAATTTGCATTGTTCTACTCATCATCCTTATCATATAAAACATAAATAAATTGCATTTACGATTGCATATTGTTCTTCTCATAATAGCACTTTTTTTTTCATATATTGCATAAGGCTTTGACATATATCTTAATTTTGTAGAATTAGAGCAAATTTTCATTCAAGATATCCTAGGTATGTTTGTAGGAATTCCTCTTTAAGGGTCAATGATTGCAATGATATATCGCCATCAAAATGAAACCTTCAAAAGATAACCCAGACCTTTCAACCATTGCAATCTAGTTAAATAAATTAGTTTAGTGCACGTGCGACCAATAACATCTAAGGGCATCATTCACTTGTTAGTACCTAAAACGTCTATCGACTAAGTGGCCATAGTTTGTTTAAGAAACTGACCACAGGAATTGCACCAACATAGCTAGATAACAAGCTGAAGTCCCATTGATTAATGGAGTTAAATAAACAAAACACAACCAACTAAGAATGACCATGCTTTACCACCCATACAATCGAGAAAGAGATCTTAATCTATCAATCCTTCTTATTTTTGGACTGGTGAGCTTCTTTGTGTTCAGTAAAATTAAGTTGTAGGCTCTACTCTTAGTGGTGCCCATCTATCAATTCCTTTAAGCTTGAAAAAATTGATTTTTAGGTTAGAGTTGTTGTCTCACTAGACTGTATGTGTGTGCTTTGATGCTTCATTTATGTATAGAGAACTCCTAAATAGACCAAGAATCCACATCCCTCTTAGTAGTTTATGAGGCATAGTGATCAATTGTGGAAAACAAATCTTTGAAGAGTGTAAAAAAAATAAGGATAGCTCCATGCAACAATCCTAAACAAGGATGGCTAGTGAGGATGTGTAGAACCCAGTCAACAACAATGCAATGATCATTTAGGATTATAGGACTATTCATGTTGCCCAAGCTCTATTAATCGATAATGTAGCTTTGGGAAGTGCTAGGAAATTTGCTACCAAACCAATGAAAGCAACATAGTTGGATGATGTTTATTGTTATGATAATTTGTTTGAGGATGATGAGGTTGAACCTTAGGGATGCTGGCTGCATTAACTATGAAATAGGGAAGGGTAAAATTAACTAGGAAGGAGGTGAAAGAAACAAACCAAATAGATGGTAAATAGAAGTTTGATGACTTTACAAAATTTTTAGTACCTTGAAGGAGAATGTTGCACATCATAATGGTATAGAATTAGCTAATTTATATAGCTGCATGCAAAGTGTTTACGAGAATATCAAAAAGGAAATGAAGGGAAATTCTTTGAATACAAATCATATAGCAAATAGGATAGTTATGGTGACCTTCAAGAAGACCCAAATAAGACATAGAATAATAATGGCAATAACTATTTCATTGAAGATCCCTTTAATAATTACAAAGAGAGACAAGCAAATTTAGATGTCGAGATGCTAACATTAAGTGATAGCTCTTTCATAATGAATGATGAAATATACCTTTCAAATGAGGCTTATGATTGACAAGTTCGCTGTCACTAGAATGGTCATGATGGTATAGTGCATGGTGGTCATTTATACTTCCAATGTATTGCTAGAATACTCCAAGATAGATAGTGTCATTTCAAAAGGTTTTGGTTCTAGATTTTTTATTGTGTTCTTGTTTGCACTTTGATCCAACTATAAATAGAGATTCTATGTTGTTAGACAGACCTTCTTAGGTTGTATGCGTTGGTGACTCTTCATAGATTATGTGGAAAATTTTAGAAAAGTTGGTAAAAGTCTCCTGCAATCTTTGTCCATCCACTATAGTTACACTCCTTGGAGCTTAGGAAAGGGAGAATGAATATGGGGATGATAATGAAAATAGAAATAAATAATTACAAGGGATTCTCTTGAGCAACTTCCAAAATTAAAAGAAGAACATAACTGTTGTACTCTAGAACACTAGATTGATAGAGTATGGAGTATTGACTTCTGCAATCCTAGAATGTTTTAGGAAATATAGATGGTTATGTTGTTACTAGGCTAACTTGGAAATTAGTTCTAGTATTGCTCATGGCTTTTGCTTATCATGTGTTTAGTGTATTTTTGTTAGGAATTATAAGGGTAGAGAAGGCATTTATGTTGTTGTATGGTTGTTGATCATTTAAAGTTCACTTGATGCAGAATCTTGTGTTACTTAGTTACATATATGGTGTTGATCTTAATGGATAAGGTTCAAGCTTGGCTGAGCATTCCTGCATCTTTGAGGTGAGGAGAAGTAACTTTAAGTTTGTTTTGGATATAGAGATTGGATAGTATGTAATTCTCTATAGTGTTTATAGTAGAGAATGGATTCAAAATGGCAATAGAGAGGATGTGTAATTCTTGGAGAAGTATTCTATGCAATATCCTTAGAGAAACTCCAAGTAGTGGAGGATTTCAAACAATGAGTTCATTATATTTACTATAGACTAGTTGACTTGCTTATTTGAATTCCTTTATGCAAAATGTGTATTCAATTTAGGTATGTCAATAACTTTACCACATCTTGGGATCTATAAAGAACTAGACATCATGAGATTTACTATGCATCTAAGGATGTTATGTATATTTTTTTGCTACTTCATTGGCTAAATGGGAGAACTGGTGTGCTACTCTTGAGGAACCCCTTTTCTGGATGGACATGGAAGAATTCTGTTAGAATGCTTATAATGGGAAAAGCATCTTCATTATCTAGAAGTGTGACTATATTTTTAAGATAAAGGAGGGTGGCTTTAAGAAGCAGAGCATTAATGGGAGTTAGAATCATTACTCAATTTCAAAGAGTTGGTCAGAATAAATCTTCTTATCAGGGGCTACAATTTCTATGGGGTAAGTGATTTATGGACCATCAATTTTAGGAACTTTGGTTAGAAAAGTAGGCTAATTTTAAATAATGCAATGAATGACATAAAGTGTTTTAGTCCTTTCTATTTGTTATGGATATGTGGTGCCTCTAAAATGCATATTTGGCATGGTAAGGAGTGATATAGTGGTATGCAATTTACCAAAGGACATGTTTTTTAGCTGAAATATGGTTGTTGTATTAATGTAGAATATCTAAAGAATTACAGTTACAAAATCCCATAGCAACTTACCAAATTGATAAGGGAATAATGCCTTTGTAGTTGCTTTGTTGGAAACTAAGGTGGAGAACTTTAGTAAGTGTGAGAGAAATATGATTTTGGGTAGGAATTAGAACCACTTTGCTCAATCTTTAATAAGGTTGTCAGGGAGTAGTGGAAAACTCATTATTTTTGGACATCAACTATTTCTATTTACATAAGCATATATATGTCATCTTAAAAATGATAGTAGGGAAGTTCCAACTTTCTTAATAGAGATTAAAGACATTCCCATGTAGTTCTATTGTAATAAGTTATGTAGCTCCAGTTTAATATCACCCTTCCCCACCTTTCTAGCCTTTGTGAACTATCAATAATGAGAAAGTGGTAGTTCTTGTTTCTCAAATTAGTTTTTATGAGATAAAAAATGTAGCATTATCCATCAAAAGAATAAAACCCTTAGTGTTGATGGCATCTTTGCTTAGTTGTGCATGGTTATTTGAATATTACTTTGGTTGATGTTATTATAACTATAAAACAATTCTTTAAAGGTAGTTGTATGGCTTAACAATGGAAAGACTTGCTTGTTGTTCTTATTTCTGAGATTTAAGGTTCTTCTAATCTTAAATAGTTAAGACCAATTGGTCTTTGCAAATGTGAACTACAAAGCTGTGACAAAGTTTTGTTGAGTAAATTGAAGATAGTGCTTCTTAATATTATAGCCAAAGAATAAGTTTCTTTTGTACCTGGTTGTGCTATGCCTAATAATATATTTTCTACATAGGAAATGGTTGCTCGTATGAACTTATCTTTTACCAAAGAAGGTTCATGGCACTAAAGTTAGACATGCGCAAGTCTTATGACAACATCAACTAAAATGTTGTGCTGAATATGCTAAGGGAATTATGGTTCTCAAATCTTTGGTGTGTTTGGATTGAGGCTGACACCAAGATTTAGGATTATATTTAATTGTATCCACCTTTAGTGGATTGAAGCTTCTTGTAGTCTTAGATAAGGTTGTCCACTTTAATTAAACCTTTTGTACCATTATATATGATATGTCTCTTGGCTTATTCAAAACAAAGTGAAGCGAGGAGCCTGGATAGGGATTTCGATTAACCATTCCTCCCAAATGATTACATACCTTCTATATGTTGATCACAACTAATTTATGCACTAACAACTCTTGCTGTAGTGAGAACTATTTGAGACATTAAGGAGTAGTATAGGGAACACTCATTTTAGGTGGTAAATCATGAAAAATGTTAAATATTATTTATTAAGGGGATGGAATGAAAGTCAACAAAGATGATAGTAGGAAACCTGTTTATGAGTCAAGCTGTTTCATTGAAATGTCTAAGGATAGCTATTATAACAAATAAACATTAAGAAAAAAAACTTCAAGTTGACTATTGATTGATTTTAAAAGTCTGTGTCAAGATGGATGATTAGGTCACAATCTATGGTGGGTCTTACTATCATGATCAACAAAGTGTTAGCTATTATTCTTACATTTTACTTATCCTACTTCTTAATTCTAAGCAAAACTATTGCTATGCTGGAGAAATTGATGTGTCATTACTTGTGAAGCAATTCAAATGTTAGTAGCACACTACATTATGCGTACTAGGAATCGATAACTCTTCTAAGTGAATGTGGAGGACTAAGAGTCCGTAGTTTGCCAACATGGCAGGTAGCATTGATTATAAAGAATTGCAAGCAGGTTATGGTTTTGGAAGATGGTTTATGGGTCGAGGCATTCTTTTTTATCTAATAACTACATTGACATCCTTCCTATTGCTTTGTAGCCTACCTATATTAACATGGAAGTGGGTCATCAAATACATGTCATAATGATAGTGAAGGAGCACAATAGGTGGAACCAAGATATGAAAAAAAGTTTATTCTTGCCTTATTTGGCATTTTAGATTATGCATTCTCTATCAGCCATGCCAAACGAAAGAGAAGTGTTGTACTTTAATCAAAGTGAGGACAAGGTGTTGGTATCAAAAATCATTTATAGTAACAACTATATGAGCCGAAATTTAATAAGTGAGGAGGCTATTTGGGGTTCAAAAATGATAGCTAAAACCACATGTTAGTGTCTCCATATGGAGATTAGTCTTCAATGTGCTTCCTACTCACTCTTGGTAATGTGAAAGATGAATTGATATGTTGGTGCTCTATCCATGGGGCTATAATATAATGGAGGATGTGCAACATATCTTGTGGCAATGCCATAAAATGAAGTAATTTTGATCCAATAAATAGATGTGTAGAAATGGCTCCATTATTTCTACGGGTAATGTATTTTTAGTAATAAATCATGAGTTCTTTTGTGGTTTGGAACATAAGTTTGATTGTAATAGCAAAATCTCTTATTATATTTAGTAAAGCAGAATAGATTATTTGTTGTAGCATTATGTGAAATACATGTTGAGACCTTTAATCATTAAAAGATAGATAAGCCTTTTGAGAAAAAAAAACTTGAACTAAGTTGTGCAACCTTCAATGGGGCTATCCTGGGGCCTTGTAATATTATTAAAGGATTGAGTCAAGCATGAGGTTGTAGATTACACCTCAGAGGTAGTAACTATTCTGGTGAGATCTTGCAATAATAAGATTTGGCAATGTTGTGTTATGCATACATGAGAAGACTATATAAACTAATGAGCAACCTGAGACCAAATTAGAGATTTTATAAAGCTTTGTGGACTATGACTTGTTGTAGGGGACTTCAATGCCTTCTATGTAAAGGAAGAGATAAAGGGGAAAATTTTACTAATAGGTAACATCAGTATGAATTCTACAGCTTTATTCATGATTTAGATTTGACTGACTTGGTATTTTTTAGGAATTAGCCTACTTGGTGTAAAAATAAGGAGGGGAACTCTCTTATATGTGAAATATTAGACAAAGCTTTCATGAATATTGATAGTATGCAAACCGTACTAGTTACTATGACACATCTTCCACATATTGCCATGAACCTCACTAACCATTGTTTATAAAGTTTAAAAAATTATCGTTGAGTAATACAAATAGAAGAACCTAGTTTTAAAACAATGTGGTATATGCAGCTTAGAAAAGAATAGCTAGATGAAACTACATGGATGCTCTTTCCACTAAATTTAGTTTAGCTTTGACCGCTTTAAAGAAATAGAGTGCAATTAAACTTGGCAATATATTTAAATGTTTTTTGGCATAACATATAGCTCTTTATGATAAAGTTGTGGCTTTAAAAAACTCATGGTAGTGGAAGTGTGTCAAGATTGAATGGGCCACTCAAAGGGATTGGAACAAAAATGTTTTTTTTTCACTAGTGGCTACTTCTATGTTCAAAATTAATTATATCTACCAACTTAGAAATGATAATGATAATTGATCACTCCTCCAACTAAGACTAAGGACAAACTCATGTAGTTTTTAAACAAGTATTTGTAGTCATGGGAAATATACCTTCCTCTTTCTTTCTTGCCTTTTAGAAGTATTAATAATGAACAAGAAGTCACACTTAATGGCTCAAATAAGTGATGATGAGAAAACAATTGTGTATGATTATTGCAAAGTCACATAGGTGCACAATTTAATAGTAACAAAAAACTTCTTAAAAGATATCTTTATGTGCAAATATTAAGGAGAAATAATGGTCATTATCATTCCTAAAGTTCAATGAGCTTCCAAATCTAAGCAATTTAAGTCGATTACCCACTATCACATCATTTGGAAAGTATTGACCAACATTTTGGTTACTAATCTAAGATGGTTCATTTATATATTATACAAAGGAACAAGTTGGTTTTGTGCAAAGACATGCTATATATGATAAAATCATTTTGACATAAAAAGTTGCTACCCATTTGCATCTTTCTGCTACAAAAGAAGGTTTTAAGGCATTAAAGCTAGCTATGAACCAGGTTTATGATAAGGAAAATTGGAAATTTGTGCTAGATATGCTAAAACCTTTGTGGTTCTTTACTTTATGATGTGATTAGATTGAGACATGTATCAAAGCTCCATTTACAATGGATCAAACCAACCAAGGATCTTAGGTACTATTAGCTACTCTCATAAAACCAATTTATTATTATGCTTAAATATCTCTCATGACTATTAAGTGGCTATTTGTTCATACTGCCTTAATTCAGATCAAGATTCATCCTTCTTCCTCTATGATTACCCACTTTTTGTATGTTGATGCCATCAAGATATATGCACCTACAACATTTGCCACTCAATGTCCATCTGGGACATTAGCAAATAATTTGGGCATTACTCAAATTAGATAGTAAATCTTACGAAATCTAATGCATTATTTAATAAGGGGATGGATTGCAAGTGAAGGAAGATGATTGTTGAAAACTTAGATTTGCATCATATTGTTCTACTAAAATAGCTAGGCATACTAATTGCATCAAATAAACTATAGAAACCAAATTCAATTTTGTAATTAATCAAGCTAAAAATTATGCACCCAGATGGATGATCAGGTCATTGAGATAGCAAGCTGTATTGTCAATTTCAACTCTATGTTAAGTACTATTCTTATGCACTATTTAGCCCAATATTTAATCTCAAGTGGTAGTTTTACAGAGTTGGAGAAATTGTTATGACATTAACTGTAGAGTAATTTAAATGTTAGCAACATAAAACATTATGCCTGCTTAGAAATGGGAACTCTTCCAATGGAATATGGCGGAGTCATAGTTCATAGTTTGTCGATCAGAGAAGAGGTATTTTTGCAAAACACTGTAAGGGGTGATGCCTTGGGAAGATTTCTTATGGGTGTACTCCTTTAGGTCTAAGTACTTTATGATAAACAATATATCTATATGCCATGTGCTTCTTTTGATACATGTAAGTTACTTGATATTACAAGCACTTTAATAATAAATAATTTTTTTTGGAGGATTGCAGTGGGTAATTCTACTTCATTGTCTTCAGACAATTGGTTTCACATCCTTCCTATTACCTAATGGCCATCCAATATTAACTTGTATGTAGACCATTCAATGCATGTAGCAGATCTAGTTATGAAGCTTGGCATGGGATCATAATATGATACAAAACTTATTTCTAGTTAATTTTGTAGCTCAGCTTCTACTTTTCCCATAAGATAAATTAAATGAAATTGATTTGCTGGGCATCAAATTTCATGATGATATTATGCTAGACTCAAAGATTATCTATAGTAGTGTGTATACATGCTAGAACTCTACTAGAAATGAGCTTGTGTGGGCCTAGAAAGTGGAATTGTACCATAAGGGTCAACATATTATTGTTGAGATTACTACTAAATAAAATTCTTCCTCATTCATATCTTCATTCATGAGAGATTGAGATGCCAGAGCTTTTTTTGTGGTGGCTCTAATGTGATTAAAGATGTGCAACATTTTTTTGTAAGAACATCATAGTGTAAAAGAATTATGGTCTTACTACTTCACCAATGAGGATTTCATGTCTGGCAATGTGAACTACAGTGACCTTAATTCATTAACTGAGCTTCTAAGCTGGATTTCTATGAATATGAAGAAGGTTACTACATCTCATATAGCAAATGTAAAAAATACTCTCAATTTAGTTACATGCCAAAGAAATATTTTATTTGTTGTTAGAGCTTTTTTCAACTTTCTTATCCCATCTTGTCAGAGCTCCATTGGCCTTGATGTCCAACATGTTACCTATTATTTGACTCCGCTAATAATGCCAACTAAACTCAATTAAGACATAGCTATGTTAGATGATCAGAATACTAGAATTGGTATTGTTATTTGGGATGGTATGGGTAGACATATTACTATTATAGGTAAAACTTGGGTTTTAAGTTTAGTTTTTTCCTTGGAAACTATTTCCATTCTTGTAGCAATGGAACAGCTCAAAATGCCACTTCCAAATGTCAAGAGCATGGTGAACAAGTTAAAATCTACTATAACAATAGTTGTAGTGAACCAGTTGCTTTTAGCAATGATTAATAGAGGCACCAATCATAATGACATTGCATATTTTTATGGCATGTAACCTAAAAGCTATCCCACATAATGCACCAAGGAAATTATGCTATAGCCTAATTAACACATCACAGACTTTCGAACAGGATTGTTTGCAATTAGGGAATGCTCCTTCTTAAGTTGCTTCAATTTTTTCTTTTTACTTATTTTATGTATGAACATCTTTAAAGAGAGTATGACATAGGCTTCAAAGACTTCTATATCAAGGAATGAAAAGTATTTTATTTCTCATAACTTACTAATAGATTCCAAATAGCAATATCCACCATTGCTTGGTCGACATTGTTTAAGGGTGGGACTAGGATGGTATGTGATCACCTTTGAGCATTTAACCTTTGTTTCAAATTAATGAAAAAATCCATTGAAATTTTTTTTGCAATGGTCGATCTTCAATAAATCAAAAAGGTTTACCTCTAATTTTGAAATATGAATGTCTATGATTATACATTAATAGAAGGATCAACCATGTAGCAATACACATTTGTCATGTCTTGTGATGCTCCACAATGCAAGAGAAAATGCTCTTAAGTTGGGATGGCATCCCTCAAGTTCCAAAATAATGTTTCTCAATAATGGCTTTCTTTAATGACAACTATGCCTACTGTGGAATGAAGATCAAAATTAGTGATTTCAAAAACTATGCTAATTGGATAGTAAAGATGATCACATGTTCAATTGCATTATGGAACACTAAGAGTTCTAGGAAAGTAGAAACGTGGCATCAAATAAAACAATTGGATAAAACATAGGAATTAGTGAAAAAGGAAGCAACATATGAACTAGCTTACGAAAGTTAAATTATTTGACAAAGCCCTACAGATAGTTACTTACCACACTAAGACGTAGCCAAGTTATAAGAAGCAAGAACACAAAAACCTCTCTCTCTAAAGTAATCTCAAGACAATCTGATCCCATTACATTATAAAGCTTCAAAGATATTTAAAAAAAGAACAAAATGGTCTAATTAAGGATGAAGGCCTCATCTATCACCCACATGGTCCAAAAAGGTGCAAGCCCTACAAAAAGGGCATAGGCATACAAATGATTCATACACGCACTCACTGATAAAATAGCCATTTAAATGTCAAAAATCATTACACCTTCCAAATCGAAGATATTGAGCACAGCTCATGTAACTACAAAATGTTTTGTCAAAGATCATGATAAGAAAGCAAGCAAATTGCATTCTTAGATCTTTGTAAATCACAAAGAAAGACCATGTTAATTGCTTAAAAAAGTTATGATTCCATAGGTAACTACTCATATTTGTTAGGGCCCCTTTGTCCAAAATGCAGAGTGCGACACAGCACATGGGTGAGATTTGTCATAACATGTCACACCATGTAGAGGCAATAACACCCTTAACCAACACATAACCAAGTGCAACCTGTACAACATAAGTTTCACTGTGAGATAGGAAAACATCATATTAGGTAAAGCCCAAATATGGCAAGCATGGTGTGACAATTCCATATTATAGCATGTGAAGTCCCTATTAAAGAGGTTCTTTATTCTTACATTAGCAATCCTAAGAGATGAAAATTGTCAAAAAGAGTTGCATTGTGGGCACAAAATTCCACACACTAAGAAACACCACCACACATAACACCACGAAGGGTAGAAGCATGGACAACAAAAACATTGCCAAGCCGACATGGCAATAGAAAACTTTCACTACAACATGAGCAAAACTACACTTTACAATGCCCCACAAAGAGGGCAAATAGTAGCACTTCAAACTGGCATAATGAAAAGTCTCCCAATAGAGCATAACTCTACTAATCCACCAGTTAACTACAACACAAAAAGTAAAAACAAAATGTACACTTTATGGGGCCAAACTACCATGCACAAATGATGCTACTGGCCACACACAAACTTGGTGTCACACATATGATTAGTTGATTAGAACAATAGCTAGGGATGAAGCTCAGCATGTATAAACCCTAGTGCACATTGGATCATCCAACTTTTGCTTCACTATAGGCTACATGTTCCATATAATGCCACTTTCTTATTTCATGTGATACTTCCATCAAGGATGAAGGAAAGTTCCCAATAATAGATCTACTTATCCATGTAGTGGCAGCCCACTACACTAAAAATTAAAAGAGGATACACTTTTCAAGCCCTAATGGTCACATGCATTACTTGTAGTAAGGAGCACATGTGCTAACTTTCGCATGCATGAATAAGCATTGTTAATGCAACATTACACCATGAGCTCTATTGCATGTGTAGCTATAGTAGCATAATGTTAGGGGCACACCTAAGCATGCACAAATCGTTATGAATATTGTATCAACCAAAGGGTTCTTCATCATGGGTTATGCTGCGTTGGATATTCTTGTTGGTGAATTGCATATTGTGATAGTTTTGTAAATAAAGAAGGAAAGTATCCCAATAAAGCTTTACCTTATACAAGAGAAAGTATCCTATAATTCAAAAAATACAAAAAAAAATGTTCTACTTTGTGGGACCCATATGGTGCATGCATAATGTTGTAGCAAGCACTAATGTCTATAATGCTTGACTAGGGGCACAACTCAACATGCACAAACCCTTGTGCATATTGCACCATCCAACTTTTACTTTACCATAAGCTACATAATGCAATACATCGCCCGTTTCATATTGTATATTGTAATAATTTTTTCAAGAAGCAAAGTTTCCTAATAGTGCATCACCTCATCTATGCATTAGTTGTCTAAAGCTCTAAAAAATACCTAAAATGTCACATTGAGTGAACCCCACCAATCATATACAATTGATGTTGTTAGGTGCACATCGAGAAGTTGTGACAGGCACAAAAAGTTTCCTAGTGT
Source organism: Vanilla planifolia (assembly GCA_023846275.1). Taxonomy (NCBI): domain Eukaryota; kingdom Viridiplantae; phylum Streptophyta; class Magnoliopsida; order Asparagales; family Orchidaceae; genus Vanilla; species Vanilla planifolia. Next base: position 450,648 of record JAIUJO010000306.1, on the reverse strand, counting down.
GCTTGCGAAAAGTGCATTATCACACACGCAAAAAATGCTATAGCACAACAGGTGCTATGTCACAAGGGTTGCTACAGTAACATGCAACTAAGGTGGCATCCAAGAATGCATAAACCCTAGGTCATATTGCATCATCAAACTTTTACTTTACCTCGAGCCACACCGCAACACACACTACCCCTTGTGGATTACATATTATATTGATTCCATCAGTTAAGAAGAAAGTCCCATAATCGGGTATCACCTTATACGTGCACCAGTAATCTATATTTTTAAAAACCAAAAAAAAATATGCTTTGTAGGCCAAACCTACCACACACATAGGATTGTGTTATGTATGCACAAACAGGTTGTCGTTCAACTGCAAAGTGCTACAGGTTGCATAGGTCTTTTCCATGCATGTGGATGGTACAATGTGTCACTAGATGTGCAGCCTATAATTCACAAGCCATACTAAATGTTGTATCATCCAACATTTGCTTCACTATGGGCCACATCAGGCCACACAATTTCCCTTATGGATTACATGTGACCATTCTGCTAAGAAGCAATGTAAGTCTCCCAATAATGCAACACCTTATCTAATGTGAAAAGCTTTTTTTGCTAAAAATAATGAAAAATTACATATTGTGGGCCCCACTAGCCAAATGGAAAACATGACACAAAGTGCACGCAGATTGGCAAGCATGCATGGACACACTACTACGAAACACCCAATGCTCTACTACACTTATAGAAGCGACAACACGAGGCTAAGGCCATAACAAAGCATGCCCAAACCTTAATGTGCATTACTCCAAACATTTACTTCACCTTGTGTTACACTACGTTACACATTTCCCCTTAAGGATTGTGTGCTTGTTCTATAAAATAAGAGGCAAGTCTCCTACAATGTGCAATTCTCTATCTTGTTTGCATCGATAGTAGTTCATAGCTGTGGGTGCAACCTAGCATGAACAAAACCTAGTCCATATTGCACCATCCAACATCTGCTTCACCATGGCATGCCCCATGCCTCATATTGCCTTTGTAGACTGCATAGTGTGACAATTTTGTCAAGGAAGAATGAAAGTCTCCTAATAATGTATCTTATCTTAGCAACAACAACTTATAGTACTAAAACACTTTAAAATGTTACACTTTGTAGGCCCCACCAACAATGCACATATGTTGTCTCAAGGCATGCATGGACTGGCTATTGTGCCTATATAATGCCTTATCACATGTGCACTTCTAGCAAATGAGCATAGAGCCATAGGCCAACAAGCAAAAGCCCTACACCATATTACACCATTCAACTTCAACTTTGTTGTGGTCACAGCATGCTACATGTTACCGCATGCAAATGGCATATTATGATAATTATGTCCATGAAGAATGCAAGTCTCTTAATAGAGAATCACCTTATCCAAGCATCAGTGGCCCATAGTGCTAACACTTTTATGAAATGCCACACTTTGTAGTACCCACAACTAAATTGCAAAGGATGTCATAGAGTGTGCATGGATCAGATGCCATGCATGCAATTAAAGTGGCATGAAGATAGAGCTACAAGTCAACAACCAAAAACCATAACACATATTGCACCAACCAAAGTCTTTCTTCACTACGAACCTCACTTCAACATACATAGGTCTTCTTAGATTGCAAATTATGACAATTCTATTAAAGAAGTAAATAAGTCTCTTAATGGAGTTGATTCACATTCTTTCCCAAGAAATAAAAAGTGATGAATAAGGTAAAAAAGTGATAAGTTTTGCCACACACCAAAACAACTATTTGTATTGCTTTAATAAAGGAATCGAGAAAGTGAGAAAATTTTTAAACCTATGTTACATCTTTGGAAATGTAAGGATGAATCTACTATGACAAAGTATTGGATCTCATTAGAAAATGATTGCTTTTGGAGAAAGCAAAGTGTTATAACTCCCACATTGCACCATCCAACTTCTATAATAGCTAATGTATGGCATTTCAATGATGTACATAGGAAACATTCCAAATGGCATAGTGCAAATTACATACTACCATTCAAAGTACTACACAAAGATTCACAAGTAGTATTGCAATTAGTAGAGGAAGTATAGCTTGTGAGCAAGCAGAGTAAGCTAAGCCATCAAGTGTGAAAGCAAGGCATGTTCTGTAACTTCTAGGATCTCCATGTCTCCAAAGGGATGAATCTGAGGAACATAAGGTTTGATATCAATAGATCATGATAGTAAGGTCTGTTTATCACTAGCAATACCTCATTATAATTTAAGCCTTTTATAAAGAGCTCTACCCACCATTCATACTTAACAGCCATTTCTTATAGTGTTCATGTCATCCAACTTTCTTAACTCTAGCCAAGCCTGTGGTCATGTACTCTTGGGGTGTTAACCCTTACTATTGAAAAAAAGATGAAGAATGGGCTTAGGTGTTAAAACTTAGTGTGAATTTTCATTTAAATTGTTCAATTATAAACCTACATAAGATAATTTCATGTCATTGGTGTTTCAACCAAAAATGATGATCAATTATGTTAATCAATGATTTCTCTCATACTAGGTTAAATTATTATCGCAACACATTCATCAGTAAGTTCAAACTAAAATATCTCATGATCGTCCAAACCAAGATCATGTTCCCTTTTGGTGTGTGAACAATTCAACATTTGGTGAATTTTTCTTCCTAATGATAGGAGCAACTAACATCAACATATCAAAAAGCAACACCATTATGAATGCTTGGCTACAACAAACTACTTATCCTTGTAGTAACTTTTTTTTATAGCAATAACACTAAATTCTAAAAGCCTAAAAGATTAGTAGGCCATGCCTTCATGGTTTATATTCATATCAAAAATTCAAATAAATAGACCTTTTATCTTTTGTTTAACAAGAGATTTTGGTTCTTATTAAGTTCATCTTAAGACAGTTACACTATCCTTTAACAAATGCATCGCCCCAACCAAACGCCCTACACAAATATGTCTTCTACTTAGATCGACCCATCAATGCAAAACTTATGCCAAAAGGATGTGCTAGGACCCATCTCATAGAATAAGTAAAATAACTTTTAAATTGGTGTCATTTCAATTCTATTAGCACATAGACACCAAATTATACTACACTGCTTAAGTCATTTCATATAGTCAAACTAGAGGCAAGCTCAATAGGTCTCTTTTCCTCATAAAATCTACTACGACCATTCTATTTATTACACTTTATATTGGTAGTTGGTAGAGACAATGAGAATCTTGTTAATCCATTCATGTGCTTCACTTATTAGATGATTAGGCATTTGGTTACCATAAGAGAGTCATAGTTACACTAGCCATTTACACGCACTTGGTTGAATTTCATCACTTTTACATTCTAAGGACTAGACATAAATCACATTACATGAGCATCCCCAAGGACCATTACAATGCCTTATTTTAATTAAAATGTTAGATTCCCCTTGTCTATACTAATTTTGTGTTGATTGCTTAATGACTAGGGAAGGCCCTCTTAAAGGCCACTCCCAATTTGTCCTCTAGTCACCAAGCATTGACCACCTCTTGTCACTCAAGCAGCTTGAGCAATCTATTAATAGTTGATTGGTTTGGACTACAATAGTCATGTCCAACCCTTAGAACTATTACTTTTCCTAAAGTTATGGATCAATTTTGCCAACATTGTTTGCTTATAATTAATCATTATTTAGATTCTATTCACCTCAAAGTCATAATGTGGTTAATATTACAATTGAGTATTGAAGACACTAGGCCATCTAGATTTTAAAGGGTCACTAGGTTGCCTAAACAATTTCCTAACAAGTAGTGCTCTTTCAACCACTTGGCCCAAACTCTGGCTGAGTCATTGTTTTGGCCAAGATACTATTAAGACATAAGAATAACTCATCTTAAGGTTTCCACCATTATCTCTAGACAACTTGAAATTGCCATCAACTGCTACATCTCAATTCAAGAGTTTTAACTCCAGTCTATTTTGAAGCTCATGCCAAATAGCAGATTGACTAACCCGTCTACAATTGTAATTCAAATTGAAGTTTGCCTTTTTCTACCTTCAATGTTCTTATTTGAATATTTGCAGCTGCCTCTAAGATCTACTTTATTGAATGCTTAATGTGGACTTGTGTCTTGTGTCTTGTGGTGACCATTACACTGCTTTACTTTTCTAAGAATTACATTACACCAACTCCTCTATTCATTTTGTTTACCTAATGCAACTTTGATTGTAGCACCAACTATCTTGAGGGAAATTTAAATGGGAACAAATTACTAGGTGGTTTGATTAGTCTTTTTGCTTTATACCAAAACTCTAATTTTCTTCTTAAGTGACCTTTAAATCACTTCAATTTTGTTATAATGCATCACTTTAATTTATCAAATTTTAGCTTAAATATAAATTTAATAAAAATTAAAATAATACTTTATTTTTATTTATATTTCATTACATTATTACTTTGTAGAAGTTTAGAAACAGACCTAATGAATATAAAATCAACTTTATTTGGTAGTATCTCTATGTTCTTTATTTAATTGAATATTCATACTTAATTTGATGATCAGGATCTTCTCATCGATCTCTTTGATATTTCATAATGTAATAATCTAGTAAAATGTATCCCATTTTTTTCTGCTTGCTTCCCAAGATATTACAATTTTCACAATATTTGAAGATTAAGCATGTTATAATCTATCTTCTCATTCTTTGAATGCAACTTTGTCATGCAATTCATATATGTTTTTCAAAATTTTCACTTTTATTTGCTTGCATCACTAAGTGACTTGAAATCTTCCTTTGTGCGACAGAACATCACTTTGATTTTATTTTACTAGATGTCATCAATTTTAATCATTTCGACATTAATTTATATTTAGTTAATATTAAAAAAATAATTCAATATTCTTTATATTTATTTTCTTTATGAATTCACAGTAATTCAACAATTTCTAATTTAAATATTTTAATAAAGTTTTAATTTTTTTTAATGAGACTTTACTGTTTGTTGCTTATTGGATTATAGATGATGTCAGACCTAATCTCCATAGTAACTTGAAATAAAACAATCATGTATAATTTGCTTGATTTATTCAAATATTTCTTTAACTTAGTGATCTGGCATGTAACACCAATTTTGTTCTCTTATAACAATTGCATTGCTTTAATTTTGTTATGTTAGATTAGTTTAATTTATCTTATTTCCACCTTAATATATCTTTAAAAAAGTTTAAGATAATACTTTATGTAATTTTTAATGAGGTTTGATGGAGACGTAACAAACGCCTTTTGATTCATCTTCACGATATCTAATTAATTAAAAATTAATTTTTATATTTTTTAATAAATTCTTTCTCAGGGTTTTGGCAAACTACCTGATAATTTTTTATTGTTATCTTAGTTGATTGGTGGGTATGTTATACCCTATCAATTTGTGTCATGTAATATAAAATCTCTGCATAATTTGTTTCGTTTCTTCAAGTATTGTCATTTTAATTTGTCAGATTACAAGTACATCCTGTACTGTGAACTTCATAATACCTTTATTCTGATATATTACATTTTTAAAATTTTTCTCTCTCAAGCAACAAAACAATAATTTTTTAAAATTAAATTAATTTTTTTTATTATTTGGGCTTGTTTATTTTAATAATTTATAATAATTCAAAGTTATGTTTTATGAGATATTTTTATTCATACCTAATTTGATAATTGTGAATGTTACACTCATCTTCCTTAGTATCGTAAAATGCAACGTTCTCATATAATTCCTATCATTTCTTCAAAAGATTATTATTGATTTTTTTACATTACTATGAAATTCTAAATCTTCAATTATGTGACCTCGACATCATTTTTGTATAAGTATGCAACATTGCTTCAATTTAACTAATTTAATTTTTAATATTAGTTAGTTGATGTTAAAATAATAATTTATTACTTTTCTATTCCATTTTTACTTTAGAAATTCGTAGTAATTTCGAATGAGGTATGATCAAGTTGAAGCAAAAGTAATTAGATCCATCCCAGTATGCTATATCTAATTCAATATCTTGTTTTGTTTTATTTAGGTAATTTATTTTCAGAAATTTTGGTATGCTTTACAAGACCTATTGATTTATATCATGTTTGGATATTGAGCAAGTTACACAATATCTCTTTTTTTATCTAGGAATGGAAGTTTCATATGTAATTTATTTCATTCTTGTAAATTATTAATTTTTATTTTTATTGTTACTATGTAACTCTAAATTTAATCTAACATGATTTATAACTCACTTTAACTTTTCTATGTATATTACTTTATTTTTTCTCATTTATGCATTAATATATATTTTTCAATACCAAAGTAAAATTTTTTTCTTATTTATAGTTATTTAATATGGTAATTAACAAAAATTTCAATTGAGATTTGTTTAAAATGAAACTAACTTTTTTTCAGTCACCTAGATGATCTCTATTAATTAAGCATTCTTGTCTACTTTTTACGCATTTTATTTTTTCATATTTTGGCATGTTTTATGAGTTATTTTTATTCGTACAATATGTGATGAACGATGATGTTATATTGGAATTCCTAAGTGTCTTGGAAAGTGACATTCTGGTAAATTAGTCTCCTTAATATATTTCACATTAATTTTGCTATACTATATCAAAACTAAATGTTCTCTCATTTGATGATTGCATCATTTTTATTTAGTAATGTTATATTGCTTCAAACTATCTCATTTTACATTTATTATATATTTACTTATTATTCAAGCAATAAAATATTATTATTTATGCTTAGTTATTTTGATAATTTATAATTAGTCTTAATGAGGTTTGATTAAGTTGTAACAAATGTTCTTGATAAATTTTTGTGTGATTTACCCAATTAAATACATATTTAGATATTATTTAATATTCTATTTCCTAGAGTTTTGTTAAGCTTTATGAGACATTTTGATCCATAATTTTTTTCACCGCATGATGTAATCCTTAACAATATTTGTATGTCAAATTGTACCTATGCAACTTATCTCATTCTTGAAAATATTTCACTTTTAATTTTTGATATTACAATGTAATGCTAATTCTCTTATCATGTATCATTTACATCATTTTATTTTGGTTATTTTACAATACTTTAATTTTCCTCTATTCAGTTTTAATATATATTTACTTAAAATGAGCATAATAGTTAGTTTTAAGCAATGCAAACTTGCATTGCTACTTCACAATAACTTTAAAGGTGTGGTGAACAAGATTAAACAAACATTACCAAACATTGCTTAATGAGCTCTATCAAATTCAATATTTATTGTATATTTTCAAATTTCATTTTTATGTCTTGATCGCACAATATAAAATATTTTGATTCATACAAAATTTAATGATCAAGAATGTTGCACTCAAAAGAGATCAAATGTTGTTAGACTTGCCTAGATAAGCTTTGTCTATTTAGATATTTATTTTTAGACTTTAAAATTTTTTTTTATTTTAGCACATTTTTTGAGATATTTTGAATAATATAAAATTTTACAATTAACTAATCTGAACTTAATCTATTTAGTACCATACAATGCAACTTGGCTACATTGGTTTGAGACTATTTCTTCTATCATGTGAAAAAAATATTTTTTGATTTTTATTTATTTTTTAACATTCCATTTATTTAGTTTTTCTTTATTCATTTTTAATTTATAATTTCTTCATTTTGAGATAATTAACTTTACTTTGGCTTATTTACATTGAAAAATTTCTATAACTACAAATGTGGTTCAATCAAGATGAAACAAACATTATCATGCCCATCTAAAAAGATTTTATCCATTTGAATAATCATCTCAATATTTCAAAATAATATGCTTTCTTATTATGATCCACATTTTAAGTTGAATGTTGATTGTCATTTGATGATTGATGATCGTATACTCGATCTTCTTAGTATCCATGAATATATTTTTCCTATATAATTCAATTCATTTTTTCTTATCACTAAATTTTCTTTCATTAGAGTCTCTTATTTATTATTTTTGTTACCTTGATCTCACAATATTTTAGAAAGTAACTTTGTTATATAATTACCTTATTTCTTCAAAAGTTTTGCTCTTTAATATTTTTATATTTTTATGTAACACTAAATCTCATTTCTTGTGACTTTTAAGTCCCCTTTGAATAGCTGTCATATATTTCTTCATTCTATTTCACTTCAGTTTTGTTATATATATTTAAAAATATTGAAAAATAATTTATTATTGTTTTTTCTCTTATTTATTTCCATATATCATAGTAATTATAAACAGTATCTGATCCAAAAAAAATAAAACATTGCACTAGTGTCGATATGCTCTATTGAATTAAATATTATTACTAATATTTTGAATTATTTAATTTTTTATGCTATTGGAATTTTTATGACAATGTTTAATTCCTATTAATTTGATGATTACACAAACCTGTTCTAAATCTTTTTAATATCTAGGAGTGCAACTTTTGAATAAATGTTTTTTTTATTTCTTGAAATGTTTTATTTTTGTTTAGATATATTACTAACTAATAGTAAACCTCCTCTCATATAATCTTTAAATTTCCTTCATTTGGTTGTACAAAAATGCTTTAATTTACCTTATTTTAGTTTTAATACATATTTATTTATTATGAAAGTCTTAATTTTTTTATTTTTCTCTTTGTGTTTGTAATTCGTCAAAATTTAAAATGGCATCTTATTGGGACGAGCAAATATCATTAGGCTATTTTTCACTGTGTTCTAACCAATGAACAAGTCATTTTTATATTTTTAGAATATTTTATTTTAGTAGATTTTTTTCATCCTTTATGAAAAATTTAAATTGGCACCTTATTCTATAATGAGGGTCATGAACTCAATCTACTTAGTAAGTTAAAATACATGTTTTTAGTATAATTTATCTCAATTTTTAAAATATTTTTCCTTAACATAGTTATATTATAATGAAAGTCTAATTTTCATCTAAATTAAACAATAAATCACTTTGACTTGCTTACATTATGTTTCTTTAATTTATCACATTTTGTTTTATTATGTTTTTACATAATATTAAAATAATAATTTATATTTATTAATGCTTATACAATTTGATAACTCACTGTAGTCCTAAATAGGGCACATTCAATATTAATCAAACATTGTCGAACTCTTTTTGTATTTTTAGTTATTTTATTTTTCGATTCTTTGACTTTATTTTACAAGAAATTCTAATAAATATATTATTTAGCAATTGACAAGGTCAAAGTCCACCTTCTTTGTGTCAAAGAATCTAACTTTCACGTTTATTTTATCTCATTTTTTCAAATGTTTATTTTGATTTGGTAAAATTTCCAAGTAGCTCTTGTCCTCTTCTCACTTGACCATTACAATGCATTTAATATCTTATATTACTTTATTTAAATTTATCTTTTTTAGCTTTAAGTTATATTTACTTAATGTAAAAAAATCAATTATTACTTATTCTTGCTTACTATAACAAATTATAGCAATATATAATGAGAGAAATATTCCATGATATTTTTTTTTGATACTTTAATTTCCAAGGTTTTTTTGGCTTTAGTAGACATTTCTATTCTTTTCTAATTTGATAGAAGAGAATCATATACTCAATCTCTTTAATTCTTGGAAATCAAAATTTATGTATAATTTATTCCATTTCTTAAAATTGTTTGCTTTCGTTAGGTTATGTTACTATTCGACAATTAATCTACATGCGGCTTTTATATCGTTTTAATTTGCTTATAGTACATTACATCAACTCATCTCATTTCTATTTTAACATATGTTTAGTTAATATTAAGATAGTAATTTAGTTATGTTTATTCTTATTTACATTTGTAATTAATAATAACAACAAAGAAAGACTAATCGAGATAAAATGAGAACCATTGGGTTCGTCTTGATAAGTTTTATTGAATTAAATATTTGCTTTTTTATTTTTAAATATTTTAGTTTCAAAAACTTTGGCATGCTTTAAGAGAAATTTTTATTCAAGCTATAGTTAACAGTCAAAAATGTCATTGGACTCATCTCAATGAGCTCTATTTAAATAAATATATTTTTATATTTTTGAAGTTCTACTTTTCCACTTTTTTTGCTCATCTTACAAAGACATCACTATTCATATCTGATTTTTTACTGAGAATGTTACTCTCAATTTTTTAACACGTTGCGCTCCAATCTTTTCATACAATGTATGTCATTTCTTTTTAACTTTTTTTTCATTTAGTCAATATTACAATGAATCTTTAAATCCATTCTTATGTGAGATTCACATTACTATGATTTGGTTGTATTACAAAACATCAATCCATTTCATTTATGCTTAAAATATAATAACTGAAGACAAAACAAATATTTTTTTCTTTATAATAATTTATGTTTGTGGTTTATAGAAATTCCAAAAGAGCTCTGATGGAGATGTAACCAATGTCATTGATCTCTTGTGGACAAAAGCAATATGCTACTAGTGTAACTTAAATTTGCACAAATTTTTTAAATTGTCAACAAATAATCATTTTGTGATCAACATAATACGACTACTAAAAATTCTTACAAATATTCACATTTACATTTTATTATTTTAGTTGCTAGATCAAGTTTTAGGTTACCTTGATATTACATGATAAAATATTCTTGACCAAGACTTAACAGAGGTTATTAATTCTCATTACACAATATGGTCTTTAGCCATCATATTGAGCAGTGTACGCCAAAAATTTTTAGAGGAAACATAACCTTATAACATTAATTTTAGATGCATTTGAATTGTTGATTTAATCAGGACACACATTTTGGCTAGCAAACTTTAAGGGTGTAACAATAACTAGACATATTCATATGATAAATATATCATGCATATATGATAATGAAACACATTTATTGAAGCTTATTAAATTGCTACTCATATATTTTGTACTTGTATAGTATGTAACCTAGTTGTGGAACGAGATATTAATATGTTATGATACTCCTATAAGAGCTAACTAAAATGTCTACAAATGTTGTAATATGTATTTCTTTTAAGCTAAAATAAGACTATATTAATGCAAAACCAAAACAATCCAAGTTTTACGTAATATTAAGTATGTATCATGAGAGAGAATAAGATGTGTATTTGTATGACATAAGCTTCCTATACATAAGATGCTGGAAATCATCTTTAAGTGAACATAAAAGGCCCATAGCTTGCCTTGCAAGACTAATGCCTTTGCAGTTAACAAAAATTCAGGGAACAATTGCACTTGTAAAATGATTATATCTTAGTTATAGACACATAGAGGTTAACTTTTCCACAACACATTTAATAATAAAAAAGTATCATCTAATTATGATAATGAAAGTCATACTTTTCCATTAATAATAAATGAATAACATGTCCTGACTCAACATTTTGAAGACCTCAATTTTTATTATCAGTGCATGATTTTGACAAAAAAAATAAGATTCTTCTTTTCTAGAACATGATGCATGAAATGAAATGGTAATGCAAACTGCCACATAAAATAGAGCATTAGATTTAAATGTTCTAATTGTGTTATTTCTTTGTAAAATGGGAAATTTTCGATAATGTTTCTTCTCCAAGCATCGAAGCCTTTCTCCATTATTTAACTTAAGACAACCAAATACTTAAAACTACATTTGCACAAATCTCAACCATGCGTCAGTACCACACAACTCGGATTTGTGATTAGCATCCTTGTGGTTAGAACTAGATTTTGTTCATTAGACAATAGCCTTAGGTCATTCAATTGTTAAAGGATTGGCATCAAAAATGGAATCTAATTGTCTAATAAATAATTCAATAAACTTGACAGCTCTAGTAGTAGTAGTACACTTCTTCTCTCTAAGTTTATATCTGATCAAATTGAAAATTGACATTCATAGCGCTATCTAATGGGCTTGTTCACAACGATATTTCAAGAAATATTGGTAATTTTGTTATTAATGAAATTCTTGTCTAATTATATTAGGTGAGTGCACAAAGTGATACTGATATTTATATATATATATTAATACTAAATTTTTGGTATTTTGAAATCATAAATTTAAATGTATTATTTTTTTTGAATCCAAGATTTTAATAAATGAGATAAGTGTTATAACCTTATTATGCTTCATTACTGCATTCCATGGTAACCACATGGCCTTGCTTAACCAACTACATGTATATAAATTGATGGACATGCAACTTAAGAAAATCTCACTAATTTTCCATTGTAGCAAATATATTGATCCATTGTACGTCTTACTAGAAGCCATAGAGTTACAAAGCATCATTGGGACTTTGGAGTGGCATATTAGTCTAATTCATTGAGATGAACCAATTGTTAAACAAGAATTGCACCATTGATTGGCTAATATATCATAATAGTCTAACGCTACAAAAGGCGAGTCATTGATGTACAGCCTAGCTCTAAAATAATATTACTTATTTTAGTTAAAACACCTATCTAATATATGTAAACACAATTATATTCATAAAAAAAATTGGAAATTGTGTCTTTATGTTCACAATGAGGCATGTTTGGGTCATGTACGACTTAAAAAAAGGTTCACTTCCTTCATAGTTTGCAAGATATGTGAAGATTCAACTACTTCAAAATCAATCCCCATGGCAATCAGTTCCTTCTTTTGTTTTGAATTTCCACATGTTCATTTTGGGTAGGTAAGAGTAGAGTAGAGTTATTACATACATAAAACATAAGCCCCTTCACCCGTTAGTTTGGCTCATTCCTTTGTTAAGACAATTAATTAAAATTTTATACCTTTTCCATTATGGTTCATCATAACTTGAGGACTTGAAAGCCAGTTTGAGCAATAAGAGATCTCTTTCTTCTACTAGTTTATACTATTAGGTACAAAAAATGGGGTTCAAGTGGGGGATAGAATGTATAGATAAAACATTTTCAAGACTAATTTGTCTGAATAGCTAACCAAAGGTATAAAAAAATATATGTATACATGGTAGTACGAAGAAAATATAGAGAGAAAGAAAAGGTAATGAGCCAACATGATTCTTAAGTTGCTTCAAGTCTACCCTCAAACCATCTTCTATTTTGCTTAATCACTTTCTAATCTACTTATCAATTTTTGGAGAAACATTCGTAATATTCTTAAATTCTAACTACTCTTAGGATACTTATTTCAAGAAAATATTATTAGGCTTTACAATACTTATTATGAGGTAAAGCAGCTATTGGAAAGACATAAGTTTGTTTAGGTAGTTTAATTAATCATGGACCTACATATATGCTAAGCCAAGACACTAGAAACAAATGCTAAAACATTGGACTGAGGAAACCCTACATTACCATCTTAATAAAATCATATAATAGTTCCTTTAGAATGGCCCACAACATAGTCTTGATAAAATTCTACATGATTGGCTCAATAAAATCCTACAATATTGGCCTAATAAAATCTCATAGCACTAGCTTGATAAAACCAAGTTACAAAAACTATAAAATCTCAATAATAGGATAAGAAAATAAATTAAAAGTTTAATATAAAGTCTTAAAGCAAAATTATAAAATAAAAATGGGACATAATAATTTTACTAAAAAAATGTAAATGTGATTTGCATTTTTTTCAAGTAATTAGGTATAAAAACTTGTAACTAAGCTCATTTTAGAATAGATCCGTATTAGGATAAGATTGTCCTTGATTAGAAATATTGAACACCATTTCACATCCTTCTTTTAATTCTTTCAATTAAGTATATACTTTTAACACTATGTTTGGATGCATTTAAATAGTCCTTTCGAAGCTTTCAAATGGCTCAAGACCTCTTTTTATTGGCCATGACACAAACATGTCAAAACTAATTGTTCGAAGATTCTAAACTAGCACTACTTGTATAATTCACAAATAATGCAAATACAATAGTATACAAATTCACTTTCTAGACTAATAATACTTCTATAATCCATCTATCATAAAACTATGATTTTATACAATTTCTTACTTATCGAAAGATCATCTTATATAAAAAAGAATCATACAAATATGAATAAAAAATCTTCTTAAAGCCAAAATTATTAACTTTTAAGAAAATTTGTATGATGAATGATTACTAACTATAATGCTTCTTAAAATATGCTTATTCTTACGTGTTATAATATATTGTATTCAAATGTTAAGTTAGTTATGCTCTTGTTACACAAACGCTCATTTGATTTCCCAGATCTCAAACTATCACTACTCAACTATGGTAGCTGCATCTGTATGTAAAGTACATCAAACTTATATAACACATCAATTCCACTTCATATATAACATCACTTAAAATTCAATTTCTAGGCAAAACAATAGTGCATTAGGATGATAATGAGTATGATTGACAAAGGAAGAGTATAGGAAAAAAAAGCCTATATGAGATTTTATAGGTAATTTTGTACAAGTATAGCTGGTACAAAGTTTGCAATCCTCACACAATCTTCATTCTATTTCTATTCTAACTCAACAAACAATGACGTATAGAATATTTATGTAGACTTTCTAAATAGTATACGTACCATGAATGGAAGTACAAAAATGAAAAAATGGGTTAAAAAATGTTTAAGCACGTCCACTTAGTTCTCATTGAAACCTAAATATTGCTAAAACTTTCTTACATGTTTTAATATTGTATTATTAATGATAACGATTCAATAATGATCTTATCGAAGAGATGCTTTAGATTATTATTCCCCTAGTGATAATTATAGTTTGAACCCCAATGCCATTGTTAGAATTGCTTGAGTTAGTTAATCAAGATCTCCATATAAATAACCTATTAGTCCATGTGGTGCTTCATTTGAAAACATTTAATGAAGAGTAAAGGTAAATAAACAACACAACATTTTTGTTGTCATCGTAGAAGTGGGACAATGACCATATGCAAAATAATTTTTTATCTAGAAAAAAATTCTATTATTTGAAATATGATTACAACACATAAGTTGTGTGACAAATGTTTCTCAAGATTCTCATAAAACCAATATTCTGCAAAAAAAATGGTTACTATTGAACTACTTTATACCAATTGGAAATTCTTATTATAATTCTCCATTTGAATGTGATATCAATCCCTAGTGAATAATGATTTGGTCCCTTTTTTAATTGGTGTGCTAGATTGTCCTTGTCTTATA
Source organism: Vanilla planifolia (assembly GCA_023846275.1). NCBI lineage: Eukaryota > Viridiplantae > Streptophyta > Magnoliopsida > Asparagales > Orchidaceae > Vanilla > Vanilla planifolia. The sequence continues at coordinate 435,517 of JAIUJO010000306.1, read as the reverse complement.
TCTCTCTAATGTGAAAGGTAAAGTACTAAAACTATTTGTCAACATACTTACCTAATGTGTATATTACTATGGAACTTATTTGTTCAAGTCAATTAGTTTGGCATCTGATTCACATGGAGTTCGACCTAAGTTTCTTAGCAAGCAGTTACTTCATGTTTGGCTCTTTAATTATTTTTATCAGTGTAGTTGTATGCTTTAGAGTTGTACTGGTTTAATTAAATAATTAGTCTAGGAAGTTGATCACTATAGATTAGCCATATATGATTATCTGTAGAATCGATTAGTATCTACAAGACCTGGGTCCGCTTGATATCTGAACAAATTAGTCTAAATGGAGGTGTGGGTGCATAGAACCCCATGTGAACATACTATATCAGTGGCACATGAAATCATAAATGTTTAAATACTATATATGGGATGGACAAATAAGACCAATTTAGAGAACATTTTAGTTTGAGGTGAACCAAAGTATTGTCCAACCTGAAATTTGATATTATCCTAAATATCCAATCGAGCATTGTCACAATAAAATCCTTGTTCAAGTAGATATTCAATCATTCACATGTTGTGAATATGCAGAGTCACACACATTCTAATTGAATTAATGCTTTGATGTGCTGAGGAAATTTGTTGGTGCTCCAGTTACCTGCGTTATTGAAATTTGTAGCAATTTTCATTGGAGAATGAACTATGATGTTGGCTTCTATTGCCTACAAGCTTCATTTAAAATTGAATTATTGTGATACCTTATTTGTTCAAGTTCTGTTAACCTCGAATATATGTTAACATAACTTATGCTAATTCTATAAGAGTCCTTGTTATCCATGCCAAAGATTATGAAACAAATCTTTTGCTCAAAACACTAACATAAGCATTTTTCAACAAAATGAAATGTGACATCAAATCTACTACTTTTTTCATTTTGGCTAAGTGAGGCATAAAATTGTTTGTCTACAATCTATAATTATGGCTTCAACAAGCACACTATTTTTTTGTAGCAATACAATGATTATTTTCCTTTAAAGGGTTGGCTATTGATGGTTCCAAAGTATTTTTAATATATTTAACCTCCCCTTGTTGAAATGATGGATATAATCCCAATTAATAAATTAAAATATTTTTCTAGGTTTGACAAATAAATGAATGGAAGATGAATGTTTTACAACATTAAGTTTTTATATTGCAAATGATTTGTTATGTTGTTGCATTAACCTCTTCATAGATCTTTTTTGTCACCTTCCAAATATTCAAGTATCTCAAAAGTGGTATGTCTTACATTGTTTCCTTAAATGCAAATCTCCTAGGTAAGTTTTGCTTCCGTTGTTTTAATGTTGTAATGAAAGAAACCTTCCTTTGAAAATGAATCCAAATTGACTTTCCATTAAAAGCCTATGTATGTCTAAAAAATCTAAAAGCAAGATCAACTGTATCCTCCTTTAGATAATAAAGAATATTTCGGATCAAGATGTAGAACTTCTTGAACTAATTTGGAAACGTAGCAATTTGTTAGTGAAATGCAAAGTAGCATTGACATCTAAGTTGGATATTTAGAATCCCCTGTCATCTTAAAAAACATATTCATTAGTGCTTTCTTCAGAATTTCCTTCCTTGTAGATTTAGGGCTGAACAAATGCTAATTCTAATATTTCCAATAAATGAAACTACTTACTTTTGATTAGAATATTAGATTTGCTGTTAGATCTTCATTTTTTCGAAGTAGTTGTAATGCCACATTCATCACATCTACCTATAAGTTTTATTTTGCCATCAACTTCTAATTCTTTTTATTGCATAATCCTAAGTAATCTCATTTAGACTTCTAATACTTTACCAATTTTCCTCAATTGGCTAACATAATTTGTCACATTTCAACCAATGATGTAAAAGAATACTAACATTGTCCTCACACAAATTTGTGTTCAACATCAACTCTAGCCTATGAATCGTATGATTTAGATGGTGAGTACAAAATCACCAACAAAAATTAAAATGCTTTCTTTGTCTTCAAAGCTCTTAAAATATAATTTCACATTCCTCCAAATTGTCTTCAACTTATTTAATTTATTTGAATATATCTATAATGTGTTTTGTTCCAATATCTTAGGATATCTTTTTAAATGCACATGTTTAAATGCCAATACTTTCATTCTAGTTAAGAGAAATTACCTTTAGTTATTTAAAAGTCTAGCGGAAATTTTGACTAATAGTACACATATTTTGGAGCCTTTATTTCTTAGGTCAAATTTTTTGATGTTTCATCAAATGTACTAGCATGAGAGTGTGATAAAAAACCATTTTCATTAAAGGATAAACTTTTGTAGTTCAAAGAAGGTTCATCTAATCTCTATTAGTTCAAAGCCTATCTAACCTTTTCCAAACCCTTGTCTCTATCCATCCACCAACCCAAGTGTTATAAGATCCCGTGAAGAATAATTGTAAGAGCTTATATATGTTAAAAAAACATTTGAAATATTGTAGGGCTTTTAAGTATGGGATTGAGCTACACAAATATTTTGTTATCAAAGTAATCAGATTAAATTATCACCAAACCAACTATGGGAGATTCATATTTTCATTACTCTTAGTTAGTTGGCTAATGAGCCCATGTCTCTAGTAACATATTAAATGCCATATATGTAAAAGTACAATATATATTAGACTAAGATGTTTGATCTTAATCCTATAAGTTCAAATACTACTCTCCATTTTAAATGTTCTCACAAATAAATTTTTCATTACCAAGAATGAAATATGTTTTTAGGTATATTCCATGAAGCGTTTGAAACCAACTAAACTTCTATCATCCTATAATTTACTTGTCCCATTTGTTGGAATAGAATCACTAGTTAAACATTGTGCACCATGAATCAATGTTTCATGCATGCCATAGATTTGCAATTCAAAGTGCCATTGATATTCCACTAATCCATAACATTCTTCGCTATTCTCTAAGTTGTTTTCTTGAATTGGAGTGGAGTAGTCCAACTTTATATAAATGAAAAGTTGTTTGCGAACTCTCTCAAAATTTACTAAAATTTTTTTTCCTTTCTAATCTAAAATTCATACTTTATTTCTTTTTGGCTCAGTGACCTTAAAGGTAAAAATGGGTACTCTAGGCCTATCATTTGGTAATAGATACGTCGTCCAACTGACTTAATAGTTGTCTACTTACTATGAATTTATGCTTAATGACCAAATCATTGTCTAGGAATGTAAAGTTTTATGCATTATTTCTATTGTATTTTCCTACTAAATTTTGCCTCGTGATTCTTAAGTTAGAAGTTATTATACTCTAGTTTTTTCTTCTTCTATTAAATAGCCGTATTAGTTTGATTCCCTATTCTACTTTTATTTTCTTTTCCTATTTTTTCAAACTATACTTCTTATATCTTAATCATCTTATCATCTTCAACCTTTAACTTTAAAGCACTTGTCCCAAACTTTGCTTTCCTGTAGCAATTAGGTGGCCTTATTGGTAATAATGAGAAGAATGACGATAATTTATCACACTCAACCACATGCCAATTAAGAATTGAGAAACAACCTTCATCATTATTTTAATTCTCCTTAGTTGTTCTTTAATTAGATAGACATCAAAGTAGACCTTTGCTACATATTCAATGGTAAGTTTTAATGTGGATGTATCTATTTTCATTGATTTTTCAATTTTAGAGGCAATTTAGAACAAAGCAAATTTATTGAACTAATGAATGGCTGAGTTCTCGAAGAAAAGCTAGACTATTGCCATGGATGATACCTTATTGAGACGAAAGATTTGAAAATATTTGAAAAGAAACATTTGGTATTCCATAGTTTGTAATGAGTGGTTTATATTGCATCGAAGAAGATAATATTTTCTTTTAATTTACTGCAACTTGTGTTGTGTCCAGAGCTACATTTTTCACCTTGCCTTAAAAAATGAACAAATGCATCACTTTATAAAAAGCTTTCAAACTTGGCCTCCTTAAAGAAAAATTCCTAATATGTGCCAATTTGAAGTATTCTAATCTCTATTTAACATTCATAGCCTCAAATATTATTTTATGTTATCTGTTGTACAAAGAAAGCATTTTAATTTTTGTTGGTGATTTTGTACTCACCCCATCAACACATTAGTAATGATTAAGGGGAAAAGGAACCCAAACCCTCACCATTCTAGCCTAAATATAGCTTGGCATTCATAATTCAAATTAAGAGCTTACTTGATGTTTAAGAATGTGCTAAACTATGTAGGCGTCCCATAAAACAATTATATCCTATAGAAGAATGATCATTGATATAGTATAAAGCAATTTGCTAGCGTCGCCTCTCACACCACCATCCTGGCCCTTCTCTGCCTAGTCCTTATGTCAATCCCTATCTCCCCATGTCCCAATTCCAATCAAAGATGAAATGTTACGAAAAGGTAGAACACAACTTTCCTTAAACACAACCAAGGGTTGGCTTATATTGTATAATCAAAGGAAATTGACCAACCAATAAAAATCATCTTTAATTGTATAAACAATTTATTTTGTTTTGTGGTAGTTCATATATTGATTTCTTTTTTTCACTTGAGATGAAGACTAAATGTGGAAAAGATCTTATGTTGCATGAAGATTACTTAAACGATGAGGAAGATGATTAAATCTTCAATCACAATTAAATCATTTTCTTTCATAGAAAAGCATGGTTCTCCTTGTAATATGAGTGCCAATATGAAAAATATTTCAAAGAAATAATGTGATTAATTGACCATTACCAATGGCCATAAATTGCAAATTTCGTTCAAACATAACTAGACATTAGAGACAAATTGGAACAATACTTATAATTTATCTGGTCTAAAAGCAATGCATTTCCTTTTATTTCTTTGATTTTAATGACATATTGATGCATTTGACTCAACATACCATATGCCAATGATTGATGAGCCATAGGTGAAAAATGACTCTCATACATAATCCTTTACTCGAGGGCTTGGTTATCCACTTTGCAAATGCTAACAATAAGTTCATTACATTAGAAGATATGTACTCACATCAAGTCGAGGTTTTGCCAACTTTCTTATTTCAAATTTACAATTATCATTAATTAAATTTGTTTAGTTAATGAATGTATATATTCTTAGGAGATGTCAGAGGAGTACTTTTTATTTGGATCTAATAAATGTATACATCATGATTATTATCCTGTCGTGATATATTGGTGTTGTGCCCTGATTTAATTATTAATAACAAACGAATTCTAAATCATTGTTGTTACAACATTTTTGTGAACTTATTTTCAATTACTAAATGCTAAGAAATTGATAAATTTAATTTTATATAAATTTGTATTACTAATTAATAAAATGGAAATTATTATTTACCAAAAAAAGCTAAATTTAATATTTTTAAAGGGCCATAATTTTTTAAATTAGAGAAATAAATTAAATAATATATAACATTGAGTAATATCATTAATACTAATGATTAACTTTTTATTATTGTCCTTTAACATTCAAAATATTTTTTTTGTTATTAAAATAAATTTATTTTCATTAATTATATTTAATCATATGATAATAAAAATTAAATTTCATAACATTTTTTTATGAAAATTGTTAACAATTATTAATGATGTTATTTAAAAGCAGTAAATTTTTTTCAATAATATGTAATTATAATCTAATGATAAGATTAATAAATGATAACTTAAATGATGAATTGATTTTATTGTTATGTTTTGTATGCTATAAATATCTTTTGTAAGAGAAAACTTTATAACAACTATGGATAAGTCAATAAGTATTTCATTCATGTGAAAACTTTTCATCCATAATTATGATATTAAAATTCTAAACTAATTTGGAAATGTAATTCTTGATAATTAAAATAAAATCCTATTGTCATTTATTTTTAAGAAAATAGGTATAAAATTTTTTTTTGTGTTAGGTCATTTTTTTGTTATTATAACTATGCTAATCATTATTTGTAAAAAAATAAAATTAATTAACTGATATCCTTTATGCAAAGTTGTCTTTTTATTCTCTATCATTTGTTATTTTTTAATATTTTGTACATATTAAGATGTGTTTTCTAAAATGTTAAAAATTCATATTTTTGGAATTTGGAATTATAAGAGAAATTAATCATTTTCTTGTTGTTATGTATTATTATTATTTAAAAAATACATTTCAATGGTTAACCTGACTAACTTTTAAATAAAAATGATCACTAAGAACCATACAATTATAACATGATTAAAATAATTTTTAAGTGTGTATTCTTCTTTAATTTTTTCATAATTCTAATTTAATTGTATATCAAAAAACATGAAACAATATTAATGAAATTATTATAGTGAGTATTTTGAATAAAAAGAAGAAGATATTTAAAAGACTTAGCATAACATAATAATAAGAAAAATAAAAGTTGACAAAGAAAAAGAAGTACAAGAAGGAAAAATGAAGAGAATAAGATGAGCAATCTATAGAATTAAAACAAATTGTTCAAAGAATATTCAAAAGGGAAAGGATTAAGAAAAAATTTAGAATAATAGCATTAAGAATAATAATAAAAAAAGAAAAATGAGAAGTTTTTTTAACTAATAATTAATTATTTGAAAGTTTATTCCTTGTTATTCATAAAGATAATAATATTTATAATAATTATCTTCACAAACTTATGAGTCTAGTTTATGTATAATTTGTTATTTTATAATTGTTCTAATAATTTTTATTATTTTGAAAGTTATTAACTTTTTCAATTTTTTGTTACAATTTTACATAATATATATTTTGACTATTATGGTACTTAAAGTATAAGTTAATTAAGAAAATAGTTACAAATATTATATGAAGTTCTATTAACTAATTTTAAAAAAATTATAATACATTAAATAATTTGATATATTTATTAATTATTTGTATGCTTACCTTAGTTTTAGTTAATTTGTAAATTAAGTCCATTTCAAAAAGAATATTTTTGATGTAATATTGACTTTATTTGAAGATTTGTTTTTTCATCTTAATGAAAGAATTTATGATATTTAAAAAACGTTTTTTTAAAAAATAATTAAAAAAATTTTAGCCAAGTTTTCTAATTATTTTTCTTTATTAGTATTTTATTTAATTTCATTTTTATTCATTTAATTCAAATTTGTTTTTATTTTTTTCTAGTTTCGCATTTTGTTTTTATAAATTGATGACAAATATTTTGAAAGTAACTATAAAGTTATTTGTGACAAAATGGTAGATGAAAAAAGGGAAGAAACAAAGAAGTGAGACAAAAGAGAGATGAATGTGACATACAAAGAGTTAAGAGAGTGATAACATAAAAAGTAATAAATAGAATAACAAAAGAAATGGAATGCAAACAGAAAGAGGGAGTAGGACTAAATGAAAAGAAAAAAGAACAAGGTGAGAGAGAGTGAGGGGTTGTTGGAGTAAGATATACTCTTTTAAAAGAAAAAAAATAAAGAGATTAAGATAAGAAAAAATTAATAAATGAGACAAAAGAAATTGAGATAAGGTTGTAATGAGGAAAGAGAGAGAGAAGGGAATGAAAGGAGTGAGAGGAGAGTTAGAGATAGTGATACAAAGAAATTAAGAGATTATAAAAGACTACGAAAGAGTGGTGAGAGTAACAGTGATTGTAATAGAGAGAAAAGAAAGGAAGACCAGATGGAAAGAAGAGCCAAGTGGAGACAAAGCTAGAGAAGAGAAAAAAATTTTGTGATATTGATGGAATAAAAGATTAATGATGGGAAATCATTTACAGAGGATAGATTTTGTGTTTAGTAAAAGAGAAAAGACACAAAAAGTTTGAGGCAGAGAAAAGATAAAAGGGAAAAGGGTCACAATTGGAATAGTTAAAGTGTGAAGGGAGTACAGAGTTGATAAAGAGAGCACAAGAGGGACAAAGTGATAAAGTAAAATATGAAAAGATATGCAGAAGAGAGAGATTTAGAGATAGAAAGAAAGATAGGGAGTCAAATATTGTTATTGATTGGCAGATATGGTTAATGATAAGGAAAGAGAAAGATTGAGAGTAACAAAAAAGAGAAAGAGAGTAAAGTAGATGATAGAGAGAATGACATAATAACAATGGATAATGCAATTATGAAAGTAAGGGAAAGGATAGATAAGATAGAAATTTAGCAACTGGAGTAAAAGAAATGACTTACATCATTATAAAAAAGTCAAAAAAAAAGAAAAAGAAATCAAGCTCAAAATAGAGAGGCATAGAGAGAGTAAATAGAAATACAAAAAGTGAATAGAATTTAATGAATGAGACATAAAGAAAGGTAAGCAGATAGAGATATTTAGAAGTGAAGAGAAAGCACTAAAAGATTAAAAAACGAAAAGAAATGTTGAAAGTATTGGTAAGCTTTACATTGACATAGTATACAAAAAATAATCAAGTTAGATCATGAATGGGGAGAGAGAAAGATGATAAGTTGATGAAGAAGGGTGATAAATATGGGTGAAGAAAGAAAAAGTGGAAAATAAAATTAGTATGAAAGAAAGCATCATTGTGATGGGGATGACACATACAAGAAAAATAGACTACAATAGAGATAAAAAAGTAAGGAATCATTTAATAGTAAGAGAAAAGTGTGAGAGAAGTGGAAATAGATATAAGTGAGTGATAAGAGTGGGCAAAATTTTAATAAAAATAAAAGAAATTATCAATAGCAAAAGTAGAAGGAGATGGAGGGAAATAGACTATAAGGAAGGGTTAGATGCAATTACGAGATCATAAGAGAGAGAAATTAGTGACATAAAACAAAGTGAGAACTAGTAGCATAAGAAAAATGAAGTGAATAAGGGGAAGGTTTGCAAGGTGAGGGAAAAAAACAAGGAAGTGAGGAAGTGTGAGAAGTCATAAAGATATATGAAGACAAAAGCATTGAATTCAATTTAAATGGCCACAAGAATAAGTTAGACTCATATAAATAGATAAAGAAAGAAAATGCAAGGTGTAGAAGAAGAGACTAGGAGATAGGTAGAGGGACATGAACTTGATACAATGAGAGCTAGAGATTTAAAAAATTATGAACTACAATTATTCCTAAAATTAAAGTTTAAATAACGACTAATAATAATAATTTTTTTATAATTAGATTAAATAATATTAATTATTTTAATTATGACAAAATAGATTGCTTAAATTATTTTTATTGTTAATTAACATTATTGTAATTAATGATTCTCAGTAAAACTATTAATGAAAATTATCAGAAAATTTTGTTCCTATAATTAAAAGTACAAATATTATTATAACTATTATTGATTTTATTATAATAAAAATCGATTATTAGAATAAAACTAAATAATAGTTATGAGTGTAATGATTATTATGATTTCCAAGATAATTATGGTAATTAATTCTTATTATTATAATAATGAGTTATTAAGAAAACTTTCGAATTACATTTACGAATAAATATTTATGTTAGTGTTCTTATTACTTTGATTATTTATTAGTCAACTATTGTAATTTATTAATAACCATTAATGCTTTTTAAATTTCTTCTAATAGGTTATTTTTAAATATTATGTAGTTCATTTTCTTCACTAAGCTTTTTCAAGCAACATATAATAAGATTATGGGACTTAAAGGTAATTGTTAACATGAAATTAGATTCAAAAATAAAAATATTTTTTAAGTCACTTTTTTGATTTAATAATTTTAATAATAATGTTTAAAACTAAGGAAAATATCTTCTTAAAAAATAATACTAATCCTTAGGAAATATTGTGATTAATAAAATTAAAGCAGAAATTTGGTTGAAAAAGAGAATAATTTATGGACGGCTTGTAAAAAAAGGCAAAAAAATTGGAAAAGAATTAGTAAAGGAAAAAAAATAAAAAAAAACTTCTCAAACATGAAATTATAAAAATAAGAAAATAAAAAAAGGAGAAAAATAAATTGATATTATTAATTAATAAACTACATCACGAAACTTATTTTATATTATTAATAAATAATAGTCATTATTTCTTTGTCGATTAAATTACAATTTAATATTTGAGAGGCCTAGAAATTTTTTAGTTGTCAAATTCATTATTTTGTCACAATTACTAGATATAATTATAAATGTATTTTTGTTACTAGTTGTTATAATTACTAATTCTAACATAATAAAACTTATTGCTATTATTTTTACTATTTTAATTATTTTATTTTTATTATTTTTTTTATTTCATACTTTCCTCAATGCTTATGGCAAAGATAACTTTAATAATTAGTCAAATTAATTTCATATTGAAATTATTATTGTTATAAAAAATAAGAATTACATACTAAACACTACATACAACAATAACAATATTTTAACAATGTCTTTAACATTGGAAATATAATAATTAGAAATTGATATTCCTTGTATTTCAATTCCAATTTTTTTAATTTTGAATTAGTATTTTAAAAATTTAAACAATATCATAGTTAAATGAACTATATAAATAATGAGGGAATTATAGAGATTATGTGCTATAAATGGGTGCCATAGAGATAACGAATTAATAACAGATAAAGGAATCACAGCATAAATGAGAGAGATAGGTAAGAAGAAGAGCTGAGAGAAATAAGAATGGAGATGGCTAATTGGTAGAGAAAGAAGGAAACAACCAAATAAAAAATGGCAGAATATGAGAATAATGGAAGATAAGGGGGAAGAGAAAGAGGGGATAAGGAAAGAAGGACAAGAGAAGGAATTAAAGAATTAAAAGAAGCAATGAAGTATAGAGATAGTAAGAGGGAGAGAGAGAGATTAAATAATTATAAAATAAAAAATTGATGGGAGAGGGTAAAAGAATTAAGAGAAAAAGAGTGAATGAGCATGTATGGGAAGTGAAAGTAGGAAGACATAGAGAATAGTAAGAAGAGCAATAGATAAATAGAATGAATGATAACGAGAGGGTGAGCAATGGAGAAATGACCCCTAAATCGAAAGTAGGAGGTAAACAAAAAAATAGAATGATAGATTTTTGTAGGTGGACAAGTGCTAATAGAGAGCTATAGAAACTTATATGGGATGGGACAAACAACAAAAGAGATAAAGAACCAAGATAGAACAAGAAAGAAAAAATGAAAGAGAAGGAAAAGTATTAACAGATAGTGTAATGAAGAAGTGCAATGAGTGATGTTGGGAAAATATTCTGAAACATAGTGAAACAAAAAGGAGGGAAGAGATTAGAAGAGAAGATAACACAGAGAAGAGCATGGAGTGAGATGAAGAAGATTATGCTAGGGACACAATGAGATATAATGTGTGAAAGAGATTATAGATGAACAATAAAAATATAGAAAGATTAAGAAAAATAAAGAGTGTAAGTTATTGAAAGGCAAAAATGTGTACTAAGATATAGAAATGGATGGCATATAGAATGATAAAAGGAGTGTGATAGAAGATTATTATAGGAGACAAAAAAGAAGCAAAAGTGGATGAGAGAGAAAGCTAGTGATAGAAGAGAAAGATGAGAGTGACTTATAATTATGCGAGAAAGACAAGAAAAGGAGAAATAAATAGAAGTAAAAGTTAGGGAGAATAAATAGGACATAGAACAATAGAGGTAGAATAGAATAGGGAACTAAAAGAAATAAAGAGAAAGGGAGACTAGGATAGATAAAGATGTGGAGAATGGGATAGATGTAAAGATAGAAAAGATAACAAGATGTACAGAGAAGATGGAAGGGAAAATTGATAGACAATAGGGATAAAGATGGATTGGGAAAAGATTAGAGATATAATGAAAGAGTGCCAAAGATGTAGAGCAATAAAATGAGAAAAGAAAAGTCAATGTGGTCAAGTTGATAGATTTGTAAGAAAGTGGTCAAAATGATAGTCAAACATAGAATCAAAAAAGATATAATTAATCAAATAAAGAGTGAAGATAATCAAATAAACATAAATTGATTCATGGATACCTTCAAAGTTCTATAGAAAAAAGTGATTAAAAGATAATTATAAACATAAGTAGTGAGAGGAAGAGAAGGGTGAGGTAGAAGACTTAGAAAGAGAGAGTGGAAAATAGAAAGATCAATAAAAGAGAGAAAGAAAAGAAATAAATACAGATAAAAATGCAATAGGAAGACACATGTATTGATCAAGGTGCAGAGCGACAAAACACAAGAGTGAGAGAGATAAAGTGATATGAAGAGAGAAGGAATTAGATATAGAGAGAAAGAGAGAGTAAGGATCACAAAAAAAGATAGAAAATAGAAAGAAGATGGACATTCAATTGAGGGATAGATTTGCTGACTGGAAGTGAGAAAAGAAAAAATAATAAACAAAAAGTAATGAGTGAGATATATACTTGATTAGGGAGATATAGGTGCAAGAAAGGAATAAAAAAGGATAGGTGAGAAAAGAAATAAAAGTGGCATGGAACAGAAAGAAAGAATAGTGTTAGCAAGATAACGAGATCTTCAAAATAAGAAAGATAAAGTGAAAGAGATAAATAGAGATGAAACTCAAAGATAGAATAAAGAGAAAGGAAGAAGGAAAAAGAAGATTGTTGTGAGAGAAGATAAACAAAGGAAGAAGGAGAGAGAATAAGAAATATATTAATGAAGAGATGTAGAAGAAAGGCATCAAAGATAGATTGAAGGGAAAGAGAAGAGAGGTAAGATAGCAAAAAGAAATATATGGAGGTAATATCAAGAAAATCAAAGTGTGAGTATAGTTGCAACATCACATAGATCATGTGAATGTTCTACTTAGAGGTGTACAAACTTTATTTTAATTATAGCAAAGCTCGTATTAGATTTAATTCCTTTTAAATTTCTTTATCACTACCTTTGTTAGTTTGGTTATGTTCGACCAATGTTTATTATCATATTTTATTTTTTATCATACTTAATTTATTTTGCATTCAATTCATCTAATTATACTTTATTTTAACTTGTTTGCAAGTTAGCTGGAAGTTCTTTAAGTATTTTACACATAACTTTCAATTTTTGCAATTGTTCTAATAGTTCAAATTTTTGCTAATGAAAAATTTGATTAGATTGACTTAAATTACTCTTTATGACTATTTCTTTCTTTGGTTGCTCATTATTACCAATGTTGTTCTACCACCTTGTCTGACCTAGCCAACAACATGTGCCAATTGACATTGACAAATGAAACAATGTCGACCCTATAACCCACGTCGTTCTGCATCAGAATCTCTCAAGTGCAGCATCACCTTGCTAGCTATCGTATCGACTTTAAGTTTAAAATGTTATATTACATTACTTCAATTTATCTTATTTCAATAGTCATACATATTTTCTTAAAATTAAAATAAGAATTTATTATTATTTAAACTTATTTAAATTTGTAGTTTGGAGTAATTCCAAAAAATTTTCTATCCAGATAAAAGGAACATCAATAGACTCATCTCCATGAGATCACTCGAGTAAAATATTTTTTGAGACTTTTTTATTTGTATCATCTTTAATAATTACAGATCATGTTGTTGATTTAGTTATGATAATATATAAATCTAAATCTACTCACTAATAATAATCCCATTACTTTGATTTAATTTTTTTACCATTACATAAGTTTATCCCATTTTAGATTTTGTGAATTTTACTTAATATTTAGATAATATTTTTTATTATTTAATATTGCTTGATTTATTGATTAACAGTAATTCAAAATAAGGTCTAATCAAGATGAAACAAATGTCATTAGACTTATCATGATGAGATATATCCAATTAAAAAATTCATTTTAATGTTTTTTTAAAGTTTTATTTTCTAATATTTTAGCACATTTTATAAGATATTTCAATTATATAGATTTTATGATCAAGGATGTCACACTCAATCTCTTAAATATCTTATAATGTGACTTTCTTCAATAAGTTTTCTATCTCATTAATTTTTTTATAATTTCTTTATGTTGTTATTTAATTATAAATCTCATGTTCTATGTCTTTTATATCACTATGATTTTATTACATTATCTTACTTTAATTTATCTAATTTTAGTTGTAGTATATATTTACTTAATATTGATATAATATTCTATCATTATCTATGCATATTTACAATAGTAAATTGCAATAATTTCAAACAAGATTTGATCGAAACAAAGACAATCATCGTTGGATTCATTTCAACAAGATCTAAAAAATTGAAAATTCCTTTTTCAGTTCTTAAAGTACTTTATTTACTAAGTTTTGGAATGCTTTCAAGATATTTAATATAAATCTAAATCTTCTATAATGTGACCTTTACACCACTTCAATTTTGTTATACTACATCATTTTAGTTTATCTTCTTTTAGCTTTAATATATATTTACTTAATATTAAATAACTAATTTATTTTTATTTATGTTTATTTTCTTTGTCAGTTAAAAAAATCCAAACATGCTCTATATGAGAGAGTACAAATCTTTAGACTCATCATCACAAGCTATATCCAATCAAAGACTCATTTTTATATTTTTAAATATTTAATCTTGTATGTTTTGGTTACATTTTATGCATAATATCATTTTGTATTGTATTTGAAGATTGAGTCTATTGTAGTCAATCTCCTTACTTCCTTAGAATGCAACTTTTTATCTCAATATATCTCATCTTTTAAAAAAACAATTCATTTATTTGTTTGTATTAATTTTTAACTTAAAATCCCTTGCCTTTCTACATTACATTACCTTAAATTTCTTCACATTGCGTTGTTTCAATTCATATCATTTCAACTTTAACATATATTTAATGAATATGAAAATGAAAAGTAATTATTATATTGGTTTATTTTATTTTATAATTCATAATAATTCCAAACAAGGCTTGATTAAGATAAACAAAACTTCACCAAGTTTGTCTCAATGAGATCTATCCAATGAAATATTAATTTTGTTATATATTTAAATGTTTTCTTTTCTTTGATTTTTACACAGTTTATAAAGATATGTCTATTCATAACATATTTTATAATCATGTAAGTTATACTTCATCTCATTAATATGTTAGAATGCAACTTTCCCATATATGTCATCAATTATCATCATATTTATCATTTTTAATTCCTTGTATTACTATTTAACTCTAAATCTTCCCTCAATTGACCTGAGAATTTTAATCTATATTTAATTGATATTAAAATAATAAATTTTTATTATTGAAGCTTTTGTAAAATAGAAAGTCATCGTTATTCAAAATGCGGTCTAATCAAGCGAAAAAAAATGTCATTGGACTCATCTTAAAGGGCACTACCTAATTAAATGTTTATTTTTTATATTTTAAAAATTTTATTTTCTATAGTTTTCACATGTTTTATTTCGCATTTTCTTCATACTTTATTTCAGGATAGTAGGTGTTACACTCAATCTCCTAATAGCTTTTTAATGCCACTTTCAAATAAAATTTATCTCATTTTTTTATTTTTTTATATGGTTATATTGTAATGAAACTCTAATTTTTCACTCAAATGACCTTTACCTCATTATAACTTGGTGATGTTAAATTTTTTTTCATTTATTTACTTTTAGTATTAATACATTTTAATATTAAAGAAATAATTATTTTTATTTATGTTTGTTTAACTTGACACTTTTTTATAATACAAATGAGATCCAATAACGATAAGACAAATACCATTAGACTCATTTTCTCTATCTAAGTAAATAATCATGTTCATGTTTTTAAAATTTTTACTTTCTGGGTTTTTTAATAAACTTTATGAGACAATACGATTTGTATTTTATTTAACGATCAAAGATGTAACACGTAATTCTCTTAGTATCTTGGAATGCAACATTCTTACACATTGTTTCTTATTTTCACTAGTGTCTTCTATTTCGTCATATAACTCCAAAATATTAATTCACCTCTAGTGTAATCCTTCGCACCATTTTTATTGGTCACATTACATCATCTCAATTTATTTATTTTTTACTTCGTTATAGATTTATAATTCAATTGTGTTCAATAATTCACATATTTGTAGACATTTTTAATGACTAAAAACACTTGGTAAACTAACCAATTAGTCATTACTAATTTAAGTAAAAAGTCCATCATACAATATTAATTAATAAATTATAAAAAACTCAATGGCCTGAATGAATTGCTAAAAGAGTAATTGTAGTGGAGGTAGTCGATTGAAAGGATCCTAGAACATTGGATCTTGAAAACTTCTTTTTTGGATGAATAGGATTAAATAACCACTTTTTGAAAATTAGGATTTAATTTGGACCATTTGATTTGAATTGGTATTTGACATCCAAATTTATTTCATATGTGCAAATAAAAACATTGATTTGGAGACCACAAAATTGAGTGATTAAATGGTGGATTAAAATAAGTGTTCTAAAATGGCAGATGTAGTCTCTAGTTCAAGTCCATGATGGCCCAGCTGCGCCGGGGAAAAGTGGGAAAAGAATATTTGACCAAGTAATTGTAGAGATCAATTTACCAATTTTGATCGCATTCATGTGAAACTAGTACATATTTTAAAGCACCATTAAATGAGTGATGGACAACTATGCCTTTATGTGAGTTATCCTCCATTATGAATTTTGTATATTTTTTGGGGATACCAACCCCTTTGCTTTGCTCTGAAAATTAGTTATTTTTAGATTTTTTAGTTATCAATTAATCCAAAATTGTTCAAAAATTTTAGGGGCTATTTCCTTAACATGAAAAGTGCAGTTAAATAAATTTTTGTGCATTGCTCTAACCTCAAACTTTTGGTTCTTATTAGAAATACATTTTTCTTATTCGCTATTTTAATTAAATAATCATTTTTTATTAATGAAGTATTATAAGAAAAAATATACTTTTTGAAATTAGTTATTGAAAAAAAGATTTTGAAATATATGATCAAGAATAAAAAAAATTATTTGGACAATCAAGAGAAGATATAGAGTTTATAATCTTAATAATTTTCTAAAAATAATTAATTTAAATAAAATTAAATATTTGTACCTAATTATGAAAAATTGAAATATCTAAAATTAATTGTAAAATATATTATTTTTGTCTTTATAACTTTAATCGAGATGATCTTCATGACATTTTATCTTATTTTGCTTTGTTAAATTCTCCCAAAGATACCAGCATCAATTATTTAAAATCTAAAAATTCACTCAAACAATTTTATTAATAATTCATAGAGTTTATTATCATCAAGCAAGGTGCCATGATTAATGATGAATAATATAACAATCTATCCAACATTCCATGAAATGATCATCAAACTATCAACTATCATCTAATAATGAGATTGTCTCTTTATTTCTTTTCTTTTTCCCAAAAGGATTGTAGAAACTATCATGACAAATACAAGCATTTTTGGAATTAATTTGACCATTGGATAACATTTGATCAAGTTTTCAATAATCAAGAGTTTCTTTATATTTTTTTACCCAAAGTATCCAAAAATTGATGTCTGTCTTGATTAATGTTATGTATGGAAGCAAAGATATCTCTTTCTTCTAAAACAACGTTTTTAATAATAAATGAATATTAGTATATTGATATAGTATCACATGTTATACTTTACATAGCCTATTCATTTCTCCTAATAACTTAGATAAAATATGTTTTTGAACCCGCTTTAAAAGAAAAGTACATTCAGCCATAAAACTTCGCAATCACTTGTTTTGATTCTACATATTGGTCATTTTGAGCTAAAATCAAACTTCTAGTTAGAATATTTCCATTATGTACAATATTTTCATTCTCAATAGTTAATATAGGTCTACAAAATATATAAAAGTATGGTGTCCAAGACATGTATGTAGGGGATGAACAAAATATTCATCTTTTTCTTAGTCTTATTCTTTCTCCACATCTCCTTTCTCTTTCATTCATTATTTCTTTCTTTTTTCTTTCTTCTTCTTCTTCTTCTTCTTCTTCTTCTTCTTCTTTCCCTCTTCTTCTTCTGTTCTTCTTTTTCTTCCTCTTCTCCTTCTTCTCCTTGTTCTTCTTCTTCTTCTTTCTCTTCTTCCTCTTCTTCTTCTTCTTTTTCTTCTTCTTCTTCTTCTTCTACTTCTACTTCTTCTTCATTTTCTTTCATTTTTTATTTTATTTTTCATTTCATTCTTCTTTTCTTTCTTCTTCTTCTCCCTTTCTTTCTTTCTTTCTTTCTTCCATTCATTCACTCTTTCTTCTTCTTCTCTTTCTTCTTCCTCTTCTTCTTTCTTTCTCTTTCTTTCTCTGTTTCTTCTTCTTCTTCTTGTTCTTCTTTTTCTTGATTTCTTTCTTATCCTTCTTCTAGTTCTTCTTCTATTTCTTCCACTTCACATTTTTCAACATCTTCTTCTTCTTCTCTTTCTCCTTCTCCTTCTTGCTCTCCTTCTTCCTCTTCTTATTCATTCTTTCTTTCTTATTTCTTCATCTTCTCTTTCTTCTTCTTTTTCAAGATCTTTCCTTCTTCTATTACTACTACTACTTCTTTTCCTTTTAATTCTTTCTTTCTTTGTTTCTTTCATTCCATTTCCTTCTTCTATTTCTTCTTTCTTCCTTTTTTTCTTCTATGTCTTCTTTTTCCTTTTTCTTCCTTTCCTTCTTTCCTTTTTATCTTCTCCATCTCCTTCTCCTTCAATTCCTTCTTCTTTTGTTTTTTCTTATTCTTTTTCTTATTCTTCTTTTACTCTGTTTTTAATTCTTTCTTTCCTTTGTTCTTTCTCTTCATCTTGATCATCATCATCATCATCATCTTCTTCTTCTTCTTCTTTGTCTTCTTTATCTTCATTTTCTTCTTCTTTCTATCTTCCTTTCTTTCACTCATTCTTTTTCCTTCCTTTCCACTACTTCTTCTTTGATAATTTCTTTCTTTCTAACTTTTCGTCTTCTTCTTCTTCTTCTTCTTTTATTTTTCTTCTTCTCCTCTTTTTCTTCTTTCTTTCTTTCTTTCATTCTCTCTTTCTTTCTTTCTTTCTTCATCTTCTCCATCCTCTTCTTCTTCTTCTTCTTCTTCTTCTTCTTTTCTTCTTTTTCTTTTCTTCTGCTTCTTTTCTTCTTCATCTCCTTCTTCTTTTCTTACCTTCTTTCTTCACTTTCTTCTTCTTCTTCTTCTTCTTCTTATTCATCTTCAACATCTTCTTCTCCATTCTTTTGTCTTCTTCTTCTTATTATTTTCTTTCTTTCGTTCTTTCTTTTTTCGTTCTCTCTTTTGAGCTGTAACTCGAAATGGGTTTTTAATTGAATGAAGATGATATTTCCTTATGCAGTTGATTAATGCATTATAGTGGTTCAATTTGTATTGCAAAACTAGGATATCCACAAATCCATCTTTTACTATTTCTTTCTTTCTTTTTTATAATGATTGTGTTGAATTAAGATTTGTTCATCTTTCTAAACAATTGGCTGACTTTTTGTCATTGCATCGTGATTGTAGGGTTTTGTTTTTTTTGGCAATTATGGATGAAAAATGTTCAGGCAGGTGAGATTGAAACATGGCATAAAATAAACTTTGATAAAAGTATGAAGGTTAAATTAAAATCGTTGCATAAAGATTGAATTGTTTTTTTTTTAGTTATGCATAAAAAAAATGTATAATAATTTTTCAAAATTAATTAATTTTCCTCATTTCAATATTGATTTATTGATTGATTTTGAGATAGAACTATTTTTTTATTTTCTTATTTTTGTATAAAACAAATGTATAAAAAAGGATGGATGAATTTTTTAAGATTTGGTTGAAGACTGCCACATGTACATGGACATTTTTTTCTTGATTACATATAATTATTCATTTCGGACTTATTTTCTTTGTTGAAAATCTAAAACAATGGCTTAATCAAACCTACAATAAGACATTACTCCAATCGTCAATAGTACACATCCTTTTTGGATGAAAAGGTAATTGCTTGTTCACTTTAATCCCTTATTTGTATGACATTAGTCTAACCATCTTGGAAATTCTATCTACAAATACAAATAGATAATTATGTCCTCATGAAGTCATTGCTGGACCATTTGTGAAATCCATTGAGTTATTATTCTAAGAACTTACTTGTATTGGTAGGAATATATACAGTTCTTATATATGTACAACATTTTTTTTGATAAAATACTCTAACTATTTTCCTCTTTTTGTCACTTGACAAATTTTGCAAAAGTTGGGGTCATCTTTTTAGTTTATAAATTACTCCTTAAATTCTAAAGGTTATATTTACATAGTAGTTCTAAAAAATTGTAAGATTGAAGGAGGTTGAGAAAGCATATTTGCAAGTTTGTTCAGTTGTCTTGTATTTAATAATCAGGTGGAATTATTGTAGGTATGACAACCACTTAAATTGTCATGCATGTTGTAGCTTTTGTTGAGTTTGCAACTATTGGTGTGGCTAATGATCTGAATGTACTAAGAATTTTTTTCTAAGGATTTGTAGCCCCTAATGTTTTATAGATTTAAGTAAACAAATCAGCTATTTATCATTGATATGTTTTTTTATATTCTCTTAGTAGTAATTAAGTATAGTATGATATTGGGTCACCTTATTACAATTAAACTACATCAATAACTTACCATAATTAATCTACTTTAATTTAAAATAGATGTTGTAGATTGGTAGAGGTAGAACTGGTACTTCAAAAATTACAACTTCTAATTATCGAAATGGTTGTTAATTTAATTCTATACACTCAAATCTTAGATGTAAGCTAGTTAGTGCATGAATAGGTGTTATTATTTGTTACACCCCCTTTTTCCTAAGCTGATTTTTTGGCATACATTTTTTTGTTTTTTTACATATAGACAGCTCAGATCGTTCCATACCAACCTGAGTAGCCTACGAAAAACATAGGATATAACACATCATTACAGACCTACTTTCCTTAACAATGTGGATCCCATCTCCCGGGTACACCGTCAAATCAGGTTCATGACTCCTGAATTAACAGATGGACTCGCGCAATGTTACTCCTACTAGACCCCATACTCCTAACCCATACCGGTAGGAGAACCGATCTAATAGAAGTCTGAATCCCCACGGTTAAGTTCCATAGTCATGTAATGACCTCACCATCAAAAATAAGATACATAACATCCACCGATAAAATATGGCACTCCACACACTATACCACCAAGACAATAAAGTAAAACAGTGAATGGAAACTACATCACAAGGATAAGATCCAAGTCCAACCAATACAATATCATCCAACTAGATACATAAGTCAGAATCACCCTCACATATTACATGACATAAGAATAATAGTCTCCCTGAATACATCCAATAGTATCAATCACACTAACCAAAATGTCTCAGAAAATCACAGATCAGATATCCTCCACTAGCCTGCTGACCACGATCCCACCTAATCTGGGTGGCGTCAAGGCTGTCGAGCCGCTGGAAAAATATAGATAATAAAGGAGTGAGCTACGCCCAGTAGGAAAGACAGCTAGTATAAACTCACATGCAAGAGAAGGATAATAGCAAGAGTATAGGAATACAGCATAACAATGTATGGTGGAAAGGCACTCTCAGTCCCAGACTTTGACCAACCAGTCACCCCCAGTCACACCAGAGTAGCTCTCCTCTGTGCTCTCAGGCAGCATGCCAGCGGGACACGCCCATCTCTGCACACGCATGGCGCCTAGGCAAAGCATGCCAGCGGGACATGCCCATCTCTGCGCACGCATCACAACGCCTAGCACCCGACACCGCAGCGTCTCTCGTCAATCAATCTTCTGGAGACTATAGACAGAACCAGTCACATAGATCTCTAGCCAACGTGAGACACCCCTGCCACCTTCAGGCTCGTAGGCCTACACACTTGGCTAGCCACGACGAGTCACCCCTGCCACTGCCACTCTCAGGCGCGCAGGCCTACACTCATGGACCAGAAGAGATCGACTCAGCCACCATCCCAAGAAGTCCTCTCCCACAATTTCCATAGAAGCTCACGCCCCTACATTCATTGCCAAGCTCTAACTCAAAGATTCGGCAATATGTGTCCAGATACAACAAGGCGCATACCAGTTCACATGTATACTGTGGAAGCTAAGTCTGTACCGCACAGTTACCTACCACAACTACCCTAAAACATCATATAGGGCCTATAGTATTCCGGTCCAATATGCCAATCCATGAAATATGCCAATCCATGAAATATGCCAATACATGAATAAACTGACTCAATCCATGTCATTGCCATCCAAGCAACACAAACTATACCAAAATTCTGACTATTCTGGTAGCACCCAAGTGTCACACTTCCTTCCAACTAATCCAGCTGCACTGAATTTATGGGTAATTTCCAACAGTCAATTTCAACTTGGCTACGTGATTTCTAAAAATCACCTTTTTCTCATTTCAGGAAATTTTTAAATTCAAACAAAATCAAATTTCCGCCCTTTATCCATTTTTCGAAATTCGGAATAAATTTCCGAATAAAATTTAAATTTCCACATATATCCTTTTTCCGAGAATTAATAAAATTTAAATTTCCACATATATCATTTTTCCGAAAATTTGGATTAATTTCCTAATTAAATTTCCTCCGCGCCGTTCGTCCGCGCCGAATCCCACTGAACCGGTATTCGCTTCCGGTTCGGAAACCTCGCGCTGAACCGCGACACCGCCGAACCAATTCCTTAATAATCCATTAATCGATCGATGCTTAAATAAATATAATTACTAATAAATATTATATAATACCATTAATTACTTAAATAAACTCGTAATTAATCTAAACCCTTCTCCTTCCTCGGTCCGACGCCCGCGAACCCTAACTGACGCAATCGCCGACCAATCCAATTCCTTCCGTCGATTTCCGGCGAACGCGAACAAGGAGAAACAAAATTCGATGTTCGTACTATCCTAATGTTTCAATAATGCCACTAATTTCTAATGTTCATCCAAAATTTCCGTCGAAGGAGTTCGCCCGTAAGCATTAACTAAATTTTCCGGCGAAATGGGAAATTTTGCAGAAAATCCAAAATTTGTAAAAGACGCAATTTAACATTCAACTAAGTCCGATTTTTCATCCACATGCTTGTGTTCATTAAGCAAAATATACCATGCTTTTAATTTCTACTAATTAACTAATTTAAAACTGAATTTCCTACCTTTACTCGTCGCCGGCGACGGTGAAGCTCGCACGCGATCAACCGCAGCTCCTCGCCGAACGAAACCGGTACCAAAATGCTCGTCTCTGTCCCGCGAATCTCCGGTTACCAAAAGCCCCTTGAAAGGCTGTCGGAAATTACCGCCGTTCGCCGCGAACACCTCGCCTCTAGCCGCCGTTCGAAACCCTAACAGCCGAACAAATTAGGTTAAATACCCAGCTTAAACCGGTAATAACCCGTTAAGACCCATTAAGCGCCGGTTGACCTTCTAAAAACGCCTCTTAACACTCGATCAGCCGGTTAATCTCCACCGCTGATCTCGTCCATCCGATCCGCTTATCCGCGGCTTATCCATACGCACGCGCAAATGCACCTCGGCGAACCGCCCGCCTTCGCTGAACCGCTCCGGTCCGGTTCACGCGCGGTAAAAGAAACCAAATTCCGGTTTTTTTTTTTAAAAAATAAATCTCGGTGCTCCGAAAAATCCCCAGAAAATTTCAGAAATTCCAATAGCCTCTAATTGAGCTCCTGGCTCATCCTACTGTCGATCTGAAATCATCCAAGCCACAATTGAATTATTGAAGATTAAACATATAATTTTTTTACTGGTTATAACATTATTTCAAACAATCCTTCGAGGAATTTTCTTAGGTATTGACAAGCTCTATGAAAACCACTAACAATGGTAACATCATTTAGTTTAGACCATATCTCAATTGCGTTATCCTTCTCCTTATCGATGTTTATTTCATCTTTCCAACTTAATATCTCAAATGTAAAAATGATTTCTCTTGCTTACTTGCACTTCTTCTCATTCATCTATAAATGGTTGGATTGTAATATATCAAACATTTTACATAAATTCTTTATGTCCCTCATGAGAATTACTATAAATAACAATGCCATCAAGGTAGACTAGCATAAAATCTTCTAAGTAATGGAAACGATGGCCATTTGTTAGCCACATGACTTTTTCTTAAGCATTACACAACCCAAACAGCATTACTAGACACTCATACAATCTTTACAGGGTTTTAAAAGTTTTTTTTCAAAGTTTCTCTATCTGTGATATATAATTGATGACACTTGCTTAGACTTCCAAGCTTGTCAATGCTCATGCAAACTTTCATTGTTCTAATAGATCATTAATTCTTCATATTGGATACCTATTCGTATAAAGAGATTTGGTTAAGAGCTCGACAATCCACAAACATGCACCAACATCCATCTTATTTTGCAGTATTTCCACAGGAAAGCCAAATGGTGAATTAGTAGGCTTGATTTGTCGATACTTCAATAACTCCATGACTTGCTAATTAATCGCTTCCTTAAAGTTGTTTAGTAAATAGTTTATAATATTCTCTTAGTATCTTCTAAAGTTCTTAAGGTATATTATCATATTTTTACAAGCAATAGTCAGCTTCTCATGTCTAATTAACAATAATGCATTATTTAGGCTTTTATTTCCTAATCTATTTTCATCGATAGTAGTAATAATATCAACTATGAACTTTCATGTTTTCAAATTTCTATCCAACTTTTAAGTATCAATTCTATTTGGCTTGGAAAATAACTATTAGAACTGCTTCGTGGACAAATTCAACATTATATTCTTAATTGATTTCGAATTTTACCTTATATTATCTATAAACTCTCGCTTTAGAGACTGTGAGACATAACCCATGAGAATAGTGCTTGGATAAGTACCACCATCTAAGTAGAGCTTCTTCACAAGGCTTTTAAAGATTAATATTTCTAACTGCACTGTCTATGATACCATTGACCAAATTGTTTACATGAATGCAAGTTCAAAAGCATTCCACTCTTCCTACTATAATTTCATTAATTATGAACTCTATTGGCCATACCAAAAGAGATAGAGTCATATCTTTCTATTGTCGAGGCTCAAGAATCGTATTAATTTTAGGTGCAACAATGATCTTTTTTTCCTATTTTTCTTAAACATCTCTAAGAAAAGATTTTTAAAAGTTCAATCATTTTTCTCATATTTGGCTTTGCTTTTGTAGTTGGTACAATTTTTGTGACTCTCACTTCTAAATGGTTTTTTTATTATTGTAGTAACCACCCACTTTATTGGATATTAATCTCTTCTCTTTTGTGTGTTCATTATATTAGTGTTAATCATCTCGAAGTATTAAATCCCATGTCTTTGGCCCCATATTTTGATACTTACTTTTAATGGATGTCATATAAATGGCCATTGTAAATCAACTTACTTATACTAAAGATTGTATAAGGAACAAGGTTAGTTATGTAGCAATAAGATAATAAAAACCTTAGAAGTATGAAGATAATGTCTACATCTTTGTAATATATATCCCTAATGTTATAGCTTGTCTTTGAAATTTAATGGTGTAATCATATATTGTTTGAAATTGTCAATATCATAGATAGTGCTACTTCCTCCACCATTTACACAAACAATGGGATAAAATTTTTATCAAATTAATTTCTCAAGTAGACTCCATATTAGCTCTATATCTGAATGGGTTCTTAAATTTAAATTCAACTAGGTCATTGCATCGCTCAATATTTTCAATCAAGCATATAATACTTTTTCAATTGAAGAGTAGTTGTACAAAGAGAAATATGTCTCTAGTTGATTTAATTTGGCATCTAATGTTTTGCATCCATAGTACCATCACTAAAAGGGTATATCTAACATGAAAAGTCCTTATTGATTCACAAGAATTAAATAGGAATAGTAATGATGGCACCTTCAACTGTATGCCAAAGTGACTCTGAGTTAGAAAACTTTTCTTTCCATGGTGATTTTTCCTCAATGGTTACAATGGAATATATTGATTTTTTCGCGTCATCCTTATTAACACTTCTATTTGTTATGTTAATAAAGTAAATTGTGCTTGCATAAGAAGATTGATCCCTCCAACTTATTCTCTCTTTTCCATTCATCATTCTTACCTCCTTATATAGGGGTTGGATACAGATTTTAATTCAAAATGTATAATATTTTAATTTTCAAAAGAAACATTTCACCATTGGACTTATGGCATGCAACAAGTAGATTTTTTGTCATTTCATTCCTTAATAGAATCTGCATGGATTTCACATGCCACCAAGCACAATGTGCTTGTAGATGAGGCACAATATGTGGTAACAAATAGACATTAAATTACTCAAAATATTTAATTAGGATTTCTAGGAAAATGCAAAGGCTCTTAACCTTTTTTATGTGAATCAAGATGGTCTTGTAGTGTCTATCAGTCACATGTCAAGATGAAAAGCTACAAAATGGAATGTAGAAAAATCATTTACCTTAACATGGCCTGAAGAAGACTTTAGGAATCTCAAAATACTAACATTATAAATTGTAATGGCTAATATCCTAATTTTCATCATTAATGTTGTACTCAATTCCACAAAAGTGTTAAAACATGATTAAATTGCACAAAATTAAGATAGCTTTATTTTTTATAGTTTTTGAAAGTAACAAAAAAATTGACATCATTCAAAGGAGTTGAAGTTCTTCTATCGTGAAAGCAACATCTTTAATAAAATATGGGTGTTTTTTTGTATGAGTTCCAAGGAAAAATAATGAAAATGAAAAGCAATGTCTTCAGATGGTTATAAAGCATGAAATGTTACCTTTTTGTGTATGCTAAGTAATATTACATTAATAGAAGAGATCTCTGGTTGGCTTTAAGATTAATGATGGAGGCTAATTGTCTTCCATGGATGGAAGGGAGAATTTAACGTCATTACTAAGGTTTAAGAATTTAAATATGACTCCTCTAGATACAACCCTAATAAATCATGATTAGCTCAAAACATTTTCGTTATAGTGGTTTAACATACGAACTTGATCTTATTGGATTACTCCCTTTTATTGATCCTTTCTCCAATTAATACATCTATTCCAAGAGACTCAAAGTTCCAAAGCACATGGACTAAAAGCCATGAATTCTATCTAGTATTTGCTCAAAACTAGAGTTTTCCAATTGTTGTGTCAAGAATGAGGGCCCTAGCTTACAAAATGAGGAGACTTAAAACTCACCATGAAGAAAGCTCAATTTTGTAATACATTCTAGATGATTCAAGAAGTATAGGAGCCATTTTTAGAGAAAGACAAAGACTTTAACAAGCTTTAAAAGAATTATAAAGCTTTGAATTGACAAAACTTCAAATTAGTTGTCAATGGCTACTAAAATGGTGGAGATGCATTAAAAGTTTGAAGGCAAGTACTATGTGTCCCAAGGAAGGCAAAAAAAGAAAAATGTTCTCCCACATAATGGCCAAAAGATGGAAAAGTAAGCTTAATATATAAGGAATTAAAGATGCAAATGGGAGTGGGGTCCCAAAGGAGGATTTATTTACAAAATATGTTGCTGGTTGCTTCATGCCTCATTTATATATTGCCTCTACAAAGCAAAATTGAGGGAGCTTTGCTTTATTATCCTTTGACTCATTGAAAAGGAATATGATGCTATTTTAGCCAATATGTAATGGAGAATTATAAGAAATAATTTTTTTGATTGATTTTTCAAGTGCTTTTAAATTTGATGGCTTCAATAATTTCATTTACGAGTATTGTTAAGCCATAATTCAAGATGACAATTATGAAGCTATCAATGACTTTCTTGTTGGCAACCTACTACTTAGATAATTTATTTGTGGTAACATAATTTTTCTTCCAAGGACTTATTGCACTACATCTGTCAAAGATTGATGACTAATTTGCACTTATTGTTTCTTTGAAAAAACTTTTAGGTTATTGGTTGTTGTCCTACAATCTTTTTTGTCCAACGCTCATCTTAATGGAGCAATCAACTTTTATAGAGGGAAAATCTTTAAAAATGTCTTCATTGCACAAGAACTACTTTGACAACTTCAACTGCAAGGTCAAAGTTAATTACTTTATTATCCAACTATACTTTAGGAAAGTATTCAAATTCATATCATGCAATTTTCTTAAAAAGTACTACAGAAGATTAACTTTAATAGTTAATTTGTTAATCTAGTCATAAGTACTATTGTAAAAAATGACTACTAGACATTAATTTCAGAGATAATGGTCCCTCCTAATTATCCCATGGCTAAAGTAAGGGAACTATCTATCCTTATTATAGCTAAATACTAAGAAGCGGTGTATGAAATCGAAATATATATGCTATAGTGAAGCACTATGCAACTTTGAGAGTTATAAATCAAACTCCCATTTGGACATAATAGTTGAATTTTATCCTCTTGTCAAGAGGTGAAAAACACCCCATTCAAAATATCAATAAATTCCTCTTCAAACTCTATGATGCATGAAATTTGGAAATTATTGTACAAAATATTTTATCTTTTGGGATTAAATAAATGAAACACATGTATAAGAACAACATCAATAGACTCTTAGGATACAAAACAAACTACCA
This sequence comes from Vanilla planifolia, assembly GCA_023846275.1. NCBI lineage: Eukaryota > Viridiplantae > Streptophyta > Magnoliopsida > Asparagales > Orchidaceae > Vanilla > Vanilla planifolia. The sequence continues at coordinate 407,125 of JAIUJO010000306.1, read as the reverse complement.
TCCAATCCCTTTACTTGAAAGCACCTTGTTGAAAGGAAAGAAGTAGGTTGTTCACTTATAAAACAACATTAACAAAACAAGCATGAAGATAATTAGATAGAGGAAGAAATTACTCTTAATAGTAGGGTTTCATTGTTAGCCATGTCCTTTATTTAATTCCAATCTATACTCTAATGATGTTTTAAACTTCAATAAATATTATTAATATAGTGGAAAGCACATTGAATGTTTTCCTTTAAAAGAATAGTTATCTAGCTTCCAAAATTTCTTTACTAATATAGAGTCTCTAATAAGTTTATTACATTTTGCTAACAATTGGAGCAAGTTGAATTTTTAAGTTGAAGACAGATGGACTTTGTAGGCATAGAAGAACTCTCAAATTCTTACTTTTATGGATTGTCCATGGTGCACAAACTTATTGAACCATTTTTCTATGATCCATCGCATTAAAAATAACCAACTTGACATTGTTCATCAATTGCATCTACACTGGTGGAATTGTAGTCACAAAAACTCTATAATCATTAATGTATCTTTAGTTCTTCCATCTTTGATATGATGCAATATCTGGAAGTTAAAAATTTAAAACTAAATAATAGAAAAAACACCAAAGATTTCTATGATAAATGGATTTCAACATAATATCTATGCCAATTTCAATTGTAGTCTAATCATCTAGAGAAGCACAATAAATCTTCAATTAGTAAAATATTCATTGCTTCCTCTACTTTGTAGGAGACAATTCAGAACAATTGAAGTGGTTCAGTGGACTCCCCCTAAAACAAACTTTTGTCAAATTATACTAGTTGATTTACTAAAGGGAACCAATGCTTTTTAGGTGGTTGTGTGATCGGAGACCACCAATGTAAATAAATGAATGCATTGTCAATTTATTAAGGATCTAAAATAAATATAGAATATAAGACATCATAATAATATTTTGTTTAAACTGAAGTGATAATCTAGGCTTACAGAGCATTGTTGTAGAATCAAATAGTAAATCAATCCTTGCAAAGATTTGCAAAGAACTAGTATCCCTTAGTCTATGTTGATCATATTGAACAAAATGAATTAATTCCAATGTAAATTGATTCGATTCTAGCACATATTTAAAGAAGGCTATGTAGTGGTAAACCAATTAGCTCAATTTGCTAGCAATCATTTTCATTTGGACATTATAGATTCATAAAAAATTATAAAAAGTTTCAAATATTTAATTAAAAATGATAAGGAGAGATGTTGATATATTTATTGAGTGATCATAAAAAAGTCATCCAACAAATGCCTTCACAATCAAACACATTAAATTCTTCAATAAGTTCATTGGAGTTGGCTTTGATTTATTCTTATGGAAATCATTGAGCAATTGGGATTGAAAAACAAGAAGAAAAATCTTAGAAAGAAAACCATAAAATTTTGTCATATTTTTTTAAATTTTTTAAACAATTCAATTCCCTTAAACTACGTAGGCTTTGTACCTCTTACCAAACAGGTCATATTTTGGGGCAACCGAATGAAGCTATTTGACATGGCTCATTTATTTAATGGGAAAACCATGTGCATAGAATCTCTTTAATATAATAGATGATACACATTCTTCTTATATTAAAGATAAGGCTTTTTTCTTTTCCAAAACATACCAATCAAACCCATTTTAATATCTTTTTGTCAAAGCTGAACTTGGTTCTAATAAAAATACAAAAGCAAGACATACAATTTCTACTACTTTTTGTGAAGTAGATTGAGTAAAAATTGTACTAAAATTACATTAAATTATTGTTTGTATTATTAATAAAATGTTAAATTTTTCAATTAGAGAGCTACTTATAGAATTTATCTTTCTCTTTAGAAATTGGATGGGTGAGGAATGAGATAAAAGCTGCCACTTTCTTAATAATATCTTGGTTATTTAATCCAATATGAAATGGAACTATTTATTAATTCAATCTCATGGAAAGTTTCCAAAAGTGCATCATTGGCTCATCATTGGTATGTCTTGATTCTTTGGACAATTCATCTAGTCAATGAACCCAATGTAAGGACTAATTCAGTGACATCAATTAAGTACAATGGTTTTATTAAACAATTAATCAAAATTTTTATTTCTTTTGGATAATTAGGTGATTTGTTTGAATTCATTACACCTTAATGGCATTCTATCTTACTAATATGGTCACAAAAGTTTAAACAAATATGATGATACACATCATTCATTTTAAAATATATTGTTATGGGGTACATCATTATATTGTTTGACAACTTCCTTCAAAGAAATACTACCATCAACTTAGATGATAACCAGCAAGGATGAATTTAGATTGTTCTAAAACCTTTTGAGCTGGTGTTAGTGCCATTTTGTTATTATAATGCTTCAAAAATTAATTTAGATAACTTTGATTATGAATAATTTCTTAATAAGTCCAACATGATACCTCAACAATCATAGCCTAACATTTCATTTCAAGACTACCATGCTCTATACATAATCGTCAATACAAATTGATCAATTTTTTCTTTTATCGCTCCACTTGGTGTTAGGATAATCTTGATATAGTCAATTATTACAAATGATTAGAAAAATCTACTGACTCTAATTGGCCATTTCTATTTTTATAGTAATGAAATCCATTAATGTAGAACATGTTATTTTACTTCATAAGATGGTTATTGTCTAAATGTTTGGCATGGCACAAACCATTTTGATATGTATACAATTCATCTAAAGTTTGTCGAGGTTGTACAATTACAACAATGCATGAATATACTAGTCAAACTTATTCATTTGGGCACATTGTCTCAGTTGAAGATGTTTAGTTTTTTAATTAGCATTGTTTATCACTTCACCAATATTTTCATAGACTATTTGCTATGATGATTATATTCATATAGTGATTTGATTAATTGTGCTCTTATGTTTGCTTATATCATTCCAATGCATAAGTTATGTGGAATCAACCAAGGTTATTGTGGATACCATTATGTATTGTACTTATTTAAAACAATATATTGAATGGATCATATAGGTTCTTTAATGAGGCACCCTAAATAATTGATTGGTAACATATTAGCTTACAACGTTAATGCAAATTTGCACATTGGAAGCTCAAGGATGCAAATCCACTTTCTCACATATCAATGTTAGCCTTATAGAAGACTTCATTAAAACATTAATGCATTTCAACTACTAAATTCTATCTATATAATGTCCTTATGCAATAGTATTCATTTTTTAAAAGAGAGTTAAGTATTGCTTTACATGACCTTGTAGTATTGAAAAAGTTGATTAAATGATTTTAGACGATGTTAACCACTTAAAATAAATATAACTATAATTTGTGTAAATCCTTTTTAATGATTTCATACAAATTTCTACATCACAATAATGTGAACAAACTACGACATTTGGATCTACCAGTTTTGGATAGGTAGTTAAAATTTCAACTATTTGATTTCCTACTACATCTAATACCACACATGCTTTCTCATTTTGGAAGTGATTTATGAAAAACGAAATGGGAATTTCAACCTAATAATTCTTATTTCCACATAAGATAGCTCTACAATAGGATTTTATAAGTGTGGGCACAATTAGTCAAACATATGGGGCCCTCTAATTCACTTAAGACATCATTGCCTTTTCTTACTAATAAGTACATTAAATGTTGAGAAGTGATTTTGTGACTTTGTACAATAGATTAAAAATTCAACAGTGATTTATTCATATGATAATGTGATTCTTTAGATTTTCTCTACACTCATTGCTTTTATAGAAAAGTTTAGGCACAACTATGTAATATCATTTAAGAGTTAAAATAAGGGAAAATTATAATATATACATATATATATATACATACACACACATATACACACACACACACGCATGCACATATATATATATATAATTGTGCGTGCATGTATAGTTTAATCTCTTTATTAAGAAAAAGTTCTTATGTTAATTATTGATTATCTAGGATATTTAATTTTTATTGGTTTAATTTTCCCTTGTCAAGAAATGATGAACATCTTTATCCTCATGAGCTCATGGACGATCAAAGAGGTTTTGATGGTGGTAGCCGAAATAAGGCATTTTTAACATAGTCATAAATCATGAATATATTTAATCTAAATAAGTGTTGTAGAGTAGGTTTGAAGGGACATCAAGAACTTTTTCAAGCATGATGTGTTTTTAACACCTAGCCACACTTAGCCATGGTGCTTAATTTGATGATAACAAACTTGATGTGTTAATAATAGATTTTGTTGGGTGAAATTTTGGATGTTAGAGAGTTTATATGTTTTTTAAGAAAGAAATTAAAGAAAAGGATGAGCAAATATCAAGTCTAATGAAAATCATCTTAGTTGGAGTAGTAAACATCAAGTGATACATCTTGAATTTAATTTTATGTATTTTAATTTTATCTTCGATTTCAATGCTAAGGTTAATTTAGTTATTCATGTATGCTACAAAAATGAAATTAAAATTTAAATTATGTATATTAGAAAAAAAAATTTCAATATCTTTTATCATCATAGGTTAATCAACATAAGAATCATTTTTCATATCTTTCAAAATTATTATTTCAAAAATAATTAATGAAATATTAAAATTAAAAAAAGTAATTCTAATTGAATTAAGTAATCTAAATTAATATAAAAAATGTTTGGTCTACGACAATAATGCTGAACCTTTCACTACTCCTATCAGATCGAGGCATCACTCTTGAACATGGATGGAAGTATATTGAATCGAGGCACAACACCCTATATTCATAAATCAATTAATCTTGTAACTATTAACACATCTGACTAAATCACAAAAAAAGTCAGGGGTTGCTAATACTAAAAATCAATTAAGCTCTCATTTTCTAATTGATTTAATTAAAATACTTATACCTTATAGAGTATTTTATTAAGCATAAGAATTACTCTTTACACATTCTTATTGTTGTTTTCCTTTCATCTTTCTATAAATCCTTTTTTGTTGTAAGGCATTTATGGCCTATCTTTTTCTATTTAATTATTGTAAGGGATTAGCTTAACCAGTTTTTTGCAACATTTTATTTGTTGTTTTCACATTCCTTGGTGTTTCCATGGGTAAACGTATGTTTGATTTTAAGTAAGACCTACAAAAAAATATACTCGCATGCACTTTAAAATTTTTTTGTCATTTGTTTTCATAATTTCCCTAAAAATTGTTTATTAAATAAAAAAATAATTTTTTTTAAAAGAAAATGAAAAATATGTATAAAATTACTTTTAAAGATTTGTTCAAGCTTTTTTAAAAATGCTTTTATATATTTTTTTAAAATATTTTTAAAAGAAACAAAAAAATTTTATTGTGATTGATCATCTAATTTTCTAAACCAAACTTCACATGATGCAAGAAGCTCGTTAGCTTAAGATTAATGCTGAAATTTCAAATGAACTATAACAACTAAACTAAAAGAAAGGAGCATAGTAAAGCATAAGGAAGAAAGTTGATACTTGAAATGAAGAGATGATGGCATAGAGAATATGCGACCAAACTTAAAGAATACACAAAGAAAATGAACAATTTTGAAAAAACATTTTAATTTAATAATTTTTAAAATTGGTAATTCGTAGATACTGATTCCATTATTTTAGGCATTATTGATATTCAAATTCATAAAATAAACATGCATTTAGAGGTGGCATTTCAAATGAATAACAAAACTAAGCATCTAAGTTATAATATGGTGATAACATTTTTCAACTTTTGTGTGAGCATGATGAAAATTTAAACATGATTCTCGAGTCATTCCATTACTTAAGCACGCTGAGTGCATCATCCTCGAGGCCTTTCCTTTATGGTTAATCTAGATAAGTTCTCCATCCTTGCCAAACATGATAATGCCGATGTCTTTGAAAAAGAAATCATGTTAGATGATGACTTTGCTTCCAAAAAGGATTCTCCCATCAAACTCACTCTAATTGGATATGTTTTAACTTGGATGATCCAACATGGAATTATTATGACTAAGAACACAAAAAAATTTGCTACTTTGGATCTACCACGATGAGGTACACTTGTGTTATTTAGATTTTCACTAGAATTGGACAACATTTGATACTAGATGTATAATATTTGGGAAATCACAGTCTTTCAAACAAGAAACTTATAATGATTCCCAGTTGTTTGGCTCAATATTGAACCTTTGAAAGCTCTATTGTGGATCTTTTTGGGGAACCTTCTAATCCACCTAGCCATCAAGTAGTACCTAATCCCAATCATGACAATAGTCAAAAATCCATTAAAGGTAAATTCTACACTAATCAATTTAACACGACCTAGTGGGCCTCCATCCTACGTATTGGTTAATATTGTTGAAGATCTTCCTTCAGATATTAGAATCTATTGTAAGATTTGGAGCAATAATGTGTTTTGGAAAAAATTTGAATACTTCAAATTTTTCAAATACTATATAAGAAATTTTAAACAAGGATACCCAATGGTTTATTGTAAGCAAGAAAACAATTTTAGACCCCTATTTATAAGAAATGGTGAAGACAAGAAAATTCCAATTAGATAAGTTGTAAGTAACATTAAATGTCCAACTTCGTTTGTCATCATTGTAAACAATTAAAGGTTGGATAATGAATGAAAATCAATGTGGCAATGTAAGGGCATAACAATTTATAAGTGTGTCATAGGATCTTAACATGACTGAAACCCCATTTCCCCTAAAATTGAAAGAAATAACTCCCCCACTACTTCACAGAACATTAAAACTAAATAAAATACCTAATGGTATAATTTGTTCATTTTTATGATCAACTTCGATGAGAAATTGTATAGTAGGAGTAAAACATTTAAATCTAACTCAAAACAATGGAAGGATGTGTAGGTTAAATAATATGTGGAGATTCAATCTCTCAAAAGCCTTAATAAGGATCACTAGAAAAAGCAAAAGCTCTTAAGCATTTTGAGATAGATTGTAATGGCTTTATATTGGTTACTACCCAAAAGTCAATAAGAAAAGCAACTAAATGTAATGTAAAAAATTGTTTTGCTAGAAAAAGTCCTAAAGTAGCCTTTACGAATCTCATAATGCGAATATCACATATTGTAATTAACAACTTCTTGACTTTGAACATCAAGAGTGTAGCAAGTTCTAGAATGTCTAGATGCTTTAATAACATGAACAAAATGCACAAAATTAAGTTAATTGCAATGTGGGGAACCATTGCCAGTGAAAGAAGGTTACAAACTTTTTGCTATTGTGTGGGCAACATTTCTAATAAAATATGGGTGTATTAGTTGTTGTACTTATAGTGCCAAATAATGAAAATGAACAAAAATTCCTTGACTTGGTTATAGTGCATGATATTTAAATGATGTATTACCTATTGAATCATGATTGCTTCATAAAATTTCCTACTATAATGGCTCAACATATGACTAGTATCTAATCATACCACTACCTATATCAATCATTTCTCCATCAATAATTAAATCTAATACTAGACAACTTAGACTCCAAAGAACTTGGGTTGGAGGCATAGAATTCTATCTAGTTGTTGCTTAGAATTGGAGTCTTCAAATTGCTAGGTCAAGAATGTGGAGCCTTAATTACAAGCTTAAGAGAAATAAAGATCCCATTAAAGAATTAACTAAAACTTAGTTTGGAAAAATATTTTATAAGATTGAATTATCAAAATAACATGTTATGAAGAAGGAAAAAAATTCAAAGAGTTATAGATGACTTATCAAGGTTTGAACTAGCAGAGCTTTGGATCAGCTAATAGTGTTTGCTTAAAGAAAGAAGTATTAGAGCCATAAGACATTTATTGTACAATTCAAGGATGGTGGTAAAAACCCTAATATTTTCCACACAATGGACAATAATAGGAAAACGGATCTTAATACATAAGGAATTAAAGATTGAAGTGGTAGTTGGGTCTCAAATGAGGATTTAATTGTCAATTATGTCATGATTTGCTTCCTCTCTAAATAGTCCATACTAAAAAAATGGGAGGTGCTTTGCTTTGTTATGGTTAGATTCACTAAATAGTACTATGATGTTTATTTAGCTTGCTAGCAAATAGGAAATTTAAAAATTTATTTTTTGGATGGATTCTTTATGTTCTTATGGATTGGATGGGTTTAATTGTTTCATTTACAAGCATTGTTTCACAATAATTGAAGTTGATATTTATGATGTTGTCATTGTTTTTCTTGTTGGTACCCCATCACTTAAAGAATACACTAGTACTAACATAATCTTCCTACCAAAGACTTATTGTAGTATATCTATTAAAGATTTTATAATAATTTGTTTCTATAGTTTCTTATAACAAATAATAAGCTTTTAGCATTTAGCTTATAGTGTATCCTACATAGTATCATCTTGTTGGAGCAACCATTTTTACTAAGGGGAATTCACCAAAATATCTTACTTGCATAAGAACTACTTAATGATTTAAATCACAATATCTATGGTAACAACTCTATGATAAAGCCAAACATTAGGAAAGTATTCAGTAATTCATCTTTGCGCTTTGTTAAACACATACTGTACAAGTTTAACTTCAATAGTTAATTTTATTAATCTAGTGATGAGTATTTACAATAGAAGTTGTTTGTTAGTCATTATTAATGAGAAAGAAAATGATTCCTTCCAATTGTATCCTTGGATAAATCATGGTAACCCTTTATCCCCATTTGTTTTTCACATTGTGGTTGAAGTTCTATGAAGAGGGTCAAATAATCTACATATACATGGAAAAATGAATCATGAGACACTCCAAATACCTTATGAACCAAATTCCCATTTGTTCGTTGTAAATGGTGTCATCCTCTTCTGAAGAGATGACAATTGTCCATTAAAATTTGATTTTTCTATAAGCTTAAAAGCAGATCAAGTTTGTAGATTAATGCACAATAAGACTTCTTTATTGGATTTAAAAACATCAAACACATGCTTCAGAACATCATCTAGGAACTCTTGTGATTCAAAGGATGCTATCTTCCAATGCATTAACTTGAACACTAGATTAATAATATTTGTAAGAAGAAATTACTCTTAATGGGAGATAGTAATGACTAGTCATCTCTTCTAATTAATAACTCTTTATACTCTATTGACCTTATCTTCCCAATAACATTATTATTACAGTAGAAAGTTCAGTAAAAAGATTGTTCAACTAGAAACAAAGTAGGTTCCCTTAGGAAAACTATGGATAAGTGGTTAAGAAATTGAAATATTTTAAGGATGCCTGTAATGTAAGGCTTTGCTAGAAGGTCTACACATCAAAGACTATCTAGGCTAGAATCATAAGTGGTAATTACTTTAATAAAAATTCCTTTTAGCATGCTTACAACTTGGAATGATATAGACAAAATCATTCTCATTGTTTCCATACATGGAACCAAATATGCAAGGATGGATATAATTGACTATAAATTCAACATGTTACAAGCTTATAACTAATTCCCTTATTCATAATTTAGAAAAAATAATTTAGAGTACTTGCTAACCTTCCAAAAATTACATAATAATGTGGAGGCACCTAAATAATTAATTGCCATTTGCTAACAACTTTAGGAAATTAAATTTTAGATTTATAAAGAAATATCCTTTCAATGCATAAAGGGATTTTCAAATTCATACTTTTATGGAGTCTCCTAGTTGCACAAACATATGAAACCACTTTGCTCTAAAGTTTTGCATTAAACACATCCAACATGATGCTTCTATAATGGTGGAATTATAGTCAAACTCATCCAAAAATTATATAGTGATTGCCCAGATCTAGGTCACACTTACCGTGAAGTGAATGCTTTATCTAATACTATTTTTGATGACTTTTATTTGAAAGATAGTTTTTGTTTTGAGTATGCTTAATTTACAAACACCACAAATCTCTTAGGATTTTTCTTGTCAAAAAAATACATACTGGAGGTCACACTAGACATTTGTGTCAAGTCAAAATAATAAGATGTGCGACTGATTGACTTCAAGGATCAAGATTATCCAAAACATTTTGCATTGGCATTCTTGATGTTGAACACGTGTAACAGCTAAATTAGGTAGTTATAGTCAAGGTGCATATACACCATTACTTATAACATAATGACCATGCAAACATGTAAGTTTGGACTTAGCATTATGGTTTTTCAAAATCATTATAAATAATGATTCTATATTCAGATTGATAAGTTTTCTAAAATGGCTCAGTTTTTACCTTACCATAAGACATGAAAAACCTCCAATATTACGAAGTAATTTCTTGATGAAATTGTGAACCTACATGGCTTACCTCAAATAATTATTTTAGAACAACATGTCATATTTGCTAGCTATTTCTAAGAAGTACTTTGATGCCTAAAGTAATAAAAAATTATGTTCTTATGACTTACTTTCCCAAAAATAGAAGGGCATGTAGAAGTAGTCAATCAAAGCTTAGGAAATCTTTTTTGTAGCATAGTAATGGAACACATAACTTGGAATTTTTTAAGTCATTCTACTTATTTCGTTTAAAATAATTCAATTAATAGAACAATAGGTTTTTGTCCCTAAAATCATCATCAGAGTTTTATTGATTTTATTCTTTACCATATGATTTAGAAAGCACTCATTGACAACTTAAATGTACATTACCTTTTTTATTAATTCAAATAACAAAATTTATAAAAGACTAGAAAACACTCATTGAAAACTTAGTAATTTTTTTGAGAGTGATTATGTAATGATTTGTGTTATGACTAAGAAATTTTATGTCATACCCTCAAAACATTACATAACTATATTATTAGACCATGTACAATTTTATAAATACTAAGCATCGACATGTATATTTTTATTTACCTTAAGACTATAAAATTTGAGCCACCTTAAATATTCAATAGCTTATATCTTATAAAAAATTATGACTAATACCTAGTGAGCCTTTTCAGTCTTCACCATCATTGCTAAGTAAAACTATCCTAACAATATATTTGCCACATGTTGTAAGCTTTGAGATCAAGTGAAGCCAGTCTTAGATTTTCAAATAGTCTTTATATAAAATCATGTATAACAAATATTTTTGGTAGGGTGATAGCTCCATCAAGAATCTGATGACACTTTGATTGCTAAGGAGAAGCTTCATCACCTAAATTTAGAGATTTTAAAGTACTACCAGAGATTTTAATATGACTTCATGGGGTTGAGCTCTTTCTCACCTAGGGAGAGTGATATTGTACTTATTTTGTTATTAACTTCTATTTATAGTAATTATTTTGATGATAACAAACCCAAAATATTTTTAATAAATTTGTTTATGAAAATTTTTAGAACTTAGATAATGTATGCTTAATGTTTATAGGAGAACTTAAAAAGAGTAAAGATTAAATCACATGAAAATAATCTTAATTGTTGTGGCAAATAATCTTGCTAGTTCTCCACCAACATCATTATTCCAGTGATCCTATGATTTCTAATTCTAAATTAATAAAATCTTGGAGTAGGCTCTTATTCAAATGTATTGTTTTAGCCTAATTACCTTTCAATTATTTTTGAGCTAACAATAAGTTTAGCATATCATCCTGCAATAAAGTAGGGTTTTAGCCTTGTTTAAATCTCATAAAGATAGCAGTGTTTAAGTACAAATGTACAACAAGAAAGAAGGTTATGCCTCAAATCCAAGGAAATGTAACGTGATGCAATGACTTCCTTACTAAGACAAAGAAGTGAAAGGATTATGCCGCTACCATACTTTCTAAATCTCCTAATCACCCAATCTAGAATGTCCAATTTTAAGGGCCATGAAAGCTACATGTAGCCATCAATTACTCAAAAAGAGTTGGTTGTAAACTTATATAGTGGTAATGAATGAGAAGAGTCAATCGAAGAAGGAAATATAATGTTTAATAAGGATGTTACACAAGAATTGAAAAATAAGGAAATTTTTTTTTTGTGGTTAGCTGCACCCTTATAATCCCATAACTACAAGGTGGCTAGATGTGCACCAGCATTAGAAAATTTAGGAACTACCATGAAGGATGATCGTCAATATTGGTAGTTGCATCAATACCATTGACTACTAAGCAATAAGAGTTTCCCTATTGAAGCACCCAAACCTCTACTCTATCATCAAAAAATAAACCTAAATTCCTATTATGTAAAGATGTTATGTGCTCTTGAAATTTGGAAGATTCAGTGATGATATTTTATTCAATATCATACGTATGCAAGTAACTCATCATATCTTAGGAAGACCAAGACATTTTTATTGGAATACGAGCTTAACAAATCTAAAAATAAATTTAAGCCCATTAGAAAAAAGGGGAAAAAACAAGGAATTTAAGCATCATTGCACTGCCTCAAGTTAAGAAAACCCTTGATCAAGAAAACTAAGTTTAGTTTTTTATAGTTAGGAACTGAGCCACCACCATACAAGACCCACCACTTATTGTATAGAGCTTTCTAAATGACTATTTTCATATTTTTTTTAAATGATTTACCTCACACTCTACCACACATGCAGTGCATAAAACTAAAGATTGATCTTTCTCATAAAGAGATCCTAACCTTCCCTATTATTGATCCAAGAAAGTATTAGTTCCTATGCTGTCCCTATACTTATAGCTAGAAAAAACGATGGAACTTAGAGGATGTGTGTTGATAATGAAGCAATTAATCAAACTATAATAAAATATAGATTTCTTATTTCCAATTTAGATGACCTCTTAAATCAGATGTTAAGTGGTACCATAATATTCTCTAAAATAAATTGAAAAAGTGGTTATCATTAATTAAAGATTCCAATAGGGGATGAATAAAAGGTAATATCTAGAATTAAAGTTAGTTTGTATGAATGTTAAGTGAAGCGATTCGGGCTATAACACATATTAAGCAAATTCATGAGATTGATGGCCTATGTTTTAAAACTGTACTTAAGTTAATTTATGATACTTTATTTTGATGACATTTTAGTCTTTAACTAGTCTAATTGCATCAATTATGTTGCACAATATAAATGGAATACTTATTTATCAATCTAAATAAATGTGAATTCTTCATGACCAAGGTTGTTTTCTTATGACACATAGTTTCTTCTAAGGAGTTCTCTACTGACCCTAACAAAATAAAGATATTTATGAGTGGCTTACTAACAAAATAATTAATGACATGAAAAGCTTTAAAACTCTGGCCACCTTCTATTGATGATTTTCAAGACTTTAATGCTATTATCACATTGATTACAAATTTTTTTATGTCTGGTAAACTTACTTTGAAAAATCTGTAGACCTAACTTTTAAAAAGCTAAAAGAGACTATGACTAAAGCACTCATTCAAAAATTACTTGATTTTTCTACTCCCTTTGAGGTTGTATGAATGGACAAAAAGTATAATAAATAGTGTCTATTGTCAAGATAAATATCTTATTTCCATCTTTAATGTGAAACTTAATGATACAAAAAAGAAGTTTTATATATATGAACATAAATTGCATGTCACTTTTTAATCTTTAAGGCATTAGAAATGTTACTTATTTTTCAAAGAATTTTTATTTTATCTAATCATAAGGTGCTAAGGATCATAAATACCTAATGAGATATTAGTTAAACATTTGTTTTTCAAACAAAAGCCTAGCATTAGAAATAAAGTAGTTGATTCATTTAATCAATTTGTTCACTTGCACTTTTTTCTATAAAGCCCCAAACTTTTAAGAAATTTAAAACCAATAACTTGATTATTATAACTTTGAACCAATTGATCAAGAAATCAAATCAGCTCCAAACCTAGTTTTTAGACATTTTAACTTAAAATATGGTCAATTATATAAAAAAAGGTTACATATCCCAAATTCATCACATAAAGATTTTGTTGTTTGAGAAATACATGTTGAAGGAATATCTAATCATTTTTTAGGAGATAGGACACAGAGATATTTCAAAGAACTTTATTACCCAATAATGATACATTATTTTGTATCAATTATAGCTCAATGTCATAAATGCATAACTACAAAGTCTTAAAATATCGGCCGAGGACTTTACGTCCCACTACCTATATCTGAGAAGCGATTGTAAATTACATAAATATGGATTTTTTATTTATATTACCTAATACTTCATCAAGGCATGATCCTTGTGTTCGCTAATTATTTCTTTAAATTAGCTTAATTTATCCTTTGATTCAAGACCACAAATGCAACCCATGTAGCAAATATTTTTTTCAATGAAATAATTAAATTACAAAATGTTCCTATGACTATATTATCTAAATGAGATGTAAGATTTACTAGTTATTTTTTTAAGATCTTATAGCATTTTTATAAGAATTAAGCTAAAATGTTTTTCAACCTACCATGCTTAAACAATTGGGCAAATAGAAGTATTAAATCATAGTTAGAAAATTTTTTTAATAATTTGATTAAGAAATAACCTAAGCTTTGACAGCAACTACTACTATGAGCAACATTTTCATGCAATAATTCTATTAATAAATATATTGCAATAAGACCCTTTAAAATTTGTCCTAATAATAAGCACAAGTCTTCGATTGATCTTATTCCCCTACAAGTAGCCTTTCATACTTCTACTTGTACTTCTTTCTTTGCTTCTCATATGTTTTTGTTAAAAAATTAATATATAAAAGACCTAATCTAAATAACGAATGATATAAGAAACTAATAGTGCTCACACAAAAGTTAAGAAATTTCATGAAGAACATTATGTTATAATTAGAGTCAGTTTACAATTTTTTCCTTTTGGGACCTACAAAAAATTAAAAACACATGGATCTAAATGTTCTAAGGTTGTTCAAAAACAAAGACCTAATGTGTATGTATTAGATTTATTAGAAAAATTTGCAATTTTTGTCTCCTTTAATGTTAAGGATTTAGTCTCATATAAGGAGCTACATCTAATACCTAGTAAGTCATTTGAGTTTAATTCTCTTATGTTGAGTGAACTAGCTCCAACCACTACATTAGCCCTAGGAGTAAGTATGAAAAATATGAAAAACATATTAGGTCATAATGACAATTCTTACCAAAGACTGTATACTTACATCTAAGACTCATTTAATTTTTGTCTTACTTTTAATGACTTGCATTATATCATGTCATACTTATTAGACCATTTCTATGCCCATTAGCCTGATACTATCATGCCAAGCTCTCTCCAACCAGGGTGGATGATGTAGGAACATCTCATGTTAACTCACAAACACACACTCAATGACATCACTATAGACCCATTCGGACTCAAAGTCATACTCAAGATAAGTTTTTTTTTTTATTAGGCATCTTTGTCAACTATATTGGTCAACTCTAGTACTCTAGCTTTTCCTATAGTTATCTCTTTTTTTTTCAACCATATTTTGTAGTAAAATATGTCATCATTAATGTCACCTCTTGTACATGTTTTCCTTGTTATAATTAGTCATTCATCATTTCTTGATCATTACATGCTTTTGATTGCTACTACCAAGTTGCCCAACATTACTTGGGTCCCATCTTCTCTAAATTGCCTGTAGTTCCTGGGCTACCCACCATTACCTGGTTGCCTGTCAGCTACCTCCCTTTTACTACTATCAATCATGGCCATCTATCTTCTTCACAACTAACATCCTGGTGATATCATCATTAACATCTGATAATCATGTTGCATAAATGAATAATTTTTTCTACAAAATTTTTTTCATGCTTTTTTATGTTTTATATTTAATGTGATCAAACCACTTAGAGTTAATGTCATAAAATTCTAAAAATATTTTTAGATTCTTATGTTATTTTATTAGAATATTATGTATTTCCACATATTTTATATTTAATTTTGTTAGCCTATTGAGAGTAAATGTCAAGAAATTCTAAAAGTCTCTTTTAGGAAAAAAATTCTTATGTTTTTTCCTATTAACATTGATTAAGAGAACAATGTTGTGCTTTGTTTCAGGAAAGAAAGAACTCTCTTAGAGCTTAGTTTTGTGGTTTGTTAGAGTTATGTTTGACCCCATAGAAATATAATGAAGGTAAGTTCTTGTAATAAAAAGTAATGAGGATAACATTTGCACTAATGAAAATGTAGAGAGGACTTTATGTTTTAGCCTATGTAAATAGAAATTGCAAAAATTTCTCTACTTATGAAGGATTGGTTAAGTAGTGATAGGCTTAACCAAGGAAACTTAAGGACTGATGAAGACCAAAGTTTTGCCGGGAAAACCACGTAATATTTTGTTAGTGCTTTTCTCTAGTACATATTTATCTTTCTTACTTCTCAATTCCTTTCAAATTTTTCAATCATTATGTGAAACATTTGATGATCTGTTGTAATTTTCTAAAAAAAATTTAAAGACTCTAATAACTCCAAAATTCACACCCATCATGGTTTTGTTATAAGACATCTAGCGAGTAGAATTCCAAACCTTATAATAAGTATCGTAATAACCAAAATATTATAATGAGTAACCGAGTTAAAAACATGTTTTTTATAGCTTCACTTCAATTGACTTATGCATCACATGTGTAATAGAGTTCAAAAAACATTAATATATCACAATACAAACATATCACACGTTAATCATTACTTGGTAGATTTTAACACTTGTTTGAGTTGACTAAAAGTAACCTAAAAAGACCAATAACATTTATACAAAAAATTACATCGATATAAAAGTTTTGTTATTATACAGTTGTGGGATATACATGCTTGGAAAGATACATAAAATTTAGCATCAAACCTAAAATTTCATGGTGTTTGATACCAACATCTGAAATGTAGGTAGACTCATTCATGTATTAAAGCAATGTGTAGGTGAGGGCTATTACTTGGAAGTGCATTCAACAATGCCAACTTGCGTAGGAGTTGTGTGATGAGTGATCTCATATGTTAGTGGCATTAGAGTGCTAAATATGCTTCTAAATTCAACCTTTTTACGGTAGGTCAATATTCATTTATGGCAAGTCTTAGTGATGTAACGTATACTTATGTTGCACAGTAATATGTTTAGAATAGAAAATCTATGAAGAGTTTTACGAATTGTGAGGGAAAAGTTTTTGCTTTGTATTAGTACAATAATTTGGAGGAAATTACAAGTTCTCAGGTTCTTAAAAATAGGCCTCTTTTTTCTCTCATAATGCGGTTAAGAAAAATATGACAGATTTGAATCATATTCAATCATCTACAATCATTTCATTTAAAGGGTTGTCTTTCGTGGGACTATAATTGAAATAGATTTTTTGGATAACGTTCAACTATATTCTTCTACTACTGTAACATAGCACTTCGTACATTCATAATCATACAAATCTCATGATTTTCTTTTAAAGCTTCCAATTTTAATGAATTAGTGATATTTATTACATATTAATGAAATTCAGATGCGTTAAAATTTTCTCAACTTTATTGTAACAACATTTTAAAAATTCCCTTAGCCCTACTGGTGAGCAAGGAAAGCTCCTCAATGAAGTCCTTCTAATGAGGGGAAGACTAGCAACCTTACATCAAAGCATTATGTTGGCATAGCATTGAGTGCCAAAGGCTTTTTGTTAGTGGAGATTTGAAGGATTTACTCCAAGGCTTGGAGTAAAGTGTATTTTTGAGGTAAATAGATCTTGTATAGTTCTTATTAAAGATAAGGCATAACGTTTTTTAATAAAAGAATGTTTGTGTGAAGCATTTTTTATATCCTCAAGTTATGTAAAGGAGTTATTTATACCCTGGGCTCTAAAACTCTATGGGGGTCTACAATAAAGACCAATGATTGAATATCTCAAATAGTTTAGCGTAACTTTCTTTCTTACATTTCTCTTCATATTTTCTTTTGATGAACCAAAATGTTAAAATTCAAAATCAAGTATGATTTTGAATAATAAAAGTTTTTTATTTATCCAAATTCTCAGACTTTGGTTATGCCTAAGGGCGAACAAGTTGTATCAAAGTAGGTTTTTGCTTTCTATGGAGAAATTATCTATTCCATAGGCTTCATATTATGGAGTAGTTCCCTTATTGGAATATTGCATTATTTTTTAAAAATTATTTAAAAATGTCATTCGGGAGCATGCTCGACAACCCATCAATGTCCATAAGTCAACTATTTTCATTTTGGAAAAATTCTTTCCAACTATTTTGATCAAAGCATTGATTTAAAGTTGAAGAAATTATTTCAATAACTCAAGTCATTGTTATGAATGTTTCTTATGAACTTAATGGTAAATGATTATTCAAAAGGTATAAATAAATTTTTTTGTGTTATATCATAAGAATTTGAATTAAAATGTTAATCCAAAGCACTTTTTTAAAGGCTATGTGTATGTTAGATGGGTAATATGGAAAAGCAAGAAATGATGTAATAAGAAGAAAAAAAGAAGAAGAAAGAGAAGAAAAAGAAGAGAAAAAGGAGCCCCAAAAGCACATTGTCCCTTTCTTTAAAAATAGTTCATGATCAAGCTAAATGTTCTTCGTATATTGAAATTAATTAAAATTTTTTATTTTATGATAAATCATCTTTCTCAATGGAGGAAGGGCTTTATAAATTTGGAAAACATAGGAACAAATATTTTGTTTGTAAAGGAATACTGTACATTTTAGGAAAATAGCATTAATGATCTAGAAATGAAATATGACTAGCTTAAGAAAAACATGAACCATTATCATTGATGATTATTTGAACAATTCTTTCATTAGTGAATTACATTAAATAAAAGGATGACTATGACATTGTTCTTGTAGAACATGATTCAATTTTCAATTATATGATAGTAGAAAATAA
Source organism: Vanilla planifolia (assembly GCA_023846275.1). NCBI lineage: Eukaryota > Viridiplantae > Streptophyta > Magnoliopsida > Asparagales > Orchidaceae > Vanilla > Vanilla planifolia. Next base: position 388,406 of record JAIUJO010000306.1, on the reverse strand, counting down.
CATGGTTAGAAATGAAAATTTTGATTAATCAAATTGTCATTTTGTTTGATTTATATGAAATCTATTCTTTGAAGGAGTTAATTTTCAGTTTATGCATGATATGTGCGTATGCATGTGCCATCACAAAGTCTTGCTAACATTGAAATCTATTATTTGATGGAAATTTTTTTATTTTATCAATGGAAATGACTTATCATCCTTGATCAATTCGTATGACTTACATATGTATCATATTACATAATACCCAATAATTGTTATAGACTAAATCATATTTTACAATACTACCCTCAAAGGAAAACAATTTTTAAATAACATGTAAATATGTTTGGATTCCTGTCTAACATTGTTTTGGATGTGACTTGAAATCCTTAACACACACTACTACATATAGTTAATCTAAAGTTTATTTGAATCCTATGCATAGGTAATTATGTTGGTCTCCTTCAATTTTAAGCTCTTATAAAGATTAACCTTAACTTTGTTTTCTTCAAAATGAAAAACCTTATTGCTTACTAAGATTAAAATATTGAATTATTACATTTTGAAATTATTCTATGTAAGTAGATAATATTATCCCATCTATGTCCTTTACATTATAGGCTAATTTTAAAATCTATTTTAAATATAAGTTTTAATTCCGTCTTTATTCACCATGTTTTGTTATAAGTCGTAAAACTTTGTGAAACTATGCTCATAATGATTAGCTTCGATAATTAATCATGTACATAGCACCTAACATCAAAAAATTAATATTTAAACGAAGAATAATGTGTTAAGATTTCACAATCAACATCAATGATGATAAAACTTTTGTGAATATATTTCAATTATTCTATTAATTTTAATTCACAAGGAATAAAGCTACACCGAATTGATAACGATTCATCATTTGTGAATAAACCTATGTTAAAATCTAAATCAATGACTACAGATGTTGTGTATCAAGTTCAAATTGTTAATGCTCTAAATTTACATGGATTACATGAAACCTTAAATTTTTATATCTCCACACATTATTGTACACTATTTAGTTATAGAACTTAAGTTATAAAAGAATTAATGTCTAGTCTCATGTGAAGTTTCCATGTTAGAAGGCTTGATTGTTGTACCTTGTCTAGTAGCTAATAATATTAACTTATGATTCACCAGATGGTTTGGTTAATAAGGTATTATTAACAAATATTTCATATTACAAGCCATATTGTTTTATATTTTTATTAAATGCATGAATAACAATATTATATTGCCAAAAATAAAATGATTAATGGTTATTACTATTTGGTAGCAACGGTATAAATCAATAATTCAAATTCTCTCAATAGTGGAGTGATCGAGACACTTGTAGGTGAGCACTAAACAATATTTTAATTATATCAAGCAAATTGGCTAGTAGGTCTGCATAGTAGATTTGGAGGGCCTCACCTTGATGTCCTATTCATTTGTTGATTTTGTTGGTTACATAGCTAAGCCTTCACTTGTCTGCATCAATGAAATTGGTAAAATGGCCATACAATTCAAGCTTGAAATAATTAGAAATTTTTCTCACAAATTCCCAAATATGGAAATAATCCTAATGGCATTTGAGAATATCAATGTTTTAAAATTTTTATGGTAGGATCTCTTGATACCTGACATGCACTAATTACATCAGCTTGATTATTTGTGATGATAGGCTGACTAAACAAGAAACATCAATGACTTAAAGCAAGCAATCTTTAAGTGGGATCCTGAGTTTCACTTAAATGTTGAATCATCATTAGCTCCAGTTTAGGTTTCATTTATCTGTTAACACATTTTTTTAATAAGGTGGCATTGTACTAGTTTTGGTGGTAAAAAAATCTTATACAAGTGGTAATAGCTATTGTTAACCTAACAAGATCAAGCATAACAATGATGTGTGTTGATGTGGATCTAGTAATGGAATTACCTAGTTTCATCTGCATAACAAAAAGAAAGTGAAAACTCAAACGGATTATGGCAATGAATTCAATATGATAATTCTTTTTTGAATTGACTTCTATGTTCAAAGCCACACGTCTCTTTAATTTTAAAAAATAAAATGTCATCTAATATTCAAGTTGTTATTGTGGCTTCCAATGTGCCAACAATTCTGGATGAATAAAATCTCACTATGACATTATCTATGAATTTGGCTAATACGGTAAATGAAAAGTCATTTCAATCTAATAGTTTAATGTTAGGTAAGGATGCTTATGAAAAAATAATAAGGCACACCAACATTGTTACACTCCAATGAGGAGTATATAAAAGTCACAAATGGTTGTGCTGATAAAATTGGTAAAATAATAACCACATGCTCAAGGAAAACAAAGGTTGCAAAAAGGGCCTTTTATTGTTCTCTTCCTCTTCGTTTATGCTAGTCTCCTCTAGGTCACTTGAAGTTGTATTAAATGTTTTCTTCTTATACTTCATCTTGCTTTTCTTCATTTTATTCTTCAAATTTTTCATTTCTTTCTAACACAATAGGCCATGCCACTTTGATATGTCCAAGCTTGTAACATTTAAGAAAAATGATCTCTTTTTTCACACACTCTTCTTGGATCTTTTTTTCTTATATCTTTCTACAACATCAAAAACTTTAGAAAAATCATTTTAAAAGTAGTGTTATACAATCTACATCTATAGTTTCCATTTCTAAAGAGTCTTCCTCTTTCTTTAGTTCTATGGTTTGCACTTTCTCCATTTCTTCGTTTTTCTTAATCAAGCCTTCTTCCTCTTTCTTTCTCTGCATATCTAGCTCATTAGTCTTGTGCTCACTTAAAAAATCATCCATTATCATGATAGAAATGTTTGTAATAATCTTGATGGTAATGGTGATCACATTCCTTTGGCAAAATTCTAAGGATCTTTTTTACTTATTTATTTATAGATATAAACTTTCACAAAATAGCCAATCAATTGGTAATTTTAATAAAACTAAAAAAATATATTATTTTAATAAATTCATTAGAAAACATTATAGATAACTCATAATATTATGTCATAATATATATTTTAATTTCTTTAACTACATATGTACCTTCATTTGTTACCTTTAACATGAGTCAAATTTCAAAAGTTATTTCAATATTCATTTTTCTATTAAACTCAACCACATTCTAAGAATAATTTAAAACATTTATTGTATTATCATTTAATTATATTTTATTTTATCCTAATTTACTTTAGTAAAAGTTTTAGGTATTATTACACCTTACAGTTTTTTTTTAAAATATGAAATTTGAGTGAGAGTATAGAAGCTTTTGCAATTCACCACTATTAACTCCAAGTGAGTAGCAATCCTAGCCTTCCAATACAGATAGTAAAGACCACAAAAGTGTGATAACATTTTGAAAGATGCACCTTCACCAAAACCGACTAAAGTGTTCATTTGAGCCATAGTTCACCTTGGAGAATTTCGTTTAACTAGATTAAAATAAAGGTAACGAGAGCCATATGATTGATTTTGATTTAGATCATTAGATAAAAAAATTATGTATCAGATCAAGGTAAATGAGAACTGCTTAACTAATTTTAGTGTTGACTATTAAATCAAAAAATTATATGTTTAAATAATGGTAAATAATAGATGCATGATTGATTTTAATCTAAACAACTACATCATAAAGCATGAAAAATAAGATAACTAGATTTAAATTTAGTCTGTTTAGAAGGGTAGATAAAATTTTGATAGTTGGAACTTAAAAATTGCATGACCAAATGTCTTAATTTAAAACTACATCTTTTAAAATGGAACAATATTTGAATGATCATGAAAATTGTTAACAGTACAACTGGATTTGGATCTCTATTTTAAAAAGGAATATGAATTTTTGCTCATTTAATCAGACTACAAAATTGAATAGTGCACATTCACTTCCAAATTTTTGAGGTGATATGTGTGCAACAAATGGGGAATTTTTGTCCCACATTATTTATTTGCAAGTGAGATAGTTGTGTATAAGTTTTACTTGTGTATACAATAAGCTCAATATTTAAGGTTTCCTACCTCATGGCTTGCTTTGAAGATAATGACCCTTTCTTTCTAATAATTGCATAAAGGTTTAAAGACTGATTTGTGACAAAATACTATAGCATAAGATTCATGCCTTGATTTTGAGCAAGGTTTTTTCTTATTGTGCTCTTTGCATCATTGAAAAGTGATTTTGAAACATGTGATCAAGGTAAAATAATTTTTGAAATGATTAAATCTTTGAATATTATGTTTTTTGAGATTATTAAATTTAAATAAACATTTCAATGAAAATGATTTTTTTTTAGTATATTGTAATAATGATTTCAAACAAACTTAATATTTTTAAAAAAAAATTAAAATTCTTAAAATTAATTTTAAAAAATCTTTCTTAATAATCTATTACTTTAACCAAGAATATATTCATAGAATCTAATATTTTCTTTTCTATAAGTTCTTCCATGAATGTAGAAATTAGTTGTCTAAAACCTAAAAGTTTACTTAATAAATATAATTAGAAATACTTCAATTTTATGTTCAGTTAAAGCAACAGAAATTTTTTCAACTCCACAAAATTTGTGTTTAAGGGCATATTATTCTGGAACCTGCATACGTGTTGAACTCAAGGTTTTATGTTAACATGTTTATAATTCAGGATTTTTTAACGTTAAATTAATGAATAATTTAACTATTTAGACTTTAACTATTTACTATTATTTAGCCATTTGTTTATTGACAACTCATATAAATAGAGATTGACATTTTAACTTACATATAGATCACACAAAGCAATGGCCCTTATAATGAGTATGATGAAAGTAAATCCACACACAATATGTGTTCGAAATGATTTGTTTCGCAATTCTTATACAAATTATTGTATAGAACACATGCTTTAAATTTAAAACTGCAACACTAAGAGATCTTTCCCTGAGCTCCAACATTTGAAAGTTGGGCCATTCTTAAGCAGTGCCTCCGACATATTTTTATTTGAGCTCAATTTTGGATTAACCCATGAATAAATTGATTAAGCTCTATAATATATTGATCTACATGACCTCGGAACTCAACAATTGAAGCACTCAATAAATAAACTTAATTAATAATACAATGATTTTTTTATCATCATAATATGGTGCAAAAGCCACATAATTAACTTAAGAAACAATTAATGCTCACAACAATTCAAATTTTTTGTTGAATAATTTCTTGAATAAAAGGAACATTAATGAAAGAAATGAATGAAGATTAAAAACTATCCATAAATAATTGTCTTAGATCTCCTCTTTGTTTGTTGTACAAGCCTACTATAATCCAATATTGTAAGCATACTTTTTTATGTAATTACATGTTATATGTAAGTAATATTTGAATTTTAAGATTTTTATTAATTTTTATTTTATTTTTTTAATATTTGACTTTTTAGTTTCCAGTAACTAATTTCTTATACTACCATTAATTGGAAAGCTCCTTCATTATGCATCACATTTAATATTTGCCTTTCTAAATTAATTAGATTTGTATTTCATATTTTATACATAGGCAAATGCCTTGGAATTTTTCATTTAAGTTTTTCATTATATTTTTTACATTAAGTTTTATTTGTTTTTTACAATGTTTATGAAAATTGTTTTTTAATTTTGTTATTTATTTATTAAAATTATATTTTAAAATATAGTTTTTTTGATGTTTTACTAAACATTTCAAAATACTACTATTAAGTTAAAAACTCTTTCATTGTAATAGTTTTTTATTATTTATCTATCTTTAAAAAATAGATTATTGTCTCACTATTCTTGAAATAGTTGGAAAAGTTATGCATTTTTTCTTTGCATTGTTAACCTTAGACATATTTTTTGTTTGATGCAATTTTTATTTGTTTAAACATTATTTCTCATTTTTATGAGCATTTAATTTTTATTATTACATTTACTTTAGAAATTTAATAGATTTTTTTACTTACATTACTTAATAGGCTTTCATGAAATTATTAGAATCGCTTATTCTACTATATATTGCAAATTAGAAAACGATTAATTTCAAATAAAAAGTTTTAATATTTTATATGTTTTCACTTATGTTACAATGTATTCTTTTCATCGATTGTTCGGCTGCTTTACATTGATATATTATAAAAACAATTAGTTCAAAACAATTATTTTTCTTCTTTATTCAAAATATTTGAAAGAATAAAAAATTATATGAAAATATAGTTTTTGTAAAATTTTATATGTTTATTTAGCAACAATGATAATAAATATTAATTACAAATATCATTAATTAATTAACACTTCAAAGAGATTGTTTTTAAGGTTCTTATAATTTTTGTGCTTTGATTGTTTTACATTGATTAAAAAATTTGTAATCTTTTTAAAACTTTGCTTTTCTCTTAAATTTGAAAATTTTAAAAAGATTGTTACAACAATCAAATTAATTTTCATTCTCACATCACAAAGTAAGCTCTCTAATTGCTTGTAATGATCAAGATTTTAAATTTTTTTCATTTCAAAAATTTATTTTGCTTACCCTTTTAAATATATTTTTACATTATTATAATTATTTGTTAAATTTTAATTATAGTATAAGTTAGTTACATAATTATAAAATTGGATAAACTATTAAAATATTTATATATTCTGAATGTTGATTTCAATATTTGAAATATTTACAATTCAAACCAAGTTTATGTTGTATTATGTTTTTTCAATTGTTTTAATGCATATGTAGTTTCACAATATAATACGATTTTATATTCTTTGTCCATTTTGTTGTTCCTTTTGCAAAATTGATATTTGTTATTGTTGTGCTTCAAAGATCAATTTTTTCAAGTAACACACCATGATTGTTTTAAGTTTGTTTTGCAAAAAAAAAACCATTCGACCACAAAAAACACAAATAAATTTAAATATTTCACATGACAATTTATGTTCATAATTTTCTTTTTTCCAATCCTATATTTTTGTCTTTTATATCTTGCATATTTTTTCAGTTATTTGGGAATGAAAGGAAAATAAATATTTAAATAATAAAATTTTAACTTATAATTTGAAACAAAATGTGTTTACATTTTTAAAATATAATAAATATGAAATAGAAACTACCAAAAATTGCTTTAGATAATTAAAAAAAATTAATTTCTAGTTAAGAACACTATGAAAAAAATCTCTGATATAATAATGTGATATTTGAAAGCCAATTAGCACAAATATTTGTAAGTTTGAAGATTGTAGGTCAAAAGTATTAAAATTAGAAAAAATTGTGAAAGGATATTAAATAAAAAAATGTTTCATAATTGCATGAATAAGAAATGGTTTGACATGATAAATAACATGAAACTTTTTCCAAAATTATAATAAATTTAGAACAGTGGGCACGAAAATTGTCGATAATATATGTATTGTATATCAAAAATAAGTTAACAAAATTATTGAATGCTATAATTTCAAAAGATGTATTACTATTTAGTCATGTCAATTAACTTTAAACACTAAAATGTAATAATAATAATCAAAAGAATTTTACAAATCCATTACAATTTTTGGTGAGGATGAGCTAAACATCCCCATGTTTAATGGCATAAAACTTTAACATTTAAGAGTTTAAATAAATTAGTTATATAGTTTCTTCCTTGGCAATTTTATTGCGCTTATCATGATGAAATTATTTTATTATTGGGTTATGGTTTTAACAAGGGTATTACGTAAAAACTTTTCAAAATTTTAATTTTTTTAAGAAATTAATACTGTTTTGTTTGCAATTTTGTCACCTATTCCAAGAAAAAAAGTTTCTTTGCAATTGATTAAAACAAATCTTTTTCGAATATTTTTGGTAGTTTATAATCTTAAGATTGTTTATATGTATTTATTAGTAAAATAAAAATTTATCTTCATAAACTATTAATGAAATGTTTTGACAAAGAATTGTATATAGTAACATTTAAAATGTTTATTCTTATTTTTAATATATTTTCTAATTTTTTATTTTGTTTTATATTTTTTATGCATTCTTATTTATTTTGATTTGTTTTGTTTAATATATCAATTTTCAAAATCTTATTATATTAATTATTTTAGCTTTTTTAAAACAATAATTGCCAATACCTATTTTATTTTCATATAAGACCATTGAAATTTTGATTTAAATATAATATTTTTTGCACAAAATATTCAATCAATTTTAAGAATTTTAAATGTTTTAAAAATTATTTAGAAATTACATTATTTTCACTGCAACAACAATATATTTAAATTATTATGATCTTTCAACTTTGACATTGTTTTGATTATTTTTGGCATTTTGAGCATTTTTAAATACACCGACATAGTTTAAGTTTTTATTTATGGGGTTAATTTTAAAATTTTAAAAAATTTAGTTCTTTGATAATTATTTTCCAAAAAATTAATATATTGTATTTAGACTAACACATCAACCATTTTCATTTTAAAAATATTATCAAATTCGAAATAGTCTTCAAGAATTTCAATTAGGCTAAATCAAATGGCTTTTTTTAAATTCTTTTATTATTGTTGCTCAATGCATTGGTGTGTTATCAAAATGACATTATAGATATGACTTTTGATGAATTTGTTGTATATATAAATTTTAGAGGTAAAATTTTGTGATAAATATATTGTTATTATTGTTGAAATATTGTGTTTGTTATGTTTTTATTTTCAATTTATTATTATTAATTATTATACAACAAATTTCGAATTTTTTTTTGTTATGATTACAGTTTTTGTGATTTTCATATTTGGATATTTTTTGTCTGTCTCTTTTTATGTTATATTTAAATTATTACTCTGTCATTTATTGAAACAATTATTAGAGCTATTATATACTTAAATGCTTACTTTATTGAATAATTATTATTTTTCAATTTGTTGACATTATAACATTTAAAAAATTTAAATGTATAAAATATGGTTTATTGATTTATTTTTTAAAATTATATTGTTTAACTTGAAGAAATATATTTTTAATCATTGTACTTTTAAGACCACCTTTTTTCTCACAAATTATTAAATAACTTTTATAATTTTATTAATCAATAACATTACATTTTTCCTTAATTACAAAATTTTATTGAAACAAACTAATTGACATTTATTCTCCAAAAACATAATTTGAAAAATTTTGTATTTTAATATTTTTTTAAAAGTTTATTCAATAATAAAAAATTGTAAGATAAAAATAAAGATATCTTACATTAAAAATAGTTACGTTACGTGCTAAAATTTTTGAGAATATGCTTTTCTTAACGTTTTATAATTTAGGGCATTTAAAATCAAATAAATAAAAACATGGCATCATTATTTTTATATATTTAAATGGTTTAAATTGAAAATATAAAAAGTTTTTAAAAAAATGGACTTATGGTTACAAACAATGAAAATATGACAAAATAAATTAAAATTGTAATGGAAATAAATCATAATTGAATTGGTGAATAACATAAAAAATATTTAAAATTATTTGCCACATTCCATCGATAAACAATTACATAGAGACATATTTTTTTGTTCAAGGAAATATTACAAAAAAATATTTTCTAGATTGAGAAAAAAAATTAACAACACAAAACATTAAAACTACTTAAAAGATCTTGATATTTCATAAAATGCACTAAAATGTATTAATTTAATATTAAATATTTCAAGAGAATAAAAAAATTTACAACAATAAATAAACTAAAATATTTGAAGTATAATGAATAAGTTTTTGTTATTTTAATAAAAACATATATAACGATCAACAATTACAATATTAGATTTCACTTAAAAATTAGATAAATATGTCTTCTTTATAAAGGGTTAAAAGATATGATAAAAACAACATGTCAATCCTAAATTATATTTACATAGAGTCTAATTTGAATTGCTCACTTTATTTCCAAATAATCATTAACAATATAAAACACAGTCAATATTAAAGGAAAATATGAATTAATATAGTCAAGAATCTTCTACTTATCAGCCACACGTATTATAGAATGTCTATGTAAGACAATGATCTCTAATTTATTATATTATTTTATTTTTTGATGAATGTTTTTTTTTGTTATTTTAAAATGTGACATTCCTATTTTTGAAGGCTTCATAAAGCATTAAACATACATAGAGTCAAACGTTTCCTAGGGCCAATGCTTATAATGGTTTAAACTTAATGAAAAACATAGGTGTTGTTTGCACAATTGAAACTATGAAATCAAAATTAATTATCGATGAAAATCTTAAAAACTTACTCTTAACAAAGTGGATCATCACTAATTAAAATATATATTCCCCTCTTAAAAGAATCACTTGTTTAATGACATGCCTAACAAAAGGGGGAAAGAATGTTAATGAATACATTACTCATTTTGATGAGTACATTTGCATTGTTGTATTGTAGACCCTTTGGTCCCCCTTCTAGATTTTGAGTTGGGCATAAAGAAATTTTTAGAGGAAACTTTTCATGAAACCATTCATACATTAAAAGAGGCCTATAGGAATTCCACTAACTATGAAACCACGAAACATCTATAAAATCAAAAGTGTTGAAGCATCAATCATGTTAAACTTTAAGTCGACCAACACTAGACGCTACACAAAAAGTTTACCAAAACATGCCACTCCAAGCCCTCCCTATCCTTAAACTTACAGTGAAACCCAACCAACCTATTAACCAATCACTCTAGTAACTTGTTCTCAACGTTAAAATGAAATCATAAGGTAGACCAACACCAAAAATGACAAGTAAGCTATATGGAGGAAGACAATTATGGGGAATTAAACAACAATGAGAAAATAGGAGATCAAGAATACTCCAATGAGGAACAAGAGAACAACATCAATGACAATAGGCCATTATAGTCATGAGAAGCACCTTCACCTAACCAAAGAGAAGTGAAGATTCAAGACATACCACCATTTGTCAATTTTTTATCGAGCTTAGAGAAAAGCTTTATAAATATATCATAGAAAGTGGTAGAAGCATAAATTGCATTTATATCAAGGGTGTAGCATACCTCAGAGAATGGATCATTACCTAAACGCACACACTATTTTTTTAATTAACAAAATATGCATGTGTGTCAGGGAAAAAAGATTTATACTAGTTAAATTTGGCCAATAATTTTGAATATATTTTATGGGATGTTGTTCCTATGTTAAAATGAAGTATCATTTTATTGACTTTGGTTATATGACCATGATGCAATTATTGCTAGCAAAAAAAACATTTGGACATTTACACATCATGAAAAAAACTTAACATGCACTTATCAATAGCTTAAGAACATTTCAAACCTATCAAAAACCCACCAAAATCCCAAATAAGAAAATGTTATATATCTCTCGAGGTATAGTAGATAAAGAATTTTCAATAGAACTTTCATTTATTCCATAATAGTACCATATATAGTAATACCTCTCATTATAGAATCCATTTTATTTAGCTTTCTTAATTTATTTACAAATGAACCACAAGGTTTACCACCTCTTCATAACATCCAATATGTTGTAGGCCTCATACTAGAAGCTAATTTACTAAATTTGTTACGTTATAGAAAGAATCCTTCTAAATATCAAGAACTCAACTAAAAAGTGCAAGTCTGATTAGATAAATGATTCATTTGACAAATTCAAAATCCATGTGTTGTCCCTACTCCTCGTGCCCTAAAAATGAGTGGTACAGGGACAATTTGTTTGAATAATAGTTAAATTATTAAAATTATGTGAAGAATAGTTTCTTATCCCTTACTTCGATGAACTTTTGGACCAAACTAAAGGAGTACCTATCTTATCCAAAATAAATTTAAAAAGTCGAAAGCACCAAGACAGAATCTAGTTAAGGGACGATTTAAAAATGAATTTTAAAATAAGCGATAGATTATACAAGTGTTTAGTCATTCACTTCACTATATTTAAAACACTGAACACATTTATAAAAATAATGACCAAAATACCATAATTAAGAAAGTTTGTGATAGTTTACTTTAATGACATCTTGAACTTTAGTTACACCATTAAACATAAATCAGAACACCTTATAAAGATTTGTTCCATGCATAGGGACATCACCCCTACCCAACAAAAAAATGCACATTTGTTTCTTATCGTCTTAAGTTTTTTGGCTTCACACATTAAAAGATCATGTATCATCTTACTATTACAAAATTAAGTCTATAAATGATTAACCAACTTCTTAAGAAATCCTTGATACTAAGAGTTTTCATTGCTTAACAACCTTGCAAAGGAAATTCATTAATAGTTTTATTATCATCAATACCCTAATAACTTGTCATTTTAGGAAGAGAAATTTTTAGTGCACCCATACAATAGAAAAATTTTTTTGAAATTCAATGAATTTGTGACCCAAGAATTTATGCTCCAACCATCACACTATACTTGAGAAAGTGTCTATATTTAACTTTTTGCCAATGGCCATAAAAAGGATAAAATTCTTATTTTCCTATCATCCCTATCTTTGATAAAATTGAGTTCATAAATGATAGCCTAAGAAATCAATTATGGTGTTTGGTAGGGCAAAACATAAATAATTTTGATCATCTTTTACCATAAGTAGAGAAAGCATAAAATAGTTCCATGAAAATTTCCACAAGAATGAGGCTTTTTTAATCCAATAATGAATATGACTTTTTAATATTTTTAAACTAATCCTATTACCAATTAAAGCACAAACATAAATGTTTGCATATAAGGTAGGTTCAAAAGCATATTAAGGAAATAATAAATCATAGTAATGAGCAGTAAAATGGATTGGCTAATGCACACCACAAGGTTAACTAACTCCTAAAAGGACAACTCATAAAGATTAAATCAAGCCTGAATGGTTTGCTCTATGAACTTTGTAGAAGTTCCAAGCAAGAGTAGTGTCGATTCAAAATCTCAAAGGTTAGACAAAATGAATACATCATGGAGCTAAATGCTTACTCAGCTATCATGGTAAGATGAGAAAGAAAATTGAAGCAGTAAAGGATGTGAATGCTAAACAAACAAAAAGTTAGAGTTATCAAAGGGATCTTTTTCATTGAAAAGGTTTAGAGCGAAATAAGGATACTTCAATAATATCAGAAGTCATTCAGACTAAACCATGACACATTAGACATTTATAAGGATTAACTATGTGTAGGTTACTCATTAGAAATGTAACTCTTCTACTTTAAGGGAATTAAAGAGGACACCAATTAAGATTTTTATTGGTCAAGGACCAGTTGGACATGTGTCGACAATTCTACACAATCCAGCTATCTTTTCCTCATGTGCTGAGTTAAAACGAAGCGTAAAATTCTATTCTATGCTCAAAATTCACATCATGAACTAATAAACAAACTAGAAAATAGCCCACTGAGCACATTTCTATTGATGCCATCATTCCTTGTTGGCTCTATCACTCATTTCTGACTTCACTCGATTAGACTTGATGCTAACTTTGACTATACGCTATCAAAATAAAATAGTGAATGTGACATTGAGGTTTAATCCGATGCATGAGTTTGAATAACCCACAACCACACGAAGATCCATTAGATTGCAGAAACCAATCAGTAGTGCAGGTCATTTGTCTTGTGAACAAAACTAGACAATTAACTCCAAGATTACCCATCAACCCACTTTGTGATGCATTGACACAGATCTAACATGTGGCACCATCAACATCACATTAGCCCCACCAAATTAATTTATGACATGACTATTGATATGACTTTGGACATTACTAATATCTTATAGACTCGTTGACCCAATCTGCAACACATTGACCTAGAACACAATGATTAAATCCATCACTTGCCAAGCTTGATAAAAATTGCAAGGGCCGTAGCTAGTCTGGTTAGCTTGAAACAAAAAATTTAGCTTTTTACAAAATTATCTAGCAATAGCTTTGATGACATAATTTTTGGACCAAAATGCTAGCTCTTTAAAAAGTTGTTTTGTAGTTCTTTTAACCATAACTTTGGGAAATAGGTTATTACAAAATAGTTTTTTAAAAATGAAATGATTTTTTCTTAGAAATCTATATGGAACAAGATTTTGACCACATATTTTGAATTTTTAATTCCTTTTTTTCACATATTGTCCATGATTTTTTAGACATTGGGAAGCCTATCCTTTAAAATGGATTATCTTTGCAAGACCAAAATTTTTGTTATTTCATTGTCTTGTTGAATTATAATTCTAACCTATAATTTTTTATTTCTCTTGAACCAGACTTGTAGATGATCTATGACTGAGGAATCCAGGTAATGGTAAGATGATTTAGTATTTCTAGTGTAATTTTGTTATAATAGAAGACTATAGTGAAACAAAATCTTATGCATGATGGATGATGGCTTCACTAAACATGATCTTAATGGATTTTTTAATATTAATATTCTTAAAAGGTCATTGTGGATAAACTATGTGTGTTCAACTTTTAACTTGAAAGAAGTTAATTGACTTCTATGAAGAAGTGAATTTTTCAACCCTAAATGCTAACCTTGATCAACATTTTTGAAAGTTTATATTCATTCCAAAGTGTGGGAGATCAAAAAGGATTACTCCATGGCTAAAAAATACTATTTAAGGGATGAAATATTTTTTATAGAACAGAAAATATTTAGCTTGATCAATATGATAGAAGAAATTAAGAAGAATAATATAAGAATATGGTTAATCTAAGCTTTACATGTATAATTCAACAAATTCTAAGATGCAAGTGGTATCATAGCCAATGTCACAAGTTTGAGCCCTCAGTGTGCCAATATGGAAAGATTATTACTATGAAAAAAGTCATGCCTATATGGATCCGCCGACATAACTACTGTGAAATGCTGCATTCACATGTGCCTATGAGTTGCGTTCTTTTGTTTGCTTAATTCTTATGGGAGATGTGTGTATGTATTCTTGTCTTTTGGGTTATGTGTCTTTACCTTTTTGTGGCATGATGAATGCAACATAAGGGTGGACTAAGTGCTCCACCTCTTGCCATTTGTTTTTTAAAAAAATGTTGCTAAAGCCTATATTGATATCACGTCATTGATGTTCATACAAATAGTAATGCAATAAAAACAATAGAAAACATTTAAGAAGGGAAATGCTTTAGTCTCACAAAAAAACATTATTTAACGTGAAGTTTGCCACCTGATCCATAGTAATGCTCCCTTCATGGCAAATATAGGTAAACTCTAATTGAGTAAAAAGTCATAAGAAAATAGATTCATATGAAAAGTTTTCCATTTGAGGTACTTTTAATATTACTAGTTAGCTATTGTGGCAAAGAACGAGTCAATCTTAATGTTGACTCCCACAATGTGAGGAATTTGTGAGGTAATTAGGCAAATTCGAAAATAAAGACCATATTTTCTCAAATGAAATTGATATTTGAATACACACACTATAGGTTACAACATAGGTAGCCTAATTGTTGACCTTCATCTACCCAATATGGGGGTATACACATATTGTGAAATAACTTGTAGCCTATGTATGCCATGGTTGCTCCAAAAGTTTTTTATAGGAAAATCCCTATTATAGCTTCTTTAACTCATTTTTGAGTTAGGTGTGTAATTCTTTTTCAGAAGTTCTATATGGTGTCTTTTGATTAGCTTTTTTGATGTTATTTTTTCTGTCAACTATTTAACGTGACTTTAGATGTTTGGAAAGATCATAAAATCAATAATAAGCATGATGAAGATTCACTTAGAGCATGACGTCACATAATATATAGGGTTTGTTTTAGTGGTCTAAATTGAAGTCAGACAACTTATCTTACAATTATAATTGAGTTAAACTATTGAAATTTATTTAGTTTTATTTAATTTGTCAAGTTTTTATTTTAATATTAGTTGTAGTGGTTCACATAAGTTCCCTAGGATATTTTAATCCTTGTTAACATATTGTATGATTTTTACAAGTTTTCATTAAGCATAGTATTTTAGTTACATATTCTTTTGATTTTAGGTTTAGTATTGTGGTCTATTTAAAGATCTTTTATAGAATATGAAGAAAGATTATTTTATATTGATATTCAACTTTTAGAAATAATTTTTCCTTTACCTTCATGAGTGTGCTATTGAAAGTTGCAACCTATGTATTTTAGGTGTTGATTTGATATATAATTTTTTATTTGAGTTTACCTATGCCATTTTTGTTATACTTTCACCACCACCTTCCATCTCATGTCCTACTATAAAAACTCTGAACCAAAATTGTTGGTATTGTAAGAGGGAAGTTTTTGATTTTATATACCAAAATAGTCAATAATCTATTTCAACCAAGTAACCATCATGTGTCCAGTTGCAATATAAAGAAAAAACTCTTATTGTACTCAAGCCAATTTTTGTATATCTTTAATGTGCATATCCATATCGTTGGAAAGGTATTTTTGCACTAATGTGAAAGATGCCAATCATATTAGTCTAATGTAAATACAAATTAAGTTTATTTAGTATTATAGTTGAGAAGCATTGTCTACACTCAAAATTGAATATTATATTTATTTATTCTTCTTATTAAGTAAATTTGCACAATAAAAATGTATAACAAGATGAACAATATTAATGACAACCAAACACAAATATATGATAAAATAATCGACATAGATCGTGTTGGTCTATTGTGCATAATTCTTTAATGTCCTTCAAACTAATCTGAGTATGCAAAGATATTATGTTACAGAGATGGCTAGTTTTTCCTTACATAATGTTATTATTTGTAGCAATGCTGCATCATAATAGTATAGTACTTTGTTGTGTACTTCTTTTATCAATTTACTGCTAAAAATTTTCTGAGGAAAACTACACTAAGATAGAAGTTGTTCACAACCCACAACTATTTAACTTTTGATGTTATGACTTTCGGTGCAGATGAATAGTAGCTCTTGAAAGTATAAGTCCTATCTTATGAAAACAATATTTGTGTTGTACGAAATACATAGAAACCTCAAATAGTTAGTTTTATCATTATGTAGATAGGAAACCTATTCAACATTTTAAATCGCATGTCCCTTATGATCATGGGGTGTTTGCCCATATTAGTCACAACTTTTCATTTATTTATAATTAATTGACCATCCTATGTATGAGTTGAACTTTTTTTTGTAGTTGATTTACCAAAAGATATGGCCATTTTGTTGCTTTCTTTTATACTAAGCTCTATCATATTCCTAGCAAACTATTTTACTTAAAGCATGCAATTTGCTAACTCCCATGCTATATTTCTTGTATCATAGAATATAGTAAATAACACACTACAATCTTTTGAAATGTAAAAATTTCTAAATTGTAACTAGCTACATCATTACAATCCCCTAATTTTGTTTATTACCTTGACTTCATGGATCATTTGATTTATTTCAATTTGAAAAGATGCTAAACTAAGTTCCTCAAAATTGTTTTTAATAAATCCAAATATAACAACATTATAGTTGGCTCTTACATTTACACCAATGATGGCTAACAACATCTACATCATTACTAAAGGGAACCACCTCACTACTTGCATTGTTGTTGGTCAAGTTGTTCCGCATTGATTGATAATTCCAAAAATAACTTGTCTAACAACTCCTATGAAGTTTTAATTGGGAGATAACATGTTCTTATGAAGTGAAAATCCTCTTTAATATTACATAAAAATTCATATGTTTTAATTTTACAAACTTATTAACACTACTTTTTTTCTAAATGTTTTATGAGGTTAAAGTGAGCAACATGATTATGACCCAGATATTATTGATTTCATATAACCTTAGCTTGCCCTTTTTTGTAATCAACTTCAAGATTTTATTTAATTAAGGCATACTTATGTTTAAATTATTTAAAAAAATACCCATGTTAATTTAGTTTTTTAAAACAAATAAAATATTATAATTTAATCTTTATTTCGATAATATGGTCACTTTGAAGGAAGTTAGAATTTAAGGTTTATTAGGATTTTAAAGAATGGTATAGGTTTTTCATTATCATCAATGTTAATATTAAAATCTTTAAAGGATAGTTAGTGCTCCATAAATGTAATCTACATTTTGGAGTTTCTTATTTTTATAACAAATAATCCCATGTAAAATGTAACTAAATTACCCATCTGAAGTTAGTGACCATATGTAATAATTCATTAAGTTCGACAACTTTGCGCTCTTTGCAATCAAAAGTTTTGCAGAAACATTATTTTCTAGCTAATTTTGCCTCAAAAGTTCTCGCAATGAGAAAATATGTATATAAAGTTAAATATTTCAAATGAGAAATAATGTAAATGATTTCTAATTTTCCATACCCTATCACATCTTGCCATTTTTTATGTAGACGCCATTTATCTTTCACATCTATTTTCAAATATTGCGATGCAAAACATAAATCAAATATTTAAATATTTCAAATTTTATCCATAATTTGTAAAAATATATATTTTAATATTTAAATGTTAATTAACTTTTAATGCAAAAAAATATCACATAAAAACTAATGATAAAATGTTTTAATAATCTAGGTATATATAAAAAATAAGTCGAAATAATCTTCAAAACTAATAAAATATACATATGTGAACAAATAAAATGTTATAGAAATTAAAGAAATAAATAAATACTATGGAAAAATAAAATATATATAAAAAATATGCAAGACATATTGATGATAGATTTTGTAAGAAAGTGTATTTTACGAAATAATTAAACTAAGAGTGATCGATAGATAAAAAGTAAATAATTGTTAAAAAAATAATAATGAATACATAATTTAAAAAAATTAAAAACTTGGTAATGTAAGAAATAATGAGTTATATTAATTATTTTAAAATTGATAAAAAGTTTTTGTTATATTAATCAACAACACATCATGATTAATATATATTGCTGCCAATAAAATATGAAAAAGGATATTAGAGCTTCAAATAACACATGGCTCGTTAACTTTTATCAAGCAAATCTAAGGACAAATATATTTTGGTACTAGTTGTCCTTACTAATTACTATAAATCAAAAATGTACTTGATAGATTTAGTAATGTAAGTTAGCTCACTCCCCAAAGATGCAATAGAGGTGGTTAAGACAATTCTTCAAATTTATTACAAATTTTATAGAAGATGAGGTAAACATCCCAATGTTTGATGCTTTACCTAATTACATGTTATTCGATAAAAGTTAAACTTTTTAGATTTTAAATAAACTAGTTATAAACTTTATGTTTTAGTAAATTTATCATGCTTGTCATGAGAAAATTATTTTCTACTTGGGTCAGTTTTAAACATTTAAAAATATTATGTTATTGAGATGAATATCTCTATATTTTAATGTTATTTTTTATATGCATTAAAGTTTAATAAATTTTTATTTGTGACATCAAGTTATATTTGCATAACTTTTAAGGAAGCCTTTTTCATAAATAAATATAGGAATAGATATTTAAAACGTTTTATTTTATTTTTAATATATTTTTTATTTATGATTTATATTTGCTAAATTTTTTGTATTTCGTATTTATACTATTTTTATTTAATGTATTACTTTCTTATTTTTATTTTAGAAATTATTCTAATTTTATTTAATAATTATATCCTATGTATACAAGGTACAAAGAATTTAAAACTTTAAAATTATTTTGATGTGTATATTTTTATTTAACATGAAAGATAATTTATTTAAAATATTCTGATCTTTCTCTACTAGCATTATCTCAATATAGCTTTAATTATTCTAAATATTTCTTTATAATAATTAATTTTCTTAATAATTTTATAGCTTTTAAAATATTTTTTGTAAAACTTTATAATTTTGTTATAAATTGATTGTTTTTAGTTATGTTTTCAATTTAAATTTTCTTATTTTAAGTATTATAAAAGAAATTTCATTTTTTGTTTTCACTCATTTTCTTGAGAATTTTATATTTATATATTATTTTAACTTTAGCAACTTGTTTATGATTTTTAGATTTTTATTACATCTTTTATTAGAAACATGAACATATTAAATAAAATATTCAATATTTAATTTCTATATTAGTTATATTTTGTAATTATTTGAATGGTTTTACAAACTAATAAATTTCTTGTGATTATAGAATTAAAACATTTTGAATACATAATGTATATGTACTAAATAATCGAAACAGTTTTCTACTTAATGTTTAAATTTATGATAGAGTTTATGTTATTGACATCTCTTCAATCATTACACTATCAAGAGAACCATTTCATATGCAATTTGACAAAATTTTAAAATTTTAAACTAAGTTTTACAATAATGATTTCCTTAACTCTATAATTTTCAAACTCTTTTTTTTGTAGATTTTTTCACTAACTTATTTTATAATTTAAATATGACAAATATATAATGCAATGAAAATTATAGCATAAAAAATTCTTATCATAAAAGTTCCAACATTAAAATTAAAGACATTAGTTGTTATATGTATAATTCAAATTATTGAATGAATTGTAATTTATGTAGTACTTATAATCTAAATTATTTGAGTTTGTTAAGTTGATCTAGTAATAAACCGTTCATAAGAACATGAAAGTTTTAATTTATATGATTTTTCATGTAAATATTTTTGTAATTTAAATTAGAGTTTGGAAGCTTCCTTATGTTTGTGTTAAAAAATATGTTTGGTAGGATCATTATTTTGTTTTGTTAATTGACTTACATTATGAAATCAAATAAATATGAGCCCAAGCTTTAGGAAATAGATGTCCTTGTTTTAGTAAGCAAGAAACAAAAATTTATTATATATTTAATAGTCTAGCAAACAATCATCTTATTTGTTGGCATTGAATGCTATCCTATTTAAATAAATTCTTCATGTTAAACTAAAATTGTGTTAGTTGTTTCATTTTGTATGATATTTTCTTTTTCAATATTTTTTGTCAATTAACTAGATATCTTACTATTTTTCTTAAATTAGAAACTTATTTCGTAGTTTGCAATATATTGAAGCCCATAATATTTCAACTTATCTTACACTTTTGTCTATAAATATATTTTAGCAAGTGTCAATCAGAAGTACTATAAAATCTTTGAACCCTTAGTATCTATCAAATTATTAGATAGTAATGTTTCAAAGAGGAAGTTAATGGATTCATCATAAACATTTTTAAAGTTTCATGTTCAAGCAAAGATCCTTTATTAAATAAATTGTTCAACCATATATAGCATTTATTAATTCTTAAATATTGCTGTAATCTCTTCAATAGATGCCATGGGATCTATTTCGTATGAATTTCAATCTTACCCAATAATTAAT
Source organism: Vanilla planifolia (assembly GCA_023846275.1). NCBI lineage: Eukaryota > Viridiplantae > Streptophyta > Magnoliopsida > Asparagales > Orchidaceae > Vanilla > Vanilla planifolia. The sequence continues at coordinate 367,218 of JAIUJO010000306.1, read as the reverse complement.
AAGTACCTTATTCATCTTTTTATCAATTAGTGCCAATATATTTATAAATTCTTTTACCAAAAATTTCTTTGTTATATTGTCTTAAAGCAAATGTAGAAATATGTTATCAAAATATTGTGAAGTGTAATTTAATCAATAATCTTTTATTCGTGAGTGTCCAATGTGGTAGGAAAATTGGGATAGTAATAAAATTTAGAGGTAGATTTACAACTATGAAGATTGTAAAACCTCAATTATAAGTAAAACAATAATGAATATAAATGTGATTCTCAATTATCATTCTCACACTTAATTAGTAATGGGGAAATGCATTTATTCCCCTTATTTTGATTAAAACAACATGAATCTCATGTAGCTATAGCAATTATAACACCTTATTACTTTTATTTGATAATGTGTGCATTATTTTTAATATTTTTAGCTATATAATTGCTGCATATTTAATTAATGTATATGATTTCGTCTGAATTAAAATTTTAAATTTAAACAAATTTTAACATTCAATATAGAAAAAATGAATGCTCAATTTTGAAATTTTAAATTTTGAAAATGGAATGATTGTAGAATTGTATGATTTAAAATGTAACACATTAATCTTGATTAGGCTTAATGTATCAAAATGAGCTTATAGGTTTGTTACACTATTAACTTTTTTTTAATCCTTATTTCTATCCTATTATGAATTCCTTATAAGATATGGATATGATTGTTAAATATTAGGGGTTCATTGCTGAAGATAAGAGGATCTTAAAAAACTTTTATGTATTATGAATTCCATAAAACCATAACAAAAGATGAATATAATCAAAAAAAGAATCTATCACCATTTCATAAATAGATTCATAAATTTAAGGAGCTTTATATAGAAGACCAAAAGGGGTGTAATTAGAAGAGGGTTAACTCAGAATAATGAATTATGGCTACTCCAACAGAAGACTAGCTTACTGGAAAGTAAATTCTTTGTTTAAGGGGGTGTGGCCATTGCTATATAAGCTATGAAGACATGCTTGTGATTTAAGAAAATTCAACCATAAAAGGGGAATTTGGAGGGGCCAACTTAGTGGATACTAAGTAAAAAAATTGTGGTACGCTATGAGGAAGAAAATGGAGGATTAAAGTGTTCAAGCAAGGAAAGATGTTGCTAAAAACAAGTCCTATACATGACTTTTAAACATAGGATAACATAGGAGTTCATATAATGACTTTAGCTTAGATCTATGCTAAGATAAAAAAGGAATTTCTTTGTTAAAATGTTTATGAAACCTTGGAAATTGATTGTGAGAACAATTAGTCATTCTTTTTCATGAAACTTGTTCAAGGAGAAAATTCTTTCTACCCAAGAACAAGGGAGATTTATTTTATTAAATGAATCGTTTAATTTTCACTCTTTTCAATGTATTGTTCTAGTTGTGTGACAAAAATGTATATTACATTTTTTCCTATAAATGCAAAGTAGATTACATGATCACATATTGCATGTTTGGCTTTGCTTATAAATATATATGGAAGACGAATTTATAATAGCAAATATTTTATGCAAAAACATCTTAACATTGACATCACCATGTATAATAAGTGAAAAAAATGCTAAATTGTATGCCTATTTGGTTTGTTATTTTGGTTGTGTAAGAATTTATGTATTAAGCACAAATTGTCATGATAATTATTAAAGACATGGAGCATCATGGCGAATGGAAGTCTACTAAATATAGCCCTCATAACCATGACATAATAGCCCCTTTTTTCTTATTATATATTGTTAATAGTTAGGATCCTTGGTGTAATTCTTCTTCTTTCTATGTATAATTGATGGTTGACAATATGTATTGAATGTAATATTTGCTTCTTAATTATGGCATGAATGACAAAGAGTTTTGAGCCATAATGAATAAAGAAATGTGTAAAGTGGAGACTTTATTATAAATTTTTTATATAAACCAATTGTTTGAGAGGTATTTTCAATGTGAGGAACAACGATTGTGTTTAAAATTATGTAATAAATAATTTAAAGTCACTTCAAAAAAAATAAAAAAAACTCTAGATAATGCTGCAACCAGCAATTCTTTTGTCTAGGGTCTGCTTGTGAAGCATGGAACCATGGGCTTGGCTAAATTATAGGAGGCACTGCTTTAACCCTCAAGAGAACCTAAATGTATTCTATGATATGTGTGGTTCTTGGTTACTACTTAGAAAGTATTGGAGGTCTCAGTTCATGGCCTCAGAAGAAGGCTAAGTTAAGTAGAAATATGATAAGCAACCAAGGAGTTTGGTTATCACTAAAACTATTGAGGTTAGGGTTAGGCATTACGGTAATGGTTTTATGGATAATTCAAAAACTTTAGCATAGTCAAATAGTGACTTTAAGGATCTTGGGTATGAATATGTAAGGTAAGAATAGGTTTGGAACCACGCTTAAAGACATAGAAAAAAATTAATAGAAAAAATCCTATAATAAGAGGTAATTATAATAGTCTCATGAAATACTAGTTGTGAACTTTTATGAATAACAACAATTAAGCTTTGTTTAGGTAAGCTATCAACGAGGACAATGGAAGAAGGTAGAATAGCTTAAAAAAAGATAGGTTTGTGCTAGGTTTGGCCATGTAAGTAATAGGGTAATGATGTTGGCTAGACTTTTGATATAATAGGTTATTTGGCTAAGGTCACAAGCAATTCTATTTAAGCTCTAAAGTCATATGAAGACACTCTCAATGGTGATCTAAGGAATGTGTGTAGGCTTAGAAGAGTCCTTATGACAGTTACGATGACTATGGATTGCCTTGGGATTATAAGGGTCACTAGTGATACTTGTGTGAATCGAGACTTTGTTGCACTAGCTATAGGTTAAATATAGAATTAAGAACAAAACTAAAGCCATTATAAACTCTATGGTTATCTTAGATAAGTGAGGTCCAAAAAAATGTTGGCAAGATTAAATATATGAAAATTGGGCTATGAAATACTAGATAGATAAATTAGATGTAATAGACACCCTAAGCTATTTAGATATAGTTGACTCCAAATTATCGACACACACACACCAAGGAGATAGACATTTTTGCTACCCCACTGCCTTGGCTTTGGTGTTAGTTAAATTAGAATAGTTAAGCATATAGTGGTGTGTCACATTCATGATAAGGACCTCTAGAACTTGCTGGAAGCCATTGTATAAATTGTCCAAGAAGAAAATAGTTACACATTTAATCTCATAAGAAATCCAATTGTGTGCTTTTTTCTATAAGGGACCACTTATGGTTCTTGAGGACTCTTAGAATCCTACATTGATGCCTATATGGTTATCATTTCCATGTCAAATGTTAGATTATATTTTGTAAAAAAGTGGTAGGGCTTATCATGATTCCTATGCATATGAAATAACATTATATCATGAAGTGGATGCTAAGTATCTTGTTAGTCACATTGTAAGGAAATATATATTGAATTAGTTAGTAGATGACTATATCATTTTGTTTGTTAAAAATTGATGTCCTTCATTCATAAGATTTATTCCACTGTTACATTCATATTTTGTATTAGTGCATAATGGTCCTATTGTAAGAGTCAAAGATTGCTTGTTGATCCACCTTGCTTTCGCCTTCATAGCAAGCTCAAGTTGTTAAGATTTGAGCAGGAATTGAGCTAGAGATTGTTAGAGGTAATGAATTAGTTGGATAATTCATTTTATTTATTCCATCATCAATAATATTAGATTTGATACTTATTTCTCATCAGTTATATTTTATTAGGTATAAGAGTGTACTAGATTGTCTAATTAGACCTGGTGCTCACTAGTTATTTTTTCTAATGGACTATGGTAATTATTCATGATACTTCCTTAAATTGGATAAGAATTGAGTGGTTTTATTACTATTGTAGATATTTTATTCACGTTTTACCTTTATGAATGGAAAAATTATTAGATTCTTAGCATGGTAATATTTTGGTTGGAACTTGCAAATGCATTATCATAATGTGACTTTTTAGGATTTCATCACACATGGTTTTTTTTAAAAAAACTTACATTTGGTAGTGTAAGATCATTTGAGAGTTAGGCTTATGAAAAATGATATGTGTGTGTGTGTGTGTGCATGTGTGTATGTGTGTGTGTGTGTGTATTATGTGTGTATAATTGAATCCTTTTTAATTAAAAAAAATTAGTTATATGATTGATTGAATATATAAATTGGAAGTTTAATTTCAGTTTTAAAAATTTACTTTTGCTATATTACAAAATGGCCAATGCCATTATTCCAATGACCCAATGGAGGATCAAAGAGATTTTGAAGATAATAACCCAATTATGTGAGATTTTAACATAATCATAAATCTTGGATTATTTGTTTTTAGATATGTGATGAAGGGGACCTTTAAAGAGATGTTAACTTCTAAAAGTATGATTTTCTTTTGTTGACCTTTAACAAAGAAGAGTACTAAATATTGAATCCTTAGAGTGATAGGCCTCAAAGAGATATATTTTGCATTAAATTTTTAGTATTTTAATTTTTTCAAAATATAAGCTTAATTTAAATAGTTTATCCAAACTATAAAATGAAATTGAAATTTAAATTAATCAACTTATAAAATGAATATTTCAGTTTTTAATATCTTTGAAATCATATAATGATCATCTTAATAATGATTTTTCTTAACTTTTGTTATTTGTTTCCATAATAATTAATTAAATTTAAAAATAAAAAATAATTCTATTTGAATTAAGTAACCTAAACATATGAAACAAGTTTTAGGCATAAAGTATTAACGTTGAATCTATTCGCTACAATAATTGAATTGAGGCATCACTACTAAACATAGATTGTATTATCTTGAATCATGGCACTACTCCTTGCATTCATAAACCAATTGATCATGTTATTCGAAATGTTGTGGCTATGTATTGAATAAACTTGGTGTCACTAACCCTGAAATCAAACTACTTCTAAAGTAAACAAAATGTCTTATAAGGAAAAAATATCAAATGCATTATGTAGGAGATAAATTTAAAGCTTTTTCCTCATTACTAAATTCTAAATTGCAATAGTGATGTGGTTGTCTAATCAAGCAATTTTACAATCACACAATCATTGCCACAATCACCTTTTTTAAGCAAACTGATTAACAACTCCATTTAATGATAGCTTGGTCTGCATTTAACCCATAAGTAAAATAAAAAATATAGTCATTAGATCATAACTTAGATTTAACAATTCATATGGAATCAAAACATCTAAACTACTCTAGTTTATTTCTAACTATCCATTTGGGTAATTTTCATAGTTAAGCATTCTAGGATTCCTTTTATCATGTAGCTCCTATGCAACAACTATTTTAACAAATATTTATTAGTTGTTACAAATTTTAATTAAATAATATTAAGTTTTTAATTGAAAAAATATCTCTTAATTAAAAATATCGAATTATTAGCTTGGTCAACACTTTTAGCCAGTAGAAAATATTTATAACTTGTGTAATTATTGAGTAAAATAAATCAATGAAAATTTTAAAAAATTCTAAAGAAACAAATGAAGCAATGACATTGAAGCAATTAGTAGTTATTGCTCATCATTACCTCCATACGTTGTCTCCTTCACTAACTCAATATTTTTTCTTAAAAAAAACAACGCCCACATTTCCTCTATCTATATTTTGTTAAATTAAAATACTGGTGCTTTGTTGAGCATTTCTCACATGTGGGTAATACTTTGTATAGATTTTAATTGCACTTTTCTTTCCACTTTCTGCAAATCTTACTTCATTATAAGGCAATTACAGCCTATTGTTTTATATTTAATTCTAATAATTGTTTAGCATACCTTTTTTTGTTAAAACAGTTGTATACATTATTTTTTGTACCTTATTTTTTTTGGAAATAGACTTAGGTTTGTTTTTAGGATGAATCTTCTAAAAATTGCTTAAGTGTATTTTAAAATTTCTATGGACCTTCCTATTTAACGATTTGCTTAAACATTTATTATTAAATAGAAATTATCATATTTTTGATAAAAAATTAAAATTTTCATAAAGTTACTTTTGTGTATTTGTTTAAGCTTATTATAAATGTTTATAAATATTTTTTAAAGATTTTTTGTGTGAAATAAATAATTTCTTTTTTAATAATTCACTCACTCTCTTGTTGAAACACTCTTGACATGAGGCAAGGAGCTCATTTGCTTCAGACGAATGTAACTAAATCAAATAAATGATAAGGAGTAAATTAAAAAGAAGGAAATTAATAAAGCCTAAGAGAACAAGTTGATATTTGAAATGAAGAGTTAATAGCCTTTAGGACATGTGACCAAACTTATGCAATAAATAAAGAAAAAGAAAAATTTTGAGTAAGAGTTTTTGTTTAGTTAAATTTTAAATTAATCATTCATAAGGATTAATTGCATTATTTTAAGTATTCTTAATTTTTTTAATTTTAAAAAGGTTCTTTTTGAAACAAGTTTCCAAAGAACTTCACAAACAATCGTCAAAGCGATAGAGAGGTGATAGAACTTTTCATGTTTTCAATGAACAAGATGACACTTCCAACATGATTTTAAGGACAATCTCATAAAAGTATGTTCTTTCCCTTTTGGCGTATATCTCTTACACATTAGCCTTGTGGCCCTTATTTTATGGTTAATTTGTTAAAGTTTTTTCTCCTTGCCAATCATGATAATGCTAATCTCTTTTTGAAAGGGTAAAGAAAAGGACATGTTTGTTGATGATGATCTCTCTAAAAAGGTTACTCCTATAAAGCGCACTTTAATAGGTAACATTTTTAGTTGGATGACCTAACATGGAATTTGACAGAGTACGAGATCAAAACAATTGGCATCTTGAATCTATTGTGAAGAGGTAAGCATGTGCTCCTAAGTGTTTCACTAGAATTGCAAAAAATTTGATGTTGGATGTCAATATTAAAAAATTTAATCTTTAAAATGAGGGTCCTCAAATGTTTACTACTTTTTAGCAAAATACTAAATTTTTGTAAGCTCTATTGTGGATCTCATTTAAGCACCATCCAATCAACTTGGTCAACACGTAGGCCTTATTCTCAATCTTGTTATTTGTTAGTAAGTCCTTAAAAGTACTACTATAGCAATAAACTTAACAAGGCTCCATGGGGCTCTACTCTATGTTTTGGTAAATCTTACTAAAAATCATCCTTTAGATATTTGAATCTCTAGAAAGATTGGGTGCAACAATGGCTTATTGAAAAAAATTAATTCATGAAAATTTTCTTAAACATTATCGAAGTAATTGCAGACGAGGGTTCTTAACGGTCAAACAAAAGAAAGAAAAACATTCTAAACCATTCTATGTAAGAAATGAAGTTGAGACACTTGCAATTTGTGAAGAAATAAGTAATGTGAAAGTTGAAACATTGGTAGCCATCAAAGTATAAAACAATATCAGTACCACACTACATCACAAAACATCAACACATAGTAAAAAAACTTTACTATTAATCATCTAGTCAATGATAATTTCATCAATTTCAATTAGAATTGTAAAATAAGAGTAAACAATATCAATTTAATTTGAAACTTAGGAAGGACATGTGGCTTGAATAATAAGTAGATAATCAATCTCTCAAAAAGCACAAGTAAAGATCTTTAGGAAAAAGCAAAGACTCTCAAGCTTTTTAACATAGGCTTGAATGGCTTCATAGTGGCTAATTGTGGCAGCTCAATAAGAAAAGACACTAAATGGAATGTCCAAAAAGTGATTTTCCTAAAAAACAAAGAGAACCTTTCAAGAATCTCAAAATGTATATATTATAGAATTTAATTAATAATGTCTTACTTTTCAACATAAAGGATGTAGTTAGATGTATAAAAGAATGATCCCTTAAAACCATGTCTAGAATTCCAAAAATTAAGTTAATTGCAACTTTGGAATGCTCTGTAGGTAATAGATAAATGGAAATCGTTTGCAAGAGAATAAATTTTCACTATTGTGAAGAAAAATTTCTAAAAAAGTATAGTTGTATTGATTGCAGTACTTATAATGTTAAAAATTAAAAATTAAGAACATTTTCTTCACGGGTGATACATAAATGATTTGTTACCCTTTTATGTACGCCAACGACTCCTTTATTAATAGGAAAGATCTTTGGATGGATTTAATTTTGTTGGTGGAAACCAATTTATCTTTCTTAAATAGAAAGTATCGTCAAATATCTTTCTAAGATTCATAAATATAAATGTCATTCTTGCGGATAGAGCCCTAATGAACCATGATTTTCTAAAAAACCTTCCTAAAAAAATGGCTAAACATATGAACAAGTTCTTGTTATACAAATCCTTATTACTTGTCATTTCTCCAACAGCAACTAAATCTAATCCTGGACTACTTAGATTCCAAAGTACTTGGATTGAAAGTATATAATTCTCTCTGGTTGTTCCTCAGAGTTCCAGCCTTCCAATTTCTTGGTCAAGAACGTAGGTCATAGTTTATATGCTGAAGAGAGCTAAAGCCCACCTTAAAGAATTAAATAAAAAATATTTTTGTGATATAAGATTGAAGATGAAGAAACCATGTTATATGGAAGCTAAATAACTTCAAAGAGTTATAGATAACGTATTTGGTTAGAACTAACAAATCTTATGGTGAATGAATCATGGTTGCTAAAATAGAGGAGATGTATGGAGAAGACATATAAGAATACTATGGGATACTTTTTTGAAATTCTATAGGACATTTTAGAATTCTAAAATCCACAACAAATTGCAAAAGAAATATAGACAATTTTTTAAAAAAGTAAAAAAAAATCATAAAAAGCTACAAAATTAATTATTGTAATTAGTTCCTAAACAGGAACATGGTGAGGGTAAGAACGGTTGGTAGAGGTTGATGATAGCAAAAAAAGATAAATATTAAATTTTAATCCCTTTTTAAATGAATTTTCTTGTAAAGTTCTACTGATGAGGTGGTTGAAGGGAAGGCCTATACTAAATATAAGATGAAAATCTCCAAAAAGCTTCGAATTGTTCTTCAAAACAATTAAACTAAATTATAAATATAAATAAATTTATTAACTCGAAATAATAAATAGAAATATGTAATAAACAAGGGTCAGGCATAATTTATAGGTACAATGTTTGCAATAATAGAGATTAATGAGAAGTATAGTAACCAATCCTCAAAAGACTTTAAGTTTGAATAGAACTAGTACATCTTCAAGTTGAATCCTTATGAGATGTATTGGATGTGACTACATCAAATGGATAAGAGTTAAAAGATAGGTATTGTGTAGCTTAAAAATAGTGATAAAAAGACAAATTTCCACCACACAATGTTCAATAATAAGCAAATGAATGGTAATATAAAAAGAATTAAAGATCCAAATGGGAGTTGGGTCTTAGAGAAGGATTTAATTGCCAAATACATTGTTGATTTTCTGACATTTTACTACTCTTTACAAAGAAAAATGAGAGATGCTTTGATTTATGATGCTTAACTTCACTAAAATGAAATGTGATGCTAATTCAGCTAGTTAATGAGGAGAAAATACGAAAAAATCTTTTTTTATGGACTCTTTATGAGCTTGTAAATTCTATGGGTTTAAGTTTTTTAAAAGCATTGTTGGTCAAGATTTCAAGTTGACATTTATGATGCTATCAATGACTTTCTAATGTGTAGCCCATCACCAAAAGAATTTAATAGTGCTAATTAAATTTTCCTTTTGAAGAGCATTTGTAGTATATCTTTCAAAGACTTTATGACATTTTGGATGTATAGTTTCTCAAAAATACACTATGTTGTTGGTAGTTTGCCTATAGAATGTCCTATCCACCATCATCTCAATGGAGCAATCATCTTTTACTGAGGCGAAATCACTAAAAATATCTTACCAGCATAAGAAATCATACTTTCATAAGAGAAACTTCATAACTTAAGTGACAAGATCAAAGCTAACAACTTTATTATCATGCTAGACATTAAGAATGTGTTAAATAACATATCATGTGGGAAACATGTATTAGGCAAGTTTAACTTCAATAGTTAATTTATTAATTTAGTCATGAGTATCTATAATATAAGTTGGTTGTTTGTCATTATTAATGAGAAAGGAAATGGTTTCATCTAACTCTCCCATTGGCTAAAGCATGGTAACCCTCTATCCCCATTACTTCCCCACATTATAGCTAAAGAACAAAGAAGAGGTTTAAACAATCAACATACAAAAGGTAAAGTGAAGCACTAGGCTATTCCAAGTTATTCTTACCTAATCTTCTAGGCACATCAAGTTTGTAGACTAATGTATAGAGGATCTTCTTTATTAGATGTACAAACATGAAGCAAAAGTATGAGAACATTGACAAGGAGATTCTGCTTCGCAAAAGATATTATCTTCCAATCCCTTAACTCAAAAGCACGTTATTCAATGGTAGGAAATGAGTGGTCCACTTTGAACACTAGATTAATAAAACATGCAAAAAGAAATTTCTCTCAATAGGAGGTAGTACTTGTTAGTCATGTACAATACTCAATAGCACTTTATAAATAAAATTATATACTATATTCTCAGTAATATTATTACTTTTTTTACAAGGTGTGATAAATCTTTTTCTTTCGAGTAATAGTGATTTTGTGAGCAAGCACCATTTGGCTAGTTAGAACAAGGTTAGTTCCCCTACGAAAAGTATGGATTACAAGTAAAGAAATTAAAGGATAATATGTTTGTATATAATGCAAAGGTTTCTTTAAAAGGTCTGCACCTTAAACGTCATGTATTTTAGATACTTGAGAGGTAAGTTCCTTTATAGACAATGTGTTGGAGTATGTCCAATCACTTGGAATCAAATATAAAGAATCATCTCACTATTTTGTATTTCCCTATACTTTTAAAAAAAGATAAGGATGGCAAAAATTATTAGAAACTTACCAAAGATGGTAAATTCACTATCAATTCAGGATACGATAAGTTTACAGTAATTAATTTCCTTATTCATAAGCCACAAAAAAATATAGAATAAATTATCAACCTTCCAAAATATCTCTACTAATGTGGAGGCTCCAAAATAACTAATTAGCGTTTCATAAGCCACAATTAAAACATTATGATTTACAAAATGCTTATATAAGGATAGAAGTGTAGTCGCACAAATTCAATAGCTATTGAGAATTTATTATTTTACCATCTCTAATACGCTGTAATATTTACAAGATAAAAATTTAAAACAATTCAATGAGTAAATATTCCTTGTGATTTTCCTAATAAAGTTAGACGTAGTACTTAAGAATTTTCAAATGTTGCTTATTTATGTAGAGAAGTTTAATAGATACTCAAATGGTAAAATATACATTGTTTCCATGATTTTTTGTGATTAATTGAATAATAAAAGATGTTATTCAATGGACTCCCCTTGTAGTGGATTTAGAAAAATTAAACTCTAGTCAACTAAATGGAAATAATGAAGGCTCTATTGGTTATGTTTGTGTGATTGGAGACTACTTGGTAGAGCTATTAAAGTACTATTAATTTACATAGAATCTAAAAATATAAAATTTAAGGAAATTGAAATACTATTTGTTTTAAATTTATGTGATAATCTAGGTTTATAAAAACATTATTATAGGATCAAACAATTAATCAATCTCTATAATATTCGAAATAGGATTTGAATACTCTAATGTATCATATTTCAATGAAATAGAATGAATAAATTTCTTTGCAAAGTAGATAAATCATAGAACATATTATTGGAAGGAAATGTATTAACAAATTAGTAGGCTTAAATAGCTAGTAACCATATTCATTTTCAGGTTCTAAATTCATAACAAATTCCATGAGTTTGTAAAGGTTGAATCAAGCTTGATGAGGATAGGTGTTCATATATTCTATAGTGATCATAAGGAAAGTCTTCCAACTAATGCCTCCATATGAAATGTATGGAATGTGTTCACATGATCATTATGGCTATCTTGGATTTGTTCTTATGGAACTTAGAATTTTGGGCTAAAAATAATGAACTAAAATAATGAAAACCAACTAGATTTTAACATATATCTTTTATTTTAGCTTAAGAAATAAATTTTTTTTATAAACTTCTTTGGTTGACATAGCTGATGTTAAGTTAATCATATTCTAAGAAAAAGGAATGAACCTTTTTTTGGTGGCCCTTTTCTTAGTATGGTAATAAATGTCTGTATAATCTCTCAACTTTAATAATAAATGATAGCTATTCTTATATCTAAGATCATGAATTTTTTGACATAAAGGACAATACTAATCGAACCGATTCCAATATATTCTCATCAAACTTGAACTTGATTATAGCAAAGATACAAAAGAAAGGTTCCTTAAATTTTAAGTACTTTTGCTAAGGTAAATAGATTACATAATATATTACTTTTACAAATTTTTTTTGTAATTTTAATACAATAGAAAATTTTGGAATTAAGAAGCTACCTATCATGTTTATTATTCTTTGTTAGAAATAAGATATGCAAAGAATGAGAATAGCTATTGTAATTATTCATCAAGTTTAATTACAAAACATGTTTCTGCATCCTCATCATTTAGTACTTATTATTTCAATAGCCAGCACATCCTCAAAATCAACCTTATGTAAAGACTTGTTCAGTCGAACCAGTTATGTATGATGGACATAACTAGACAATATAACAGTCTCTCTACTTATTTGGAATCATTAAAGACTTTCTTTGGATTCTTTGCACCTTTATCATGGCTTTCAATTGTACAAATTTGTTCATTAATGACTATTTAAATACGATGACATTAATCGATTATTTCAACATGGATAGCTATATAGTTCATCATTGTGTTGAATTACATCTTACTTGTAGCAATATAATTGTTGATAAATAAGCCAACCAACATAGATCTTTTAGATTGGTCCAAAACATTGCAATAATACATCAATCGTTAGTTTGGATTACTCTAATTGGGAGCAATTTCTTAGCATGTGCATTATGATTTCTTAATTAGTATAGTATAACATTTTCCATCGAGATCACCATCATCTATGCACATTTTTTATGTTGATCAATCAGACCGATCTTTTGGGCTTCTTCTTTGTGTCAAGGTGATTTTGGTACTACCACTCATTGCAAAGGATTAGACAAATATATTGATTGTAATTTGTTTTTGTTACATCATATAGTCATAAAATCCATCAATGTAGTGCATGATATCATACTTTAGAGTAAGATTATCCTCAGCTAAATATGTGGCATTGCACAAACCATTTGGATTTCTCATAAATGTCTTTGATTTATTTTAAACTATTTAGTAACAATAATACACTAATTCATTAATCAAACTTATCTATTGAGGTACATTGTCTTAGCTTTTGCGATTCAGTTCCTCAATTAGCTTAGTTCATCACTTCAACAATCTTTTAGCAAAATGTTTGCCAATATGGTTCTCATCACACAATTTGATAGTTCCTTAGACCAAAACCTATTGTTGCACTCTTATGTGTGCTATACAATTTCAATGCATATCTTATGTGGAATAAATCATGCACACTATGGTTGCCTTTATGCATTGGACTCATCTGAACCAATAGATTGAATTAGTAATACTCAACTTCAATGAGACACCACAAATAATTGAATGGAACCTTATTAGTATATGAACCATAGCCACTAGAAGTCTTGATAATGTTCACTAGAAGTCAATGAGACACCACAAATTTTTCTTCATTGAATTATTCACTCTCATTCTTAGGAAGAAAAATTTATTTGAGCAGTTATGTTCCAATAATATCCTTTCATATTTCAATGAAGCAGTGTCATTTTAAAGGTAACCTAAGAATGAGAGTGAAAGGCTCAAAAAATGGTGATCCTAAAATATTATCCAGTATTCACAAGAGCACCAAATCTCAAAGAAAGCTCTTAATCATGTCATTTCAACTTTTGAAAATTAATCATTTAATTTAAATTTCTAGTCTATCTTAGTGAATATGTGAACTTGTGCAACTTGGCACTTCACCACTAAGTTTACTATTTTGGATGTTTGTTTTTAAAACCATTTCTTCATTAGGTTAACATTCCTTATGTTAATGATCAATGCATGTCCTTAGCTTCTGGGAAAATTTTTACTCGTCCAGTAATACTAAGATTTTCGATTGTAAAGATGTAGATCTTCGGATAGGCCTTTATATAGATATGTTCCATGAACATAAAAACATTTACATTATTGACGACAAAAAATAGGTTTTAGCATATCATTTTATAATAACTTAGCATTAAAGAATGGTTAGTTGTAAGAACTTTTCATTATTTTTACTTTATCATTAAACTAGCATTTTCTAATTTTGTATAATTATTTTTAGTAGCTAAAATTTATTGGTGTTTATACTAAAAATAACATTACAAAAGAAGCCAAAAAATCTAACTTTAAAGTCTAATGCTACAACATTTATTTATTATATTCTTTTGCTAATATATTTCATGATTTGTTTGTTTTTCTTTTTCTTTACGATAAAAAATTAAAAATGTTTTTCAACCCCAATTGTTTTTTACTTTTTGGTCTATAAAATAATATAAATATTCAATGATTGTTTGAAGAGAAATTTCATACATTGCATGAAAAAAGCATTGATGATCTTGAAATGATATATGGTAAACTTAAGAAAATATGAATCGTTAACACTTGATGATTATTTAAAGATTTCTTTCACTAGTGAATTACATGCAAAAAAGAATTATTATGACAATGTTCCTTACAACTTGATTAAATTTTCATTTATTTTATATTCGATAATAGGTTACTCAAAAATAAAAATTTTGATTTTTTGTAATAAAATTTTCTATTGTTTGATTTTTGTGAATTCTATCGTTTGAACAAAATATTTTATTTTATACATCATATATGCATGTGCATGCATCACCACAAACTCTTCTTAACATTGATATTGACAAATTTTATAAATGAAAATGCCTTACTATTATGGACTAATTTGTATGCTTTACATATGTAACATCAAAGATATCACCAAATTATTTCTACAGACAACGTAAAATTTGGTTACATTACACTTTGAGGAAAACCACTTGTTTAGTTCCATATAAATATGCTCATATTCATAGGTGACATTATTTGTTATGTGAACTTGAAATACTTGACACTCACCACACAATACTAGCTCTAACAAATACAATGTTCTTTGGAGTCATAAATACAAAGCCTTAGAAAATCATGTATGTTTCTCAACATTATAAGCTACTATAGAGGCTAAAATTAAATTTTTTGGATTCAGAATGGCATACCTAATTTCTCGTTAAGGTTAGCATGTTGAACTATTTTGTTTAGGAACTATCCTATATGAGTAGAAAATATTATCTCATTGAGTAAAAACATTTAAACTTAACAAAACACAATAAGATTTTAACATCATAATCAATAAGAATAAGCATTTGTCAATATAACTTAATTATTCAATTAATTTTGATTCACAAGGAATTAATCCACACGAAATTGATAAGGATAAATCCATTGTAAATCATAATAGTTAGATAAGGAAATTAGATGAACTAGAATTCTAAATCCTTAAATATATATGTTGTGCAGTGTTTTTAAATTGTTAGTAATCTTGGTTCACATGTATTTAACCCAATCTTAAATTTTTAAATCTCATTGAATTGTTGTACATACATTTGTTATGGACTTCAAAACATGTAAGAATTAGTCTATCTTCTCGTGACAAGTTGTCTTGTTAGAAGGCTAGATTATTATCCATTTTGTAGTGGCAAATTATGTTACATTATGATGCACACAATTATTTCATTGTTAAAGAATGACTATTTACTATTCCATACCCCAAATAATCTTTTTTCATGATTCTATTGAACACATTAGTGATAATATTAAAGAACCAAAAATCAAATGGTCAATGGTTGTGATGGACAAGTAGTGATAGTATGAATAATCTTAATTGCCAGCTAAAGTGGAGTCCTTGCAAAACCTAAAGGTGAGTTCCTGTCCATCCCCGTATTTTACTTATAATAGGATTGAAAGTCTTTGTTGTTGTTTAGTGGGCCTCACCTCCCTCAACCATTCATTTGTTGAGGTTGTTTGCAAAGTAGTTGACCTTTCACTGGTTTGCATCAATGAAAGCGAATCTTCAATGGTCAACCAAAAATTATTTTCAATGCAGAAGAAATTGAAAATATTGACACACCATTCAGACTTGAATTATTCAGAAAATTTTCACACATATTTCCAAATATCGATAGTGGCATTTAAGAAAATCAAAATTTTCAATGACTAAAAGGTATCCATTCATGATAATTGACATGTACTAATTACATTTGATAGATTATTTGAGATGTTTACTTCATCAAGCATGGAACATTAGTGACATTTAGAAAACAATATTTAAGTGGTATCATGAGTTTCACATGAATGTTGTTTGAATTTAGCTTTCATTTGAGTCTTTCAATGAGGTAACTATATACTCATTAGCATAAGTAGTAAAATATCCTATACAAGTAACTATATCTTTTGTAAACCTAACTAGAATGACCCTAAACAAGATGAGTGTTGATGTGGATCTATTGAAGGAATTATCTTATTGAATCTAAAAAACAAAAAATTTGCAAAGTCAAATAGACTATGGGAATAAATTCAATATGATAACTTTGTTATTAAATCAACTTCTATGGCAAACATCACACCTTTCCTGAACGTAAGAAAATAATATGAAACCGAATATGCTAGAAAAAATATGTACTGACAAATGTGAATGAATAAAATCTGACTAAGCCATAATTCATGAATTAAGAAAAATTTTATATGAAAAGTGACTGTAATCTGATAGTTTCATTTTAGATAGAGATGTGTTTTGGAAAAAAATTGCGATACTACAAAATTGTTCCACTATGAAGAAGGAGTGTAAGAAGTCACAAATGGTTTAGCTGTTATAGTTACTTGTATAATTAGCACATTCTTAGGTAAAACCAAGTTTCCAAATGAATTGACATGGAACAGCATGAATTTTTGAACCACGTTATGAACAATTAGTTTTCTTTTAAGAAAAACCCATAGATAGAACAAACAACTATGGTTAGTTTTTGATTTAGTAGCGTCCTACTAAAAAGCATACCAACAAAATGACCTACAATCACTTTAATATTTTAGTAATGGTTTGCATAAATGAATAGCCTCTAACAGAGAAATATTAGAAATTGTTAAAGAGGCCGCTTAGTTTGAATATGATTCATAAAAGTGCTTGATTTTCTTAAATTTCATAACCAATGACTTTTATTGCATAACATCCTAGCTTCTAATATAAGAGCTACAACAAATGAGAGCTATGGATGGTAATTTATGCTTCTACTAAAAAAAAAATTTTGATTTGCTTTCATGTAACTTCTGATTGACAATAGCTAATTGCACATTCTGTCTAAGAGATTAGAATTTGAGGACTACAATGGGAATAAATTCCAATGAGATTTAGATATTATGAATTAAAAGCATCCATTGTCAAACAAAAAATAAGGATAAGCAATAAGTTCACTTGCTCATTAATAATCCATGGAGACAAAATCGTGGTTATAATGCTTATGTGTATGTTGAATTCAAGTGGTAGGCGAAGAAGACTTCAGTACATGTTCACTCAAATTATTTAGAAAATTAAAGCTCCATGGATAGAAATAATATACTTTAATGTAATAGATACACTTGATTAAGACAAGAGTCCATCCAATCTTAGGTGGGAAATGATGAATAAATTCATTGTTTACATTAGTAAATGGTTCATAAGAGAACTCTCATTCATTGGGCAATCATTTACATGGATAAAGAATGAAAAGGCAAATAGTTCGAGAAAAGGATACATTGATCGTTAGAAAGTCATGCTTCGATTGATATATTATCAACAATACTAATGCAATGTTACTGTAGAATTGGATCAACTTATTTACTTTTAGTTCAATCTATAAGGGATCACACTGCTCTACCAAAGTTGATAAATTTCCAAAATATATGAGTTATCTAACATTCATCCAAAATACATAAAATGCTAGTGAAATTCTATTATTATTAAAATAACCAATAATTTTCTCACTTCAAAATTCACCTTCATTATTGCTTCTAATGGCTACTAAATTATGCCAATGATCCTTGTCTAATTTAGTTATGAAGATATAGAATTGTGTGCAAGGCTTACTCTATTTTGGTAAGAAAATTATCTCAAGGTTTACCCTATTTTGGTAAGAAAATTATCTATGTATTCCAAAAATAATCATCCAACACAACTAGTCCATATTTCTTATGTCCTATATTCATGTGTTTTATATGTCTAAAGAATTTATTTCATAAAGTTCAAATGGTATACATAATAAGCTACAAAAAGACAATTGAGTTAGATATTGTATTAGGTTATGTTTAATTATTTTTCTTTAGCTGTGTGCACTTGCATGATAAAGTCTTCTATGTGATAAATTAATGTCACTAACATATGACACAAATATTTTGTTTGAGAACTATTTGCTTTTTTCAAATCATGTAAATAAGTGGTATTTTTTTTTGTTATAATAACTAATAGATTTGCATCTTTACTAATTTTATATTTAATGGAATAAAACCAAATACTAAACTTGTTATCACATAATTCACTCATATTTTGGAAATTATACTTGAAACTTTAAAGTAATAAACGTTAGAAATAGAAAATGTGGAATTACCTATAGTACTTATTCTATTGATATATTTGTTTGAGTTCCCACTAAGCACTAATTTTCCTTCAGCATAGGCTTCTTATTACACACATCAATATACATAGACACACACAAACATACACATACTGGCATGCATAAATATTGAGACACACATGGACACACAAACATCCACATGTAGACATAGTCACACACACAAAGAAACACATGCATAACAATACAGCAAACACAATTACACAAACCATACACATGCTCATGTACACACACATATGTGCACATCAACAGACAAATGCACACCACACACACATGCATGAACGTGCAAACAAGCACATACAAACACACAAATGTATACGCACACAAGCACATGCACAAACACATGCAAAGTCACACATGTATGCATATAAATATAAATACACACATACACAAAGAGACACACGCACTCACATGCACACAAGCTCACTCATACACATGCATGCAAATACACACATGCACACACACACACACATGAGCAAATCTGCACTCACATGCACACACACATGAATACATGTGCACATGGATAAACACATGCACACACATAATTATAATCACATACATATACACATACACACATGTATTGACAAACACACTTGCACCTATACAGACACTGCACATCGACATGCACAAACACACAAGTACACATGCTCACACACACACACACACATAGCCTCAGATCCACACTCATACACGTACACAAATACATACACAAGAACACACACATGAATACACAAACATGCACATACACATGCATGCACATATGCAACATGCATGAAGATACATATAGACATAAACATGCACATGCACAGTCATATACACCTGCACACATGCACACACACACACATACACTCATGTGCACCAATACATAGAAACATACACACATAAAAGAACACCCATGCATATGAATAAACATGCACACATGAAAATACTCACGTGCAAATGCACTTGTATGCACTCTTATGCATGCACACGAACACAAACACAACAACAGACATGCACACACACAGGAAAACATCACACCCAAATTTCCACACACATGAACATGCATGCATGAGATGAATGCACACTCACTCACCCATAGAAATACAACCAAATATGCTAGCATGCATTCACACTTGTGGATGGACATAATAAACAAGCATGCATTCACCTATGGATGCTCACAAACAAAAATATACACACATAATGACAAAAACATAACCATATATATATGCACATTCATATAGACAAACATGGGCACACACTCATGCACTTGCACACATAGATAAACACATATAAATATACACATGTACTCACAAACACATACAGAACAACACATATTGACACACATACACATGCACTCACATGCATGCACACAAAAGGAAACAAACATACACACACAAGTTCACATGCATATACACGCCATACACTCATCTAACAGGGATGCACACATACATACAAGCACATGCAAACACATTCACACCAATACAAACTCGCATGCACCCACACGTATGCACATACATACACAAAAACATATACACTTGTATGTATGCAAACACATGCACATTAAAGTACAAACACACACATGCATATATTTATGCACATACACACTCACATGTGCACACAAACATGTACACACATGCATACACACAGAGACACATACACACTCATACATGGACACATACACATCTACACTTGCACACACACATGCACATGTACACAAACACACACACCTATATCTATGCACATACATATAGACAGACTCATGCACACATAATAGACATAGCATAGCAAGCACACACACACATGAACACACCCGCATATGCACACATACACACTTAGAAAACACGCACATATACACACACGCATATGCCCTTGTTGAACATGCACACAAAGTTACACACCATATGCACACGTGCACACACACACATAGATGCAACAAACAAATGTACACACACATGTTTTCACACATACATAACATACACAAATGCATGCAACCATAAATACAAACACACAAGAATACACAGTCACACATGTACACAAACACATACTTCCACACATGCACATATACACCCACAAGCACACTCATGCAGGCACGTGCATGCAATATACAGGAACATGCAACAAAATGTAGTCACGTGTGTGGATACCCACATGCATGTGCAAGCTCACACACACACATTCACATATACACACATGCACAAGCACATATATAGAATCACACACACATGCTCATGTATACACATGAATGCATGTTTAGAAACACACACATACATGCACCCACACACACTTGCACACACACACGTGCACACTTATGTACACAATGCACACATACCCACACTCAACACACTTATGCACACAATGCACACACACCCACAAAACCACAACCAAACCCATACATATACACATACACACACACACACTCACTCATGCACTACACATGTCGACATGCCTGCATATTACCCACATCTATACACACATACCAACACACACACACACACTTGAATACAAATGCTTAAACACATGCACGCTCACATATGCACATGCATTCACACACATGCTCACACGCACACCTAGATGCACTTGCACACATAGATACACACACACACACATAAGGAAAGCACACATACACATAAGCACAAGTACATACATGCATATACACAAATAAGCATGCACACACAAATATGCACACATACTTTGGACATACTCACATATGCGCACATGCATGCATGCACATTCAGACAATCGACACACACACACAAGCATACTCAAATGCATCAGCTTGCTCACACACACACCTACACCTACACATGCCTACACACACATACACACACACAAACATATGCCTATAATACACATGGAAATGTGTACACTTGCATGCACACATGCACACACACAAAAGCACAGAAGCTAACACACACATGTGAACACATATACACACATCTGCATATTCACACACACAAACGCACACACTCATCCACTCACACATAGACGTGATCGCTTATGCATGCAAGCTTGTACTCATGCATGCATGTTATGTACACACCAATAAAAGCACAGAAGAACACACAAACATATATCTACACACCCATACATACACACACCATAGACACATGCTTGCACACAAACATACACAAATACATACACACACACACTCACACCAATGCAGACACATGCACATACACACACCTTCACACATGCAAATGCATAATGACATGAGCGCACATGCACATATATGCATAGACATGTATGTACACATGTAAATGTGCACAACACATGCACAACCACACACATATGCATGACATGCATGCACACAGCTATAAGTGTATACACACACACATGCACATGCACCCAAATAAAAAAGCATGTTCCTGTGTGCATATATACACACACAACACAAACCTATGCACACCTGCACACATGAGAACACACATGCACCCACACACACGTGTGTTCATGCATACACAAATACACATGCATATGCCGACACACAAACACACACATGCACATACACACACAACATGTATAGAAAATCCTATACAAGCTCGCACACAAACATACACACAAATGCACATTCTCACATGTGCATACATATAAATGCATAAACACATGCACACATGCACAAACACATGTACACACATCCACACACATATGCTCAGACACGTGCACATTCACACATGCGCACACACACACATGCACATCATAACTCAAGTGCACAGACAAAAAAGTACATACTCACACATTTGCACACACACACATACACTAGCAAACACATGGATATACACACACACATATAAAAGCTCACTTGTGCACACACACACACACAAATGCACACACACAAGTTAACACACATGAACACGTCCACACAAACACATGCATGTACAAATGCACAAACATACACGCACACATGCACGTCCCCATACACACACTCATGCATGCATATACACATGCATACACAAATGCAACTACAAATCGACACACACCGACACACACATCCACACACAGATACACACACATACAAACACATATAGACATGTAAATCCACACACATACACACGGACACAAGCAAACACACATACACACATGCATCACACAAGAACACACATGCACACAAACACATGTGCATAGAAACAAACATGCACACACACATACACATACAAATAAGCATGCACACATGCATCCACACATGTACAAACACATGCACACATGTACCAAACGTAGTCCTACATGCACAAACATGTAGATGCATAATAATGCACACACATGCATACAATAACAAGCACACTTATGCACACAAATGCACATGCAAAAACACAAACATGAACACACAAAGGATCACATATACAAAAGATCATGTAGCACACACACACACATGCATACACATACAAGCACACACACACACACATATGCACATACATGCATGTATGCATAAGCATAAATATGGACACATAAGTATAGATACACACATATGTGCACTTGTAAACATGAGCAGATAGACACACACATGCACACATACACATGTGCACACAACTGCCCACACACACTCGTACCCATATGCAACCACACATGCACACACTCACACCAACAAAAGCATACATGCACATAGGAACACACACTACATGAACATGTGTGCAAATGCATAAGCACTCAAATGCACTCACACATAACCACACACACATGAACACACACACACAAGTGAATACATACAATCATGTACATAGATATAGACATAGGCATGTATACACACATGCTTGCACAACACACCTACACACATGAACAACATGCATAACAAACCCACATGCAAAAAAGCACACACATGCACACAAAAACACAAACACTCAAGCACACATGAACAAATAAACACATCCAAGAATATAAAAACACATAAATATGCTCACACACACATGCAAATATGCACTAATGCATATATGTATTGACACACGTACAGACATGCCCACATGCACTCACATATACAAACACGTACCCACACACATATGCACAATATTTGTACACACAAACACACATGCACCAACAAAAACTCAGGCCCATGCACACAAACTCGCACGTAGGTGCATACACATAGACACAATAACACATGCTCAAACAAAGACATGCAAAGAAAGACACATGAATAGATGCCCATGCATGCATGCACACACAAGCATGCATGGAGATGCACACATACACATATGACAATGCACACACATGTATTTACACACACATGCACATGCATATCCATACATAATAAGAAATGTACATATGCACACATACACACAAACACAGACACATACTTGTATGAATGCACATGCACATGCACATGCGCACATGCATATGCACACACATAAATGCAACACACCCACCCGCATATATGCAAACATGCACACTCATATGTACATACATACACACAAAAAGGCATGTTGACATGTATGTTCCCACACATAGCCACCCATGTTCACAAAAGTACATGCACACATAAGCACATGCACATATATGCATCACATGTACACACTCACATGATAATGCTTAGGCACACGTGTACACAAGAACACCTACACATACACATGGATACACATATGCATGCACACACATGCATATACATGTACCCCTGCACACACATGCACTGCATGTGCACCCACACAATTTGCACACACATATACTCACACAAGCATGCACTCGTGTACACACACATGTGCACATACAAACACACACTCATGCACATATAGATGCACATGCACATGCAAAAAGCAAGAACACATGTATGCACAAACATACTCACACATGCCAACACATATTTGCATTTTGACATGCACATGCATGCTCCTATGCAAATAGAAAGATGATCACATACACATATGCAAATGCATACATGCACATGCACACATACAAGCATGCACATGAATGAATACACACATGCACATAAATAAAAATGCACAGATGCATGTGTAGGCACAAATGTAAACACCCATGCACACACACACAAATGCACACATGCATGTACACCATGCACAAACACAAATACACCGATAAACACGTGCACACCCATGCACACACACACATAAACATGCAAACACACAAATGCACACATATATGTGGACACATTCATGCACACACATATGCACAAATCGATAGGCACACACAATCACATACACCCACATACATGCACACTAAAAAACATGTACAAATACATAATCACACATATGCACAAACACACATCCACATAAGTACATATACCAACATGTACAAATACACATACACACACATATATACACATATACACATGCTCTCACCCATGCACAAAGACACATTCACATGTGCACATGTAAACACATATACATATATGCAAATCCACACAAACACATGCACACACTCAACACTTACAAACAAACTCATTAGCATAAATATTCAAATGCACACACACTTCTATGCATATACACATATGCACATGTGCACACACACACACACATACATGCAAGCACACATGCATGCATGTACACATGTACACATATGCATAGTCATATACAGACATGTGCTAGCATTTGTAGATGCATACATACATATGCACACACACATAAGTGAACACACACACACATGCACACACACATGCACATAATAATAGACACATATGCAAACACACATACACATGCCTGCACACGCACACATCTACACACATATACACATGCATACTCATTTACTAACACACAAACATGCATAGGTACATACACGTAAACACTCATATAGGTACACACATGCATACTTATACACACATACACAGACCCACTCCCACTCCAACACCCATGCACACATACAGGCAAACACATACATTTATGCATGCATGTACACACACACACACATGCACATATAGACACATGCATACACACATGTGGATGCACTTGTAGGCATACACACACAAAAAGAAGGACACATATAGACAAACACATAAACAAGAATAAACAAATGCACACATAAATTCTCATACACATACACACATGCATATAAGCATACATGTATCCACACAGCCACACACACCCAAGCATGTGTGTGCATGTAGACACACATACCCAATCAAACTAATGCAAAGACAACCACAAATACACAAATGCACACATTCACACACACAAATATAGGGATACCCATGTACACACTTTTGCACATATACACATGCATAAACACATATATACATAAGCATAAACATAAGTACACAAACACAAAAAAATATACACACACACATACATGCACATGCATATGCATGCGCATCCAAATACACTTACCTGCACACACATGCATAAATAGGAATGCACACAAATAGTAATACAAATGCATGCATACACACACAGGCACACTCACACATGCATGTACATGATCTCACATGAAGACATGCATATAGTAACATCCATGTATAGAGGAACATGCACTCACAAGCATACATATAGACACATAAACATGCATACACAAGCTCACACACATGTAGACACATGCACATGCATACATGCACAAGAACAATCATGCATGCACATGCATGTGTAACATTAGACCCACACCTATGCACATACAAACATGCTCATAGAGCACACACACATTACAAATGCAAACATGCACACACTCACACAAACATACACATGCACACACACACAAATAGATGCATAGACACACACACACACACACGTGCGCATGTTTGTGTGCATCTCTACAAGCATATGCATGTGTGTGTATAAAAGTTTCTAGGTTTTCATATATGTGCATGTGAGTGTGTTGAAGTGTGTGTATACATCAATGTAATTTTTTGTGAGTGTGTATGTGTCTGTGGATTCATGAACATGTGTATCTATGTTGGTGTGTGAGCTTGCATGTCTTTCAATTCTTGTGTGTTGGTGTGTGTGTGTGTGGGTGTTTGTGTACATGCATCTGTATAATTCTTTGTGCATGCCCATGTGTGTGTATGAATGTGGGCACATGCATATGTGTGAATGTATTTTTGTGTGTATTCAAGTGTGTGCTCATGGTGTCTGTGTGAGTGTGTGCATTTGTTTGGGAGTGTCTTTGTGTAAGTGTGTGTGTCCATATATATGTGCTTGAGTGTGAGTGTGAGTGTACATGTGTGCAAGTGGGAGTTTATGTGCATGTAAGTGTGTGTGTGTGCATTGGTGAGTTAGTGGATGCATGTGTGTGTTTTCTTGTGCACATGTGTGCATACATATGCATGTGAGTTCCTTTGAGCAAGCATGCAACATGAATGTGTGTTTGCAATTGTACACACTGTTGTGTGTGAGTTTTGCATCCATGTTTATATGTGTGCAAGTATATGATTTAGTTTATGTTTTGTGCAAGCTTATGTGCATGTTGTGTGTGTATAGGGGTCTGTGTGTTTTTTTTATGTGTTTGTATGTGTTCATGTGTATGCATGTTTGTGCACATGCATGTGTGGAGGTGTGTAATTCATCTGTGTGCATTTGTGTGTGTTTGTGTGTGGATACGAGTGTATGTCTTTCTGTGCATATGTTTGTGCATGTGTGCTTGGACATGTAGTGTGTGCATGTGCATTTATGTGTGCATTTATTCATGCACGTGCTTGTGTGTATCTATATGTTTGTGTTTGTTTGCATTCATATTTTTTTGTGTTTCTATGTGTGAATGCATTTCATGTGTGTGCATTTTTTTGTGGATGTGTGTGTTTATGTGCTTGTGTGTTCATGTGTAAGTTTTTATTCATTTGTCTATTTGTGTCATTGAGAGTTGTTAGTATCTACATATATGGGTTAGTTCATGTGTGTGCATTTGTGTGTAAGTAGGTGCATGCAACTAAGTATGTGTGCATGTGTGTGTGTGTGTCCATGCATATCTGAGTGTGTGTGTGTGTGCATGTGGGTGCTTGCTTATGGGTTTATGTTTATTTGTATGTGTATGTGCATGCATACTAGTGTGTGTGTATGTGTGTTTGTCTTTGCATGTTAGTGTGAAGGTATGCATGTGCATGTGCATGTATGTGTGTGCATGTGAGTGTGTGAGTGTGTGGGTGTCTGTTCTTCGGTACATAAGTGCATGTGCATGTGCATGGGTTCACATGTGTGTGTACGAATATCCATATGAGTGTGTCATTGTGTTTTTGTGCTTATGGGCATGTGTGTGTGTGCATTCATGTGTGCATGTGTGTGTGCATGTGTGTGTGTATGTGTTTGTGTGCATGTGTGTGTATTTGTTTGTGTTCTTATTTGGGTGTATGTGTGCATGTGTGATTGTGTGTATCTATATCAACATGTGTGAGTCTATGTGTTTGTGTGTGTGTGTGTGTGTTCATGTAGACATGTACGTGTGCATGTGTGTATGTATGAGCATGTGTGTGTGTGTGTGTGCATTTCTTTATGTGCATGTGTGTGTGTTTATGTATGTGTGCATAGGTGTGTGTGCATGCTTGTGCAGGTGTGCATTCATCTATGTGTGAACATGTGTCTATTTATATGTGTTCATTCATGATTGTTTGTACGTTTGGGTGTGATATTGTGTGTATGTATGAAAAGGCTTATTTTTGTGTGAGTGTGTGTCTAAGTGCAAGTCTATGAGCCTGTGTGTGTGTGTGTGTGTGCATGCTTGTGCCTATGCATGTGCAGGTGTGTGTATGTGTGTGCATATTGTTTTTGTGTGTGTGTGTGTGCATGCATTAGTGCCAGCTATGTAAGTGTCCAAGCTATGCATGTGTGCAAGCTATGCAAATGTGCAAGCATGTGTGTATGTGTATTTTTGTTATTGTTTGTGCATGTGTGTTCACGTTCATATGCATGTCTTTACATGTATATGCATGTATTTTTGTGTGCATGTGTGTAATTGCATGTATGCATGTGTATGTCTGTGTTTGTGTGTGTAAGCTAGCAAGCATGGGTGTATGCATTTGTGTGAATGTGTTTGTGTGTGTGAGTTTGCATGCTTGTGTGTGTGGATGTAAGCATGTGTGTGTCATTCATGCGTGCACATGTATGTGCATGTTTATTCTTACATGTGCATATATATTTATTTACGTGTACATATGAGTGCATGTGTAGATGTACGCATGGATGCGCGTGTTCATGGGTGTGTGTATTCATATGCACACACATGTTTAGGTGTTCATGCACACAGATGAGTGTGTGTGAATGTGCGTGCATTTGTGTCTATGTTTGTGTGTATGTGTGTGTATGCATGTTTGTTGTTGTGCTTTCACATGCATGTGTGTGAATAGGTACATACTAGTGTGTGTTGGTGTATGTATGTTTGCGATTGCATGTGAATTTGTGAGTGTATGTTCATGTCTACATGTGTGTGAATATATTTTATGTTCATATGTGTGTGTGCATGCATTTTGGCATGTGTGTAGTTTTTCTCATGTAGCTGTGTGTGTACATAATGAATGCATGTGCGCTTGTTTGCATGCATTCATGTCCAAGTGTGTTTCCATGAGTACTTGAGTGTTGGTATGTGTGTAGTTGTGCATGTGCACATGCATGTGTGTGCACAGGTGTGTGTGTGTGTGTGTGTCCAAGCATCAATGTATGCATGTTTGTGTGTGTCATGCAAGCATTCATGTGCATGTGTGAAGGTGTGTGTGTGCATATGCATGTGTGTGTGTGTGCACATGAGTGTGTCTATGTGTGTTTTGCCAATGTTTTAGCCTATTTATGTGCTGACATGTGTGTGCTTGGGGATGCACATGTGTGTTGGACTGTGTGTGTGTGTGTTGTTATACATGTGGAGGTGTCTATGTATATCTTCATGAGTTTTCATGTTAGCATGTTTGTGTATATGTGTCAGAGTCTATGGGTTTGCATGCATGTCTATGTGCATGTGCGTGCATGTGTATGTGTGTGTTTCTATGTGTGAGTGTTTGCATATATGTGTGTTCGTATGCATCTGTTCATGCATGTGTGCGTGCATCTGTGAGTTTTATGCATGTGAGTGTGTGTGTGTCCTTGTGCACTGGTATAAGTGTGTAGGTAGGTGTGTGTGTGTGTGTGTGTGTTTTGCATGTGTGCATGTTTGTATGTGTGGGAGTGTTTGGTTGTGTGTGTTGAAATGCACATATGTGTGTTTGTGCATTCTTGTGCATCAGCATGGGTGTGGCCATGTCTGTGTGAGCACTTATGTGTGCATGTGTGTATGCACACATGTATGTATTCACATGTGTGTGTGTGCATGTGTGTGCTTGCATGCATAGATTTTTGTGTGAATGTTTTCTGCATTTTCATGTGTGTGAGTGTGAGTGTGCACATGTGCATGTGTCTATGTGCATGCATGTATGTATAGGAGTGCGTTTGCTTGTTTGCACATCTCCATGTGTTTATGTGCATCCATGTATGTGTGTGTGTGCTTATGGACAGAGTGTGCATTTGTTTGTACACATGCTCATGTGTCTATCTGTGTGCATGTGTGTGACTAAGTGCACATGTGTGAGTAAGCACGTGTGTTTATGAGTGTGTGTATGAGTGTGCATGTGTGTGTCTGTACATGAGCATGCGTGTATTCCTTTGTGTGGACATATGTGTGCTTGTGTAGGTGTGGTTATCTGTATGTGCACATGCTTGTTTATGTGATGTACTTTTGTGTGTGTGTTCACATGTGTGCATGTGTGTTTGTGTATATTTTCATGTGCATGTGTGTTTGCAAGCACATGTGTGGTTGTATTTTCGTATGTATGCATGTCTACATGTGTGTGTGTCTTTGTGTTTGTGTTTGTGTGTGTGTATGTGCATGTATGTTCATGTATGAGTGCATATATTTGTGCATGTGCATCTGCATGTTTGGGTGTGTGTGGTTGCTTATATGTAGGTTTTTGTTGGTGTACGTCTATGCATGTTTGTATGTATGCATGCATGGATATGTTCTTTTGTGTGTGTGTGGGTGGAGGGGGTGTGTGTATTGATGCATTTATGTGTGTGTGTGTGTATGCATTTTTATGTGTTTGTGCATGCGCATAATGTTTTTGTACGTGCATGTGTGTTTATACTTGTGCTTGTGTGTGTGTGTGTGTGTGTGTGTTTGTATGTTTTTGTGCATATTTTTGTGTATATTATAATGTGCATGTGTGGATGAGTCCATGTGTCTGTGTATGCATATGAGGATGTGTGCATGTGCATGTATGTGTGTGCATGTGTGTATGTTTGCATGGGTTTGTACTTGTGTATATGTGTGTGTGTGCTTATTTGTTTGTGTATATGTGTGTGCATATGTGTGTGTATTTTTGTGTGACATTCCAAACATATGGGCATGTTTGTGGGTGTGTGACTTTGTGGGTGCATCGCATGTGCATGCATGTGTGTCTATACGTTTGTATGCTTGTGTTTATGTGTGTGTGCTTTTGTTCATATGCGTCAATGCATGTGTGCTTTGGAGCATGTGTGTGTGTGCTTATGAGTTTGTGTGTGTGCACATGCATAACAAATGTTGTGTGTTTTGCATGCATGTGTGTGTGCATGTTTGCATGTGTGAGTGGTTTCTTGTTTATGTTTGTGTGAGCCTTTATATGAGCAAGAGTGTGTGCATGCTTATGTTTGCATAGGTGCAAATGTGTGTGTGTGTGTGTCTATGTACCTATGTTTTTGTGGACATGTGTATTTGTGTATGCTTGTGTGTGTTTGAGTGTGTGCATGTGTGCATTAATGCAAGTGCATGTGTTTTCATGTGTGTCTGTTACTATGTATACACAAGCATATGCATGTGTGGGTACATATGTGTGCACATGTGCATGTGCCACTATGCATATGCATGTGTATACATGAGTTTGTGCTCTTTTGTTTATGCTTACGTGTGCAAAATGTGGCTGTGTGTGTGTATGTGTTAGTGTGCATGTCTATATGTGGGTTTGTGAGTGTGCAAATGAGCAAGCATCTATGTGTGCATGTGTGTTTATATGGGTGTGTTTGATAGTGCATGTGTGTGTTCATACTTGCATGCATGTGTGTGTATGAGTGTATGTGTGTGTATGTGTGTATGCATGTGTTTATCTATGTGATTATGCATGTGTGAACAAGATTGTGTGTGCATTTTTGTGCATGTATGTGCATGCGAATGTGTACATGTTTGTGTTTGGGTGTTTGTGCACGTGTGTGTTGCTGTGAGTACATGCATGTGTATTTGTTTTGTGCACATGTCTATGTCTATGTGTGTGTGCCTATATGCATGTGTGTTAAATTGTGCACATGTGATTGTGTTTGTGCACATGTGTGTGCATGCACATGTGTATGCATGTAGGCATGTGTATGTGTGTGTGCATGTGCACATGTGTGAGTATATTTGCATGTGTGTCAACATGTTTGCTTGTGTGCATATGTTTAGGAGTTTGCAAGTGTTTTGGCAAGTGTTTATCAGTGTGTGGATGTGTGTGTGTGTGCATGCTTATGCATGTGAATGTGTGTGTGTTGTGTACATGTGCATGTGTGTGCATGTGTGGTTGTGTGCATGCATGTATGTGTGTGTGTGTGTGTGCATGTACTGTGTGGTTGTGCATATGTGTGCATCCATGTGAATGTGTATATATGTGTTTGTGGAAACATGTGTGTGTATAGGCATGTCTATATATGCATGCATGTGCATGTTCAGTACATGTGTATGAATGTGTTTGTATGCATGACTATATGTAAATGTGTGCATATACATGTGTGTGTGTGAACATGCATCTGTATGTGTGCGTGTGCAAGCTTGTGCATGTCTATGTGCACATGTGTGTGCATATTAGTGAGCTTTTGTGAGTGCATGTGTGTGTGAGTGTGCACATATGCATCTTGTTTGTGTGTGTATGTGTTCATGGGTGAGTGTAATTGTGTGCGTGTGTGTGTGTGCATGCATGTGTGTTCATGTTTAAGTGTGTATGTGTGCATCATTGTGTATGTGTGTATGTGTGTGCATGTGTGATTAGGTTTGTGTTTGCATATGAGTGTATCTGTTTATGTGTATGTGTGGGGGGATGTGTGTGTGTTGTTATGGGTGCTTGTTTTATTGTTATTTCTTGTGCATGTGTGCTTGTGTGTGTCAATGTGTGTGTGTCTCTATTTGTGATGTGTGTGTTTGTGTGTGTATGTGCATGCTTGCATGTGTGTGCATGTGTGCATGTTTGACTATATTTGCATATGTGTGTTTATGTGTACGTGTATGTGAGTGAGTGAATTTTTTAATTTCTTTTTTATTTCTAAGTGTTTATGTGCATGTGCATGTCTATGTATGTGAGTGTGCATGTACAGATGTGAGAGAGTGTGTATGTGTGCATGCATGTGTGTGTGCAAATGCATGTGTGCATGTGTGCCTTTGTGCATATGTGAGTGTGTGCACAAGTGGTTGTGAGTGAGTGTGCACATGCATGTTTATATGCACATGTCTACCCATGGGTATGTCTTGTATGCGTTAATGTGAGTGTGAGTGTCTTATTATACATGCATATGCATCTGTGTGTGCTTTCGTGTATGTCTGTGTGCATGGACATGAATGTGTTTGTTTGTTTGTGTGTGTGTACGTGCATGTGGATATGTGTGTATGTGTTTATTTGCATGTCTGTGCATGCCTATCTATGCATATCTATGAGCCTTTGTTTGTGTTGGCGTAAGCCAATGTGATGAGCAAGTGTGTTAGTGTGTATATGTGGTTGTGTGTGTGTGTGTGCACATGCATGGTGTTTGTTTGTGTGTGTGTTTTTGCATGTATGCACATCTATGTGCATGTATGTTTGTGTGCATGTATGGTTGGGTGTGTTTGTGAGTGAATATTCATGTGTGTGTGTGCATGTACATGGAAATGAGTGTGTGTGCATGTGTTGGGTGTTTTTTTGTCTTTGTGAGTGTGTGGATGCATGTCTACATGTTTGTGCATGTGTGTATGTGTGTTTTTGCATGTACATATTTATGTGTGTGTGCTTGCCTGTGCTTTTTTATATCATTGTATGTGCATGCATCTCTATGT
This sequence comes from Vanilla planifolia, assembly GCA_023846275.1. NCBI lineage: Eukaryota > Viridiplantae > Streptophyta > Magnoliopsida > Asparagales > Orchidaceae > Vanilla > Vanilla planifolia. The sequence goes on along the minus strand of JAIUJO010000306.1, from coordinate 333,657 downwards.
GTGTGTGTGTGTGTATGTGTATGTGTATGTGTTCATGTGTGGGGTTGCATGCATGTGTGTCTACATGTTCATGTTTATGCATGTGTATGTGCATAAGTGTGTGAGTGTACATGTGGTTGTTTACGAGTGGTTGCATGATGGGTACGTGCGTATGTGTGAACATATGTGTGCATATGCTCTTGTGTGTATATGATTTGGATCATGCATGTGAGTAGGCTATACCTATGTGTGAGCATACGTGTGCATATGTGCAAGCATGCATGTGCATATGTGTGTGTGTGCATGTTCACATGTGTTTGTGTGTGTGTATATGTGTGTGAATGTGTGTATGTTTATGCATGTTTGGGGGTGTGCTTATGTGCATGTGTATGCATGAATGCATGTGCATAGGTGTGGATGTGCTTGTGTGTGTGTGTGTCAACATCCATGTGTGTGGGTGAACATGTGTGTTTGCAAGTGTGCATGTTTGTGCATGTGTGCATATGTTTGTGCATATGTTTGTGCATATGTGTGTGCATGTGTGTGTTCATATGAGATCATGATGGTGTGTGTGTGTCCAAATGTGGTTGTGCATGCCTGTATGTGAATGTCTTCACGTGCATGTGTGTTTACATGTGTGTGCATGTATGTTTGTTTGTGCATTTTTGTGCATGAGTGTATATGGGTGAGTGTGCATTAATATGAGCATGTGCATGTGCACCCATGCTTGTGTGCTTATGTGTGTGTATGCTAGTGTTTATGTGTGCATGTGTGTGCATGTGCACTATGTGTGAGCATGCACATGAGCATTTGTGTGTATGTGCTTGTGTTTATATATACATATGCATTCATATGTATATGCCCATGCATGTGTGCGTGTATAGGTCTTTGTGCATGTGTGCATACATGTGTGTGCTTGTGTATATGTGCACATGCATGTGTTTATTTAGGCTTCTACATGTGAGTATGTTTTTATGCATGCTGGCACGTGTGTGCTTATGTGTCTTTATGTCTGTATGCATATATGTATAGGGGTGTGCATGTGTGTACATATTTGTGGGAGTATGGGTATATGTGTTTCTATGGGTGTCTAAGAGGGCATGTGCATGTGCAAACATGTATATATGTATGCATGTATGCATCTATGTTTATGTGTGTGTGTGTGTGGGTGTTTATGCAAGATTGCATGTACATGTATTCATACACATGTCCATGCACATGAGTCTGTGCATCAATGCATGTGTTCTTATGAGATCTCATGTGTGTTTGCATGCAAGTGTATGTATAAGTGTGTCATTGTATGTGTTTGTGTGCATGTTCATGTATGTTCATTTGTCTCTATATGAGTATGTGTGTGTGCATGTATGTGCATGTGTCTCTATGTGTGATTATGTGTGTGTGCATGTATGTGGGTGTGTGTGTGTGTGTGCAAGTGTGTTAATATGTGTGTGTGCTTAAATTCATGCATGCATGTGAGTGCATGCACATGTGTGTGTGTTTGGTTGTGTGGGCACCTAAATGTATATGTGGTATGCTTAGGTTTGTGGATGCATATGTGTGTGAGTGTTTGCTTACATTCATATGCATGTGTCCATGAATGCATGTGTGTGTGCCTGTGAGCATGTGCAGCTATGTGCATGTGATATTTGTGCATTAATGTCTATATATATGTGTGTTTTTAGGTTCACAATTTTATGTGTTGGTGTGTGTGCATGCATACATGTATATGCATGTGGGCTTGTATGTGTATGTGTGCATTTATGTGTGTGTGCTTTCACATGTGTCTGTATGTGTGTGTGTATGTGTATTTGTGTGTGTGCTTTCATGCATGTACATGTGTGCTAATGTGTGCATGTGTATTTATGCATGAGCATGTGTACATGTGTGTGTATGTATGCATATGCATGCATGCATATGGGTGTGTATGTGTGTTTGCGTCCATGTGCATGTTGATGTGCTTATGTGTGGGTTTGTATCTATGCATGTTGATATGTGCAAGTGTGGTGTATATGCATAGGTGTGTATGTGTGCATTTTCTTGTGTACAAGAATGTTGGTGTTTGTGTGCATGCACAGAAATGTATATATACTTGGATCCATGTTGGTGTGTACATTCATGTCTGTGGGCATGTATGGGTTTTTGAGTGTGGGTGTGAATGAGTGCATATGTATGTGTGTTCATATGAGCATATGTGTGTGCATGTGTGTGTGGGAGTTCATGCGAGTGTGCATGTGCATGTGTGTGATTATGCATGTGTATGTGGGTGCATTTGTGGATGTGCATGTCTTTGCACATTTGTATGCCTATGTGTGTTCTTGTCCACACTTGTGTAGCTGTGCATGTGTGCATGTGTGTGTTTATATATGTGTGTGTATGAACATGTATATGCATGTGCATATGGCTATATGTGTGTGCATGTTTGCACATGTGAGTGTGAGTGCATTTGCATAAGTTATTTTGCGTGTGTGTGCATATGTGTGCGTGTGCATGTGCCTATGTCCTTGTGCATGTTTGTGTTTGTGTGTTAGCATGTGAACATGCATCAATTTGTGTGTATAAGTGCATGCATGCATGTGTGTGTGTATGTACAAGTGTGCATGCATGCATGTGTTTGTGTGCTGGTGCATGTATGTTTTTGTGAGTGTGTGTATGTGGGTGTGCACACCTATGTGTGTTCGTGTGTGTGTGTATGTGATTGCATGTGTATATGTGGATTATATGTGTGTTTGCACAAGTATTCTTATGTGTGTGAATGTGTGCATATATGTATATGTGTGGGCATGTGTTGGTGCATGTGAACATATGTGTGTGTACACACATGCTTGTTTATTTGTGTAAATGTGTGCATGTGCATCTATGCATGATTATGTATGTGCATGCATGTATATGTGTGTATGTACATTTATGGATAAGCATTAGTTTGTGAGTGCATGTGTGTTTGTGCATATGTGCATGTTTGTGTGCATGTGTTTCCATTTGAATGTGTTCATGATCTTATGTTTTTGAATGGGCATGTGCATGTTTTATGTCTATGAGGCTTTGTGCGTGTGTATGCATGTATCATATCCATGTCTATGCATGTGTGTATGGATATGTGTACACACTAGTTATGTGTATGCGCACTTTAGTTAGTGCATACAGACATGTATCTGTGTGCATGTGTGAGCTTGGGTACATGTTTGAGCTTGTGTACATGTCTGTTGGTGTGTTTGCATGCATAAACGTGTGCATGCATGTGTGTGTGTTTGCATGTGCACTTGTGTGCATGATTTTTGTGTGTGTGTGTGTACATGTGTATGTGGGTTTGTAAGTGTGTGTGTGGGTGTGCATGTGTGTGTGTGTGTGCATGCTTATGTGTATGTGTGTTTTTTTTGTCGATACTTGTGTTTGTGCATGCGCCTACATTCACACACATGTGTGCATGCTTTTTTGGGCTTTGGTGTGTGACTGTGAAAGTGTATTTGTATGTATTTATAGGTGCATGTGCATTTGTGGGTGTGTGCATATTTGAGTGAGTGCATGTGAGCATACATGTGTGTGTTTACCTATTATGTGTATGTCTACATGCATATGTGCATGTACGTGTGGGTGTGTGTATGTGCATATGAATGTGCATATGTTTGTGTGTTTGCATGTGTGGGTCCGTGCTTGTAAGCATGTTTATGTACATTCTCCTATGTGTGTGTGCATGCCTATGTGATTGTGTATGGGTGCATGAGTATGTGTGTGTGTGCATGTGTATATGTGGCTATTTACAAGCATGCATGTACATATGTCTATTTATGTGTCTACATGTGTTGGTATGTGTGGTTATCTGCATGTGCATGTGTATGTGTTAAGGCATGTGTGTGTGTGTCTGTGCATGTGTGTTGAAGGTGTGTGCATTATTGTATGTCTATGTGTGTGTGTGTACAAATACGCACACTTGTATGTGAGTGCGTGAGGGAATATGTGTGATTTTGTGTGTTTAAGTGTGCATTTGCAAGTGTCTATGTGTCTACATGCATACGTCTATATATGTATGTGCACATATGTGTGTATGTGAGTATGTGTATGTGCATGCGTGCATGGGTGTGTGTGTTCATTTATGTATTCATATATATGTGTGTATGTGTGTCTATTTGAGTGTGTGTATGTGCGCATAGTGTGCATATGATTGTGTTTGTGTTTGTGTGTATGTCTATGCTTACCCATGCTTGTGTGGTTGTGCATGTGTGCATGCATGTGTGTGTGCATGTGCATGTGTTTATACAAGTGTGTGTGCAAGAATTTTTATGCACGTGTGCATTTGCCTATGTTTGTATACTTGTCTATATATATGAGTGTGAGTGCATGTGCATGTGTGTGTTCGTGTACATGTGTTTTAATTTGTGTGCATGTGCATGTGACTTTGTTGTTGTGCACATTCATGTGCTAGTGTGTTTGTGTGAGAGCACGCAAACATGTGTAAATGTGTGTGTGTACGTGTGTGCTTGCTTGCATCTGCATTTGTTTGTGCATTCATGCATGTTAGTGTGTGTGGGTGCATTTGCGTATTTGTGAGTGTGTGCATGCATGCATGCATGTGTGTGCATGTATGTAGGTGTGTTTGTGTGTGCATCTATGTGTGTTCATATGTGTGTATGTGATTGCATTTGTGTATGTCCATGTGCATGTGCATGTGTGTATATGTGTTTCCATGTGCATATGTGTGGATATGTCCATATGTGTGGGTAAGTGTTGGTGTACATGCATGCATTTGTGTGATTCCACATGCTTGTGTATTTGTGTGAGTATGTGCATGTGCATCTATTCCTTCTTGTGTATGTGCATGCGCATGCATTCATGCACATGTGTGCATGCTTTTTTGGGTTTTGATGTGTGCATGAGTGTGCATGTGTATTTGTATGTATTTATAGGTGCATGTGCATTTGTGGGTGTGTGCATATTTGAGTGAGTGCATGTGAGCATACGTGTGTGTTTATTTATTGTGTGTATGTCTGCATGCATTTGTGCATGTACATGTTGGTGTGTGTATGTGCCTGTGTGTGCATATGAACATGTGTATGTTTGTGTATTTCCATGTGTGGGTCCATGCTTGTATGCATGTTTATGTACATTCTCCTATGTGCGTGTGCATGCCTATGTGATTGTGCATGGGTGCATGAGTATGTGGGTGTGTGCATGTGTATATGTGGCTATTTACAAGCATGCATGTACATGTGTCTATTTGTGTGTCTACATGTGTTGGTATGTGTGGTTATGTGCATGTTCATGTCTGTGTGTTTGGGCATGTGTTTTGAAGGTGTGTGCATTATTATATGTCTATGTGTGTGTGTACACATACGCACACTTGTGTGTGAGTGCGTGAGGGCATATGTGTGGTTTTGTGTGTTAAAGTGTGCGTGTGCAAGTGTCTATGTGTCAACATGCATACGTGTGTATGTGTATGTGCAATATGTGTGTATGTGGGTATGTGTATGTGCATGCGTGCAAGGGGGTGTGTGTTCATCTATGTGTTCTTATATGTGTGTGTGTGTGTGTCTATTTGAGTGTGTGTTTGTGTGCATGAGTGTGCATGTGATTGTGTTTATGTCTATGCTTACCCATGCTTGTGTGGTTGTGCATGTGTGTGCAAGTGCATGTGTTTATACATGTGTGTTTGCAAGAATGTTTATGCATTTGTGCATTTGCCTATGTTTGTGTACATGTCTATATATGTGAGTGTGAGTGCATGTGCATGTGTGTGTTCATGTACGTGTGTTTTAACGTGTGTGCATGTGCATGTGACTTTGTTCTTGTGCACATTAATGTGCTAGTGTGTTTGTGTGTGAGCATGCAAACATGTGTAAAAGTGTGTGTTTGTATGTGTGTGCTTGCTTGCATCTGCATTTGTTTCTTCATTCATGTGTGTTAGTGTGTGTGGGTGCATATGTGTATTTGTGAGTGTGTGCATGCATGTGCATGTGTGTGCATGTATGTAAGTGTGTGTACGTATGTGTGTTCATATGTGTGCATGTGATTGCATCTGTACGTGTTATTGTGCATGTGCTTGTGTGTATGTGTGCATATGTGCATGTGTGTGGGAGTGTGTTGGTGCACATGCATGCATTTGTGTGTGTACACATGTTTATGCATTTGTGTGAGTGTGTGCATGTGCATCAATTCATCCTTGTGTATGTGCATGCGTATTTGTGTACATGTGTAGGTGTGCATTACTTAATGTGTGTATGTATTTTTGTGTATATGTGTGTGCACATGTGCATGTGTTTCTAAATATATATGTACATGTCTATGTGTTTTTCATGTGCATATGCTTGTTTTATGTCTGTGAGCCTATTTGTGTATACGCCTAAGGCTATGCATATGCATGTGTTTGTGAATGCATGCATGTGTGTGCATGTGGATCTGCATGTGTGTGCATGGATTTCTTTGTCTATATGCATGCATGTTTGTGTGTGTGCATGCATCTGTGCAACTACATGCTTATTCATGTGTGTGAGTGTGGTTTTTGTATACATGTGTGTTTGTGTGGGTGTGTGTACATGTGTTCATGCATGTGTAAAAGTGGTTATACATGTACACAAGTGTAGATGTGCTTAGGTGTGTCTACATGCTTTTGTATGTGTGTTTTGTGTGAGTGTGCATGTGTGATTTTGTGTATGTGTGTGTGAGTGCATGCATGTGTGCATGTGTGTGTTGTTGTGTGGGTGTGTGAGTGCATATGCATACAAGTGTCTGTTTGTGCTTTCGTCTATGTAGGCATGTGTTGATTTGAGTGTTTGTGTGCATTGTGCATGTGTTCGGTTGCATGTTGTAGATGGATGTGTACATACTCACATGTGGGTACGTGGGTGTGTGTGTTCATGTGTGTGCCTATGCATGTGTATGTGGATGCGTGTTTGTGTGCGTGCATATGTGCATACATGTGCCTATGTGTGTGCAAATGTCTATGTTTGTTGTTATGTGTGTATTTGATTATGCAAGTGTATGTGCTTGTCCATGTTTGTATGTGTGTTTTTGTGTCTGTGTACTTATGTGCATATGTTTATCCATGTGTATGCATATACATGTCCATTTATATGTGTGTGGGTTTCTACATGTGTGAGTATGTCTGCATGTGCATGTATGGGCTTTCGTATCTATATGTGCATGTGTCTATGTTCTTTTACATGTTTTTGGGTTTGTCTGTGTGCATGTACACATATGTGAATGTGTGTTTGTATGCATGTGATTGTGTTCTTGCATGCATGTGCATGTGTTTGTGTATGAGTGGAGATGCATGTGTGTTGTTGTGTGTGTGTGTGTGTGTGCATGTAGATGTCTATTCATGTATGGGCATGAGTATGTATATGTGTGCATGCCTTTATGTGTGCATGCTCCTATGCATGTGTGTGTGTGTGCACATGTGTTTGTGTGTGTTTGGGAATAAGTGCAAGTTTATGTGTAGGTGTTGTGTGTACGTGCACATGCATGCTTGTGTGTTCATGTGAATGCATACATCTTCATATGTGTGTGCATGTGTATGTACATATGTGGGTGTTCATGAGTCTATGTGTGCACATATGTATATGTGCATGTGTGTGTGTGCATGCATGTGTGTTTGCATGTACATGTTCATGTTTTTATGTCTGTGAGCCTTTGTGATTATTTGTGTGTGCCTATGACTATGCGTGTGCCTGTAGGTGTGTGTGCATGTGCATCTATGTGTGTATGCAAGGGTGTTTGTGCGTGTGTGCATGCACACTTGTATGTGTGTGTGCATGTGTGTGCATCTATGTGTATTTGTGTAATATGCATGGGTGGCTAGAAGCTTGTATCCAAGCATGTATGTGCATATGTGTTTTTGTGTTTGTTTATGCATATGTGTGTATGCTTGTGCTTGTATGTGTGTGTATGTATGTTTGCATGTACATGCTCGTGTGCATGTGCCCACACAGGTTTGTGTGTGTGTGTTGTGTGTGCTATGTGTGCATATGTCTACTTGTATATTTGTGTGTGGGTGTTGGGGTGTATCTATTTGTATGCATGTGCATGTTTGTGTGTGTACATGTGTGTATGCATTTTATTGTGTGTTTGTGTACGCATGTGTGTGTACCTTTGTGTAAATGCATTTGTGTGCATGTGTTTGTGTGTGTAGAGGCATTCAAGTGTATGTATTTGTGCATGTGTTTGTGTGCATGTGAGAGTGTGTGTGGGTGTGCATATGTATGCTTTTGTGTGCCTATGCCTACATATGTGCACTTGTGAGCATGCATGTGCATGTGTACTTGTGTGTGTTTGGGTGCATAAGTGCATGTGTGCAAGCATGTGTGTGTGTGTTTATGCTTGTGCATGTGTGTGCATTTGCATTTATATGAAGTTATCTTTGTGTGAATGTCAATGCATCTGTGTGTGTACGTATACAGACATGAATGTGTGCATGTATTTGTGTTTATGCATGTTTATGTGTGCATGTGTGTGTGGATTCATGTTTGTGCGTCTATGTGTGCATGCATGTGTGTGCATATGTGTGCATGTGTGTGTGTGTAGAGGACTTGCATGTGTGCATATGTGTGGTGTTTGTGTGCAAGTGTGTAGAGGACTTGCATGTGTACATATGTATGGTGTTTGCATGCAAGTGTGCAGAGGACTTGCATGTGTGCATATGTGTGGTTTTTGTGTGCACATGCGAGTATGTGTGTGTGTGCATGTGTTGGTTTATGTGTGCCTATGTAAACATATGTGTTGTGTGCATGTGTGAGCGTAGCTGCATGTGTGTACGTGCGTACATGTGTGCATATGTGTGTGTCTTTGTGCATGCATTTACATGCATGTGTATGCATTCAAGAGTTGTGAGTGTGTGATTGTTTAGATGATCATGTGAGTATGTGTTCATGTCTGCCCATGTCCATATGTGTTTTTATTTTTTTTTATGAATGCATGTGTATGTATGTGCATGTATGTTTGTGAACATGTTTGTGTGCATATGTCATTTTGTGTGTATGGGTGCTTGTTTTTGTATGTGCACGCGTGTTGTTTGTGCATGTTTTTGTGCATACATTTCTATGCTTATGCATGTTCGTCTGTGTATGTGTGCTAGAGCACATGTGGGAATGTGTTCATGTTTGTGTGCATGTGTGTGTGTGTATGCTTGTGTGTTCTTCTATTTATGCATGCATGCGTGTGTGTTTCCACAAGCATGTATATATGGGTGTGCGTATGTTTGTGTGTTTTGTCTATGCAAGTATGGTTGTTGTTGTTGCGTGTGTAGGCATGTGAGCATGCAATTGTATACATGGGTGAGTGTATGCACTAGTGTTTGCGTGCATGTATGCATTTGTGAAAGTGTATGTGCATGTGTGGGTGTGCGTGCAAGCATTTGTGTGTGTTTACTTCTATGTGTATGTGTGCATGTGTATGGTTTTGTGAGTGCATGCATGTGTCTATGTACTTAAATGCATGTGTTCATGCCTGTATATTTGTGTTAGTGTGTACATCATGTGCTCATGTGTGCATGTGTGTGTATGTGTGAGTTTGCATATGTTTGTACATAGATTTATGTCTATGAGGCTTTTTGTGTGTGTGTGTGGGGGGGTTCTTGTGCTTGTGCATATGATTGTGCTTTTATATGCATGTTTGTGTAATTTTACATGTGTATGTGTATGTGTGCATACTTGTATATGTGTGTGCATATGTGTATGTGTCTCTATGTGTGTGTGCATACATGTGTGCATGTTGGTGCAAGTAATTGCATGTTTTTGCATGTGTCTATGTGTGCATATATGCATTTGTTTCTTGTGTGTGTATGGGTGGGTGAGTGACTACATTTGTGCAAGTATGTGTGTGTGTGTGCATGTACATGTGTGTACAAGTACATGTATGAGTATGTATGTTTACGTGCATATCCATGCATGTGTGTGTGTATTTGAGTGTGTGTATGTGTGCACAAATAGATGTGTGCATGTGTGCTGTGAGTGTACTTGTCTACCTATACATTTCTTTATGTGTTTGCGTGTGCATTCATGTGTGTGTGGATGCATATACATGTGTGCACACATGTGTGTGTATGTGCATGTGCAAGTGTGTTAGGGTGTGTGATTGTGTGTGTTAGGAGACTCTTACATTTGTGGATGTGTATGTGTTTGTGTGCATGTGTGTGTATGTGCGCATGTGTATTCTTGTGAGCACATGTGTGTGTGTGTGTTTGTGAGCACATGTGTGAGTGTGTGCATCTATGAGCGTGCATGCATTTGTGTGTGTTTGTGCATGCATATATGCATATGGGTGCATGTGAGTGTTTGTGGGTGTGCATGTGTTTGCAAGATCATAGGAATATGTGTTCATGTTCTTTGTGTGCATGTTTGTGTCAGATAGTTTTGTGTTTGTGCGCATTTGTTTATGTGTGTATGCGAATATGTATGTGTGTGTATGCATATGACTGTGTGGATGTGCATGTCTGTGTATATGTTGTGCATTTTTGTGCATATGTATTAATTTGTAATTGTGTGTGTGGTTACTTATGCATGTGTGTGTGCATGTGTATGTTTGTCTGTATGTGCTTTTGTTCTTATGCTTGCTTGTGTGTCGATGTGCAAGCACATCTATATGAATTTGTGTGCATGCATGCATATGTGCATGCCTTTGCAAGTATTTTTTTGGATGCATGCATGCATTTTTATGTTTTTGAGTTTGTGTGGGTGTCAGATGGAGTGTGTGTGTATGTGTGCATGTGTGTGTTCATATATAGTTTTGGGTGTGTGTGTGTATGTGTATTTGCATGTACATCCATGTGTGTACATGGCTGTGTCTATGCATGTGTGTGTACTTTTATGTGTGTATTGTTTTGTGCAAGTGTAAGTGTGTGCATGTACATGTGTGTGTATTTGTGCAAGTGTGTGTGCATGTGTGGGTGCACATGCATGCATTTGTGTGTGTGCATGTCAACATGTGTGTTTGTGTGTGTGTGCATGTGTACATTTTTGTACATGTGCACATTCGTATGTGTGTGTTTATTTTCTTATGTGCATGTGCTAGTGTGATTGTTTATACATGCATGTGGATGTGTGTGTGTGTGTGTATGTGTATGTGTGCATGTGCATGTGTGTATTTATGGTTGTTGGTGTGTGTGTGTGTGCATTTGTGTGTATGTGTGCCTATGTATGTGAATGCATATGTGTGCCTATATTTTGAGCAAGTGTTTGTGCATGTGTGGGTGCACATGCATGCATTTGTATATGTGCATATTTGTGTGTATGAGTGTGTATGATTGTGTGTGTGTCTATGCATGTGTATGCATGCATGTGTCTATGTATATGTGCATGTAAGTTTGTGTGTGTGTTTGTTCTTGTGCATATAAGTGTGTGATTGCATGCATTTGTTTGTGCTTCTTTGTCTGAGAACCTTTGTGTCTGTGTGTGTATGCTTGAACCTATGCTTGTGCTTTTGCATGTTTTTGTGCGTGTGCATATGCATGTGCATGTCTATGCATATGAGTGTGTGTATGTCTGTATGCATGCATGTGTGCATGTGCCTGTATGTGTATCTACATTTGTGTGCGTGTTTGTATGTGTGTGTGTGTTTGTGTTTGCATGTTTGTTCATGTTCTTTCATGTGAGTGCATATGTATATTTGTGCATGCATGCACATTTGTTCCTATCTGTGTGTCTAGGAAGGTGGGTGAGGGTGTGCATGTAAGCATGTCTGTGTGTGTATGTGCTTGTATGTTTGTGCATTATTGTGCATGTTCATGTTCATGTATATGTAAGTTTGTTTTATTGCATGTACATGCATGTGTCTGTGTATGTTTATGTGTGTGTGCACGCTTGGATGTGTGCATGGGTTTTTTTAATGCATTTATCTACATTTATACGTGCTTGTGAGTTTTCATGTTTGTTTGTGTATATGTGTCTGTGTGTGTATATAACCTATGTGTGCATACATGTGTGTGCAAGTGTGCATGTGTGGGTGTCTTCGTGTGCATATGTGGGTGTGGGTGTGTGTGTGTGTGTGTTCTCAATCTATGTGCTAGTGTGTGCCTACACAAGCTTGTGTGTGTTTGTATGCATGTGCATGTTTTTATTCTTGTGCGTGGCTACATGCATGTGTGTGCTTTTATGCATGCGTGTGTTTGCATGTGTGTATGTGCATGTGTGCATGTCTGTCAAAGTGTATGTGTGTCTATGTGCTTTTTATGTGTGTGTGTGTGCATGTGCTTATGTTTGTGCATGTGTGCATGAGTATGCATGTGTGTGGTTATGTGCATGAATGTGTGTGTGTGGTTGTGGGTGTATGGATTCTTGTCTATGTGTGTGTGTGTGCATGTATGCATATGGGCTCTTGTCTGTGTTCATAGGTGCATACATGGTGTGCATTTGTATGTTTGTGCATCAATGTATGTGTGCATGTGTGTGTGTTAGTGTGCATGAATGTGTGTATGTCAACATGTGCAAGTGCATGTGTGTATGAGTATGCTTGCATGTATGTGTGTGCGTGTGTGTACATGAGTGTGTGTGCATGTGTGTGTGTGTGTCTTTGCACATGTGTGTGTATGCATGTTTGTGTGCACTGTGCTTGTATGTATGTGCATGTGTGGTTTTCTGTGTACATGTACAGATGTGCATGTGTGTATATGTGTATGTCTTTGCTTGTGTGCATATGTGTTTATACATGTGTTTTTTTTGTGTGCATATGCAATTATATGTGTTTTTCTCTTTATGTATTGTTGCATGTTTATACATTTGTGCAGCTATGCATATGTATGTGTGAATGCATGTGTGTGTGTGTGTCAATATGCATGTATATGTGTGTTTATGTGTGTGCATCCAGGTGTGTGGGTCTATGTTTTTGTGAATATGCATGCATGTGTGTCAGCATGTGTAGGAGTTTGGGTATGTGTGTGTGTATGAGTGTTTGTGTGTGCATAAGAGTGCTTGTGTATATGTGTGTGTCTGTGCATGTAAGCACATGCATGTGTGGGGGCATGTGTGTATTATGTGTGCATATGCAAGTATTGATTGTCCATGTATGTGTGCTTGTGTGCATATACATGTGTCTATGTGTGTGCATGTGTTTGTGTGTGAACATGTGCGCATGTCTGGTATTTTTGTGTGTTTTTGAGTTTGTGTGCACACGCATGTGTTTTTATGACTAGGTGTGAGTTTATATATACATGAGAGAATATGTGTATTTGTGCTTGTGTTAGTGCATGTGTCTATGCATTTGTTTGTGTTTGTATGCATGTGTTTGTGTGTGCATGCTAGCATTTGTGAATGCATGTGTGTTTGTATAGGGGGGAGGGAAGAGGGTGTGTTCTTTTTTGTTTGTGTATGCATGCATGTGCATGATTGTTACATGCATTAGTGTGGGTGTTTTTTTGTGTGTTTGTGACACATCTTTATTCATGTGTGTGTGTACATGTGAGTGTGTGCATGCATGTGTGTGTATGCATTTTTGTGCATGTGTGTGTACATGTGTGTGAGAATGTGTACACGATTATGTTTAGGTGTGTCTATGTGGGTTTATATATATGTGTATGCCTATATCTATGTTTATGCATGTGTGTGTGTGCATTGTGAAAATGTATTTGTGCATTTGTGAATGTTTTTGTGTGTATGCATGTGTGTGTGTGTACACATGTTTGTTTAGGTGTGCATTCAAGGGTGTTTGTTTATGTACATTTGTATATGTCTATGCAAATAAGTGGGTGCGTGTGTGCATGTGTCTATGTGTGTTTGGGTGCATGTGTTTGTGTACATATATGCATGCATATAGGTGTGCATGTGTGTGTTTGTGTACATGCATCTACAAGTGCGTGTGTGTGCATGCGTTTGAGTGGTTACATGTCTTTGTTTGTGAGTGCGTGTGCATTTAAGTGCCTGTAGGTCCACCTTCATGCATTGGAGTGTGTCTGCATGCATGTTTATCTCAATGTGCCTTTGGGTATGTGCATGTTCATATGCTTGTGTGTGTATGCATGTTTGTCAACATGTGTCTACATGTGTTTGTGTTTGTGTGTGTGAATATGTGTGAGTGTATGTGCTGGCATGCATGCACATGTGTGTTTGTGCACACATGCATGTATGTGTAAGCATGTGCACATTTGCATGTGCCTATGTGTTGTGTGTTTGCATTTTTGTGCACATAGTCGCATGTGTATCTGTGTGTGCATGCATGTGTGCTAGGGTTTGTGCTAGCATGTGCATGTGTGTGCAAATGTACGTGTGTGTCTTTGTGTTTATGTGTCTTTGCTTGTGTGTGTGTGTGTGCATGTCTGCATCTATGCATGTGTGTGTGTGTCTTTGTGCATGTGTGTGCATGGAGCATATGTTTGTGTATGTTTGTGTGGGCATGTGTGAATGCTTGTGTGCAAGCTTGCATGCATGCATGTGTGTGTGAATGCATATATTTGTTTGTGCATGTTTGTGTGTGCATCTGTTTGGGTGTGTATGCATGTGTGTGTGTATTTGTGTGCATGGTTGTGCATGTGTTCTTGTGTGCATATGTGTGTGTTGGGGGGGGTTCATTTGTGTGCATGGTCATTTGTGTGTTTTTCTATGCATTTGATTATGAATGTTTGCTTGTAAATGTATGAGCATGCATGTGTGTGTGTGTACATGTGCATGTATTTTTGTGTGAATGTATATGTGTGTATATATGTACTTGTGCGTATATTCGTGCATGTTTTTCTTTGTGTGTATATATGAGGGTGCATATTCATATGTGCATGCGTAACTGCATGTATGCATGTGTGTGTGTGTGGGTCTATGTGGGTATGTTGGCATATGCATGTGTGTGTGTGTACACTGATGTGTGTGTGGATGTGGGCGTGTGAGCGTGCATGGAGGCGTTCATGCACATGTGTGCATGCATGAGTGTGTGTGTGTTTGCATATGCATATATATATATATATATTTGTGTGAATGTGTGCACATGTGAGTGTGTTTATGTCTATGTCCACGAGTGTATGAGGTTGTGTGGGCACACATATGGGTGTGAGTACAACAGTGTTTGCTATGCATACACGTGTACATGTCTGTGGGTGTGGTGTGTGCATTATGCATGCATGTGTTGGATGTGGGTATGTGTATCTATGTGTGCTTATGGGCTTGTTTGTCCATGTACGCATTTTTGTATGCTTATGTGTGTTTGCATGTGTGCATGTTTGGTGTATGAGCATGTGCATGTGAGTGTGCATGTCTGTATGTGTTTCTATGTGTGTGTGTTTACATGTGCATGTGTGTATGTGTGTGTGGCTATATGTATGCATGAGTGTACATGTGTTTGCATTTGTGTGCCTTTGTGTGTCTCATGTGTGTGCCCGTAGATATGTATGTGTGTGTGCATTTATTTGTGGATTTGTAATTGTCAGCAAGCATGTGTACGTAAGCATGTGTATGTGAGTAGGGGGAGGGGGTGTTAGTGAGTGAATGTGCATGTGCTTGAGTTCTTCCATGTGTGCGTATGTGCATGTCTATGTGTGCTTAATCATATATGTGTGTGGGTGTATGCAATTGGTCATGTGTGTGAGAGTTTGTGAGCATGTGTGCACATGTGTGTGTGTGTGTGCTTGGATGTGTACACGGGTGTGTGCATGTGCGTGCGCTTGTGCAGACGTATGGATGCGTGCACAAGCTTGTGTATGTGTGTGTGTGTTTATAGTGCATGTATACCTATGTGCATGTGTTTATATGGGTGTGCACTTGTGTGTGTGAATGTGTGGGCATAGGTGTACATGTGTAGGTGTGGATGTCTGTGTGTGTATGTGTGTGTGTGCATGTTGTGCACATCCATATGTATGTCCATGTGATCATGCATGCATGTGTGTTTGTACATGTGTTTGTGCATTTATGCATGTGTGTGCATTTGTGCATGGTGTTCTCTTGTATATATGTGCTCATGTGTGTGTACATGTGCATGTGGTTACGGGTAATTGTGTGTGTCATCGAATGCAATTGTGTGTGTATGCATGCATGTGCATCTGTGTGCATGTGTCTACATTTATGTGTGCCTATGAGTGTGTGCATGCATGTACTTATATATGTGTCTGTTTTTAGTGTATGCATGTGTGCATGTGTGTATGGGTGTTCATGTGTGCATGTGTATGCATGTGTCTATGGGTTTGTGTGTGTGTGTGGGTGTGTGTGTGTGCATATGAGTATATGCATGAGTGTGTGTGCTTGTGTTTGTGTGCATCAGTGTGTGTGCTTGTGTCTATGTGGGTGCATATGTGTGTCTGTATGTGCATGCATTTGTATGCAAGTGTTCATCTGTGCATGCATGTATAGGTATGTGTTTGCATGTACATGTTTGTCTGTGTGTGTGTGTGTGTGTGAGTGTGCACATGCGAGTGTATTCATGTAGACATGTGTGTGTATGGATGTGCACGTATGAGTGTGCAAATGTGAGTGTGTGAAAGCATGTGCATTGTGCTTGCATGTGTGCATGTGTTCTTGTATGTGTGTGTAGATGTACACATGCATTCTTGTACGATTGTGTGTGAGTGTTCATGTGTGTATGGTTGTATGTGTTCATTCTTATATAATTGCGTGTGTGTGTTTGTGTGTCAACATGTAATGATTATGTGTTGTGTGTTTTTTTGCATGCATGTGTATAGGATTTTGTGTTTGTTCATTTGCATGCGTGCGTGCTTGTGTGTGTGTGTGCACGTGTGTATGGGTGTGTGTGCGTGTATGTGTGCATGTGTGCATTTGTAGTATGTGTGTGCATGTGTGCACATGTGTATGTGTATGTGACTACGTGCATGCTTGTCTGTTTGGGTTTGCCCACAAATGTGTGTATATGGGTGTGTGTGTTTATGTCTATTCATGTATATGTATTTATTCATTTGCGTGTGTATGCGTGTACATTTGTATGTGCTTGTGTCTGTGCAAACATTCGTGGGTGTGTTTTTGTGTGCATGTGTGTATGCATGTGCATGTGTTTGTTCATATGCATGTGTTTGTACTTGTGTGTGTGCTCGATGGTGTGTGCATGTTTGCATGTTTGAATATGTGTGCGAGTGCAAGTGAGCATGTTTGTGTATGATGTCCGAGTTTGTGTATGTGTTTGCACATATTTTTGTTCTTTGCATGTTCATGTTTGTGTGCATGCATACATGTTAGAATGTGTGTGTATGTGTATGCATGTGTGTGTGTGTTTGTGCATATGTGTGTGTGTTCATGCTTGTGTATATCCATGTTTCTATGTGTTTGTATGCATGCATGTGTGTTTATTTATGCTTCATGCATGTGAGTTTGTGTATGCAGGCATGTGCAAATTTGCATGATTCATGTATGTGTGTGTGCCTACACATATGTGTGCATATGTGCTTGTGTGGCATGTAAGTGTGTGCATGTTCATGCCTATGCATGTCTATTTCTTGTGTGTCTCTATATGCGAGTATGATTATGCATGTATGTTTGTACATGTGCATATATTTGTCTATATCCATGTTTTGCATGGGGTGTGTATGTCTTCTGTGAGCTTTCATTTGTGCTTGCTTGTATATGCATGTTTGTGGTCTAGGTGCTTAAGTCTATTTGCATGCCTGGTTATGGACAAATAGATCTAATTAGAGTGACTCTAGACTCTTAGATCAAAGGATGCAATAGTGGATGAGTTATGGATGGTTAGATCAAGATGGAATTGACCTTAGCTATTTGACCAAGTTTGTTGTGATTTGGATTGCTTAATTCATCAATAGTAAAGAAAGATTAGATTTGGACCATAGGATTCAAATTAGAGATTCATACCATCAAATTAGAGATGAAACATATGAAATAAGATGGAATAAATTTGGATCAGCTAATTAAAATAAATGAGATCATAATCATCAAAATTTGAGGCTTGAGTGAATGCACATATGCAGGTCAAGTTTTCATCATCTAACCTACGATTATATGGTGATAATTTATGCTTGTTTCAGGCACTATGATATTGAAAAGTAATAATACTACATTGTAGAAAATTAAAAGATTTTTTAATTTATATGGATTTCATAGGGGCCATATTTCATGCCATTACATAAGGTTGGCTTCATCCTTGTGTGCATAAGAATTCATCAGCTATGACACCCATATGCTTTATAGGTTAATCATGATGAAGGATTAGCCCATGGCTCATTTGCATACTTCAAGTTTAGCCCAGCTCGAACTTTATGCATAGTTGCCAAGATTGTGCTCAACTAGATTTCATTCCACCTGTCCATTGACTAGAGATTTGCATGTGCTTGTTCAAGCTTGGAAGACCTGTGAGACCACACATTGGTGCATGCTTGGGATGTAATTTAAGGTAATTTTTTAGTTTTAAAATTTTCAACAAAATTATTTTTTAAATTTAGTCAAAGTGTAAGAATTAGTTAACATAAGATTTTGTGTGGATGCATTAGTAATATTTAATGAAAAAATGATTGAAAAATAGAATCTTATATTTCTTTAATTAAAAAATGGTTTAAGTAGGATTTGGAAGACTTAAATGATTGAAAAATTGAAATCCTATACATTTTGTAAATCAAGGAGATGATTAAATAATTGGATGCTTGAGTTAGGATTTCAAAGTGAGAAAAATGGAGATGTGCCTTGTAATGAACGAACTAATATTTTATTTCATTATGGAAAGAAAATATTTTCAAATTTGATGTACATGTCTTCAATCTTGAAGTTTATTGAATACTCCAAGGTACTTTAAATATCTCTAATTAGCATATTTAAAAGTGCATGCTTATTTTTTATATGTAATCCTTATTCACACTAAACAAGTTCATTAGAAAAAATGCTAAACATTTAATACTTTACTCATTAAACATAATGGTGACTTAAAAATCTCCCTATTTTGATGACAAATAATGATGCCATAATAAGATAAATTTAAGTTGTAGAATATGAGCGAATCAAATTGATATAAAGTTCACAAAAGAAAAGAATTAGACATTCATAACAATATAATTATATTAAAAAATTGAAAAAAAGTGATAAATGTTTTGAGAAATATACATTATATAATATTAAATAAACATAAATAATTATAAAGTACTAGTTTTGTACTAAGTAAAGATATATTAAATTTAAGAAAAGATAAACTGATTCGTTGTAATATAATAAAATCAAAGTAATACAAATGTTATATAAATGAAGATTTTGAGTCCCATAATAATATAACCAAATAAAAGAAAAAAAATTGAAGAAATGAGAAACAATTCATGTAAAACTTTTATTACATGATATTAAACAGGTTGAATCAAGTACAAATTTAAATTTACATCATGACCATTGTAAATAAAATATTCAAATATATAATAAATGAATAGTTAATAAGATAGAACTTGTCTAGATGAGTGTGAGGGGTTTTTTTTCTCTTTATCAGACCTTATTTGGAATTACTTTTCTTTTTAAATTAAATAAGCATAAATAATAATAAATTATTTTTTTAATATAAGGTAACTATTAATTAAACTTGAAACAAAGTAAACTTAAGTAATATTATGTAAGGAAATTAAAGCAAAATAAGGACATATGTGAGGAGATTTAGTGTTGCATAATAAACATGTTAAATTAAAGTGAAAAAATTGAAGGAATAAGGTAAATTATATAAGAAACATACATTCTAAGATACAAATGGGAATGGGGGTAGCATCCTTAATTATTAAATTATATGCAAATAAAAACTCCTCATAAGTCATGCAAAATACATAGAAAAAATATAAGAATATCATAATGAATAATTAATTGGATAAGCTTATCAACATGAATCGAACAATTTTTGTTTTGTCTCTAATACATTTCAATTGAAATTTCTTTGAATTACAATATTGAATAAGCATAAAAATAATAACTTATTATTTTAATATTAAATAAATAAATATTAAAGCTAAAGTAAGATAAATTAAAGCAATTAACAATACAAGTTAATATTGATGTACATGAGACAAAAGTGGAGATTTAGGCAATTTTATTACATAAAGGAAAAAATTTTGAACAAAAGGGGATAAATTATGCTAAGAAAATTATATTTTAATATACTAAAAATTAAGTGTAACATCTTTGATTATTAAATCAATTGTGAATTAAAATGTCTAATAACTCTTATCAAAGTACTAAAAAAATAAAAAAAACTTTTAAAAAATTAAAAAAAATGAATATTTAGTGTGATACAACTCATTAATGCATGTTCAATTGCATTTAATTTGACTTTATTATATCTCATTGGGAACTATAATAAACTATCAAGGATAATAAAAAGTAGTAAAAATTATTATATTAATTTTAAGTAAATATATAATGAAGCTAAAAATGATATAAATTAAAGTTATGTAATATAATAAAATAAAAGTGTTATAAAATTCATATAGAGAAGAGAATTAGAGTTTTAAAATAATATAACCAAATAAAAGCAAAGCATTTGAATAGCTTTGCAAAGTTAATGAAAACATCACGTTCCAAGATACTAAGAAGATCAAGTGTAACATCCTCAAAAGTTAAATAAAACATCACTAAAACGTTTCCATTAGAAGTGCACAAATCGTAAAAAATAAAACTTTTTGAATTACATAATTTAATGTTTAATTAGATAGAGCTCATCGAGATTTATTTATGAATTATCTAAATGTATAATCATAAATAATAATAAACTATTTTTTAAATAGTATGTAAATATATATTAAAGTTTAAATGATATAAATTGAAGCATTATTTATGATAAAATCCAATAATTATAAAATTCTCATTTGAGGATAATTAGAATTACATAATAATATATCCAAATAAAAAAAAATTGAAATATTAAGATAAATTGTATTAAAAAATTGCAACACAAGACTCTAAGGATGTTGATGATAACATCATCAACCAAAATGTGTCATAAAATATTTTGAAACCCTAGAAAAAGAAAAAAATACTTAATTATATCAATTTAATCACGAAGAGTTCAACGGTTTTTTTATCTTTGTTAGACCTCTTTTAGAATTACTAAAAACAACAAAAGGTAAATAAAGATAAGTAAAAATAATTTATTATTTTAAAATTATTTAAATATGTAATGAGTTGAGTTGTGATGACTTTAAGAAGTGGAATATAAGCAGATCAAAGCAATGTAAATGTCACACGACAGACGAATTAGAGTTTCATAGCAATATAACATAATCAAGGAAAAATGATTAAAGAAATTAGATACACTGTATGAGATAGTTGCATTCCATACTACTAAGGATATTAAGTATCTCATCCTCGATCATGAAATTAAGCAATATTCAAAATGTCCCATAAAAAGTACCAAAATAATAGAAAATAAAATATTGATTATGGATTACCAAACAAAATAAACATAAATAATAAAAAAGTATTATTTTAATTTTAAGTGATTATTTATTAATGCTAAAATAAGATAAATCGATGCCATGTGATATAAAAAAAAGCAATGTAAAGATCACAATATGGAAAAATAAGAGTTCGATAACAATGTCATAAAATAAAAGCAAAAAAGTTAGAAAAGTGACGTAAATTTTACGAGAAAATTGCATTTAAAGATACTAAGGAGATTGCGTACAACATCTTGAATCATTTTAAAAATATTAAATGAAGCTATCCAAAGAAACATATAAAAAGCCATTAAAATAAAATGCTTAAAAACATAATAATTAATATTTAGTTAGAGGTTTTCAAGATAGGCTCATCAACAATTTGTTTATCTTGATCGAACCTTGATTGGTGTTAATGAAAATTACTAAAGTAAAAAAGCATAAATAATAATCTAATTTAATTAGATAAAAGCAAAGTGAATGTCGCATGAGAGGAGATTTAGAGATATAAAGTAATTTATTAAAATCAAAGCAAAATATCTAAATAAATAAGATACATTGTATATGAATGTTGCATTCCAAGAAGACAGGTTGATTAAGTGTTACTATCTCGATCAAAAAATCTGATACAAATAGAAATAGCTCACAAATAGAAAATAAATCCAAGAAAATAAAATATTTAAAAATATAAAAATTAAATATTTAGTTACACAGTACTCGCTAAGATGGGTTTAATAATATTTTTTTCATCTTGATCTAACCTCATTTGAAATTACTAGGAGTTACACACATATATAAGCATATACATTAATAAATTATTATTTAAATATTAGTTAAATATATATTAAAGTTCTGGTGAGATAAATTTAAATAATATAATATAAACAAATATAGAATTTATAAAGGCCATAGAAGAAATGATTTAGAGTTACATATAATTATAACGGAAGCTTAAATATTAAAGAAATGAGGTAAATTATACAAAAATGTTGTTTGCCAAAATACTTATTAATTGGATATAACTTATCAAGTTGAGTTTAATGATATTTATTTCATCTCAATTAGTCTGTATTTATAATTAATATGAATATCAAAATTTAAAAGAATAAATATTAATAATTTATTATTTTAATATTGAGTAAATATATATTAAAGCTTAAATAAGATAAATTAAAGCAATGTAATAGATCAAAATTAAAGCAATATAAAGGTTACAAAAGAAGATAATTAAAGATTCATAATATTGTTGCCAAATAAAACTAAAATATCTTAGGAAAAGAGATAAATTATAGAAAACTATTACATTCAATTATAGTGTGGAGATTGAGCACAACATCTCTAATTATCAAATCAGGTATAAATTAAAATTTTCATGAATTATTCAAAAAATATAAGAAAATGATATATTTAAAAAATATAAAGATGAATATTTAGATGGATAGAGCTTGTCAGGATGACTTAAACAACATTTATTTCATCTCTATAAGTGAACATTTAGAGTTATCACGAGTTGCCTAAGTAACTAAATAGAAATAATAATGTAATATAACTAAATCATAACAACATAATGATAAGACAAGGGGAGATCAAAGAAAAAAATTAAAGAAATTAAATAAATTTTATTAAAATGGGAATTACGAGATAGTAAGTGCATTAACTGTAACATCTTTGAATAAAAAATAAGTAACAAATTGAAATACTAGCAAACTTTGCATTAAATCCTATAAAATAAAATATTTAAAATTAAAAATAAATATTAAGGTATATATAGCTTACTAAGATGTGTTTGGTGGCATTTATTCCATCTTAATAAAAATTCATATGAAAATAAAACAAAATTCAAAGTTAAATAAGCATTTAAAATAAGTTAGTATTTTAATATTTAATAAATATATGTTAAAGTTGAAATAAGATAAATTTAAGTAATGTATTATAACTATTAAAAGCAATGTAATGGTCACAGAAGAAGAGATTCAGAGTTACATAGTAACATAACCAAATCAATGCAAAACATTTATAAAAATAAGATAAATTATATGAAAAAGTTGCATTCCAAAATACTAAGGATAATGAGTGTAATATCCTTATTGATCAAATCTAGTACACATTGAAATGCCTTGTAAAGCTTGTTAGAAAACAAAAAAAAATTAGAATTATAGAAATGAATATTTAATTAGATATACACATTGAGTCAAGTCCAAACACATTTTGTCATCTCAATCAAACCTCACTTGGAATTAATACAAATTACCTAATAAATAAGCATAATAATAAGTAAACAAATATTAAAGCTAAATATAGGTAATTTGAAGTAATGAAATATAATAAAATCAAAATGATATAAAAGTAACATGAGGGAAGACTTAGAGTTACATTATAATATAATAAAATCAAAGCAAAAAAATTGACAAAAAGTAAATTTTATTAGTATGTTACATACAAAGCAACTAAGGAGATGAAGCAAAACATCATTAATCATTAAAACTTTTAAAAATTAAAACATCTCATATAAGCATGCAAAAATTCTAAAATATTAAAATATTTAAATACATAATAATGCACATTTAAATAGATAAAACTTGTCAGGATGAGTCTAGAGACATTTGTTTCATCTTGAACAAACATTGTTTGGAATTATTATGAATTAAAAAATTAAATAAGTTTAAAAAATAATATAATTAATATTTTAATATAAACTAAATAAATGAAAAAGTTATAGTCAGACAAATTAATGTAATATAATATCAATAAATAAAATAAACATATTAATCACACAAGAGGAGAATTAGAGTTTCATACTAATATTAAAAGATTAAAGTGAAATAGTTGAAGAAATGATATAAACTGTATAGGAAAGTTGAATTCCAAGTTACTAAGGAGGTCAAGTGCAATATTATCGATCCTCAAATTTGTTACAAATTTAAATATCTTAAAAAGGATGCCAAAATCTCATGAAGGTTAATGAGATTTGTTTTATTTCATTTAGACATCATCTAGAATTATTATAAATAACAAAATTAACTGAACATAAATAATTAAAAATTATTATTTTTAATATTTAAATAAGATGTATTACATCTAAAAAGTGATAAATTGAAGAAATATAACATAATAAAATGGAGTAATGTAAAGGTCATAGAAGAAGGAAATTCAAGTTTCATAGAAATAAGAAAACATCAAAATAAAATTTTAGAAAAATTTATAAGAACTTTTTAAGAAAGTGGTGTTTAAAGATGCTAGCATGATCAAGTTGGACATTCTCAATCATAAAATCATGTATGAATAAAAATATCTCACAAAATATGCATCAAAGCTAGAAAAAATATTTAAAAATATTAAATAAATATTTGGTATATAAAAGTTTGTAGAGTGGAATACAACAATGTCTAATTTGTCATAATCAAACCTTTTTTTGAATTACCATGAATTAAAAAATAAATAACCAAAAAAATAAATTATTGCAATACTTAGTGAATATATGATAAATCTTAAATAAGATAAAATTAAATAATACAACAAAGCTAAATCATTGTGTTGTAATGTTCACACTTAAGAAGATCTAGAGTTACATAGTAATACAACCAAATCAATGTAAAATATTAAAATAAAAGAGAAATGTTGCATGAAAAAGTTGCATTTTAAAATACTAAGGAGATTGAGTATAACATTCTTAATCATAAAATTAGATACGAATCAAAATATCTCATATTACATTTTCCAACCCTAAATAATAAAATATATGAAATATAATATTACTATTTAATTGGATATAGTTCATCAAGACAAGTACAACAATATTTGTTTCATCATGATCAAATGTAGTTTGTAATTAATATGAATTACCGAAGTAAATACTGATAAATAAAAATAATTTATTATTTTAATATTAAGTACATAGGTATTCAAGCATAAATAAGATAAACTTAAGCCATTTGATATAACTAAGTAAGAGAAATGTAATGGTCACACTAGAGAATATTTAGAGTTTTAATGTAATAAAACAATATCAAAGAAAACTATTTGAAGAAGTGACAAATTGTATGAAAAAGTTACAATGTAAGATTCTAAAGTGATCGAGTATAGCATTCTCAATCATCAAACTAATTATGACTCAAAATGTGCCTTAAGATATGGTTGAACCTTTGAAAATAAATATTTAAAAAGAATTAAAAATGAATATTTAATTTGATAGAGCTCATTGAAATAAATTAAATAACATTTGTTCATCTCAATCGGCCCATATTTGGAATAACTATAAATTACCCAATTAAATATATATAAAGAATAATAATTATTATTTTAATATTAATTAAGTATATAATAAATTTGAAATAAGATAAATTAAAACAATTTAATATAACCAAAAGAAAATTATGTAAGGGACACATGAGAGGAGAAAAAGAATTTCAATGTATTATAAACGAATCAAATAAATAAATTTTAAAAAAATAAGATAAATATTGTTAAAAAGTTCCATTCTCAGATGTTAAGGAGATCGAGTAAAATATATAATGACATTTGTTTATTTCAATTGGCCCATAACTTTGATGCTCGACGATATTACCCTCGATTTGTTAGTATCATTGAATGCAACTTTCAAGTACTAGTTCTCATTTCTTTAGATTTTTTGCTTTGATTTTATTATATTCTCATAAAACTATAGTTCCCATATCATGTTTCCTTTACATTGCATTCTTTTAGTTATGTTATATAGCATCAATTGATATCATTTTAGCTATAACATTTATTTACTAAATATTAAAAAAAATATAAATAAGTATTTGTACATATTAACTTTGGTAATTTATAGTAATTCTAAACAAGATTTGTTCAGATGATAAAAACATTGTTGGGCTCATGTTGATAGGCTTTATGCTATTAAATAATTATTTTTTTTATTTTTAAATGTTTTATTTTCTAAGGTTTTGGCATGCTTTAAGAGACATTTTTATTCATAAATATTTTGATGATAAAAGATATTAGACTTGACCTCCGTAGTATCTTGAATGCAACTTTCCCACATAATTTATCTTACTTTCTCAAATTTTTTTATTTTGTTATAATACTTTGTTTACTTAACTCTCCTATTATGTGACTTTTACTTCACTTATATTTTATTATATTATATTACTTATATTTATCTCATTTCTACTTAAATATATAAATGTTTAATATTAAAAAAAATTGTTATTATTTTAGATTATTTAATTTTGTAATTTACAATAATTCAAAATGATATCTGATCAAGATGAAACATGCATCATTGTTCTAGTCTAATGAGCTCTCATGATTTAAATACATATATCGATATTTTCAATACTTTTTTGTAGTGTAAAGACATGCTTTATGAGATATTTTAATTTTTACTTGATTTGATGCTTGATGATATCACACTCAATCTCCTCAGTTTCTTCGAATGAAACTTTTCACATAAAATTTATCTCATTTCTTCAAATTATTTGCTTCAATTTGGATATATTACTATGAAACTCTAAGCCTTCTCTAGTTGGACATTTAAATTAGTTAGAATAGGTTATATCACAATGCTTCAAGTTATCTCAATTCTGTTGTAATATATTTTTTATTTTATATTAAGGAAAAAATTTATTTATATTTGCTTTAGTAATTAACAGTAATATAAAATAAGGTTCAATCGAAAACAAAAATGAATGTTGTTGGCCTAGCCTTGACAAGCTCTACCAAATTATTTTTTTTTTATTCAAAATTTTTAAATATTTACTTTCTAAGGATTTGGCTTACTTTAAGAGGTATTTTGATTTATTGTTCATTTGATGATAGAGAATGTTAGTCTTTCACCATAATATCTTATAATGTAACTTTTGTTTTGTACTATTAATCTTATTTCTTCTACTTGCTTTTATTTTGATTCGTTTATTTTACAACGTAAATCTATATCTTCTCTAATGTGGCATATACATATTTAGAATCTATTGTATCAGATTACTTCAATTTATCTCAATACAACTTAGATATATTTTTTCTTAAATTTTAAAAAAATAATTTATTATTATTTATTCTAATTGTTTCAGAATTTGTAGCAATTGCATGCAATGAATGATCATGAAGGAACAAATATCATTGGATTCATCTCCATGATCTCTCTTAAATTAAATAATCATTTTAAAATTTTTAGATAGTTTAATTTTCTAGGGTATTGGCACAATTTATGAGACATTTTGACTTATACACGATTTAAGGTATTACAGTCAATCTATATAATATCATAGAATGCAACATTATTATACAGTTTATGTTATTGTTTTAATTTTTTATTTTACTTGGACATATTACTATAAAACATAAGCTTTTCCTGATAAGATCTTGAGATTGCATTAATTTTGTTCTATTAGAATACTTCAATTTTTTCATTTCAACTTCAACATATATTTACGTGTTAGTAAAAAATAATTTATTATTATTTATGCTTATTTATTTTGATAATTCATAGCAATTTCAGTTGAGATCTAGATGAGATGAAACAAAATTATTGGACTCACATCTTAATGAGCTTTATCTATTCAAATAAGTATTTTTCAAATTTTTGAATTTTTAAGTTTCAAGGGTTTCAGCATTCTTTATGAGACATTTCGATTCATATCGGATTTAATGATTTAAATTATTATGCTTAATCCCCTCAGTATATTAGAATATAATTTTCTCATACAATATTTCATTTTATCAAAATTTTTGCTTTTATTTGATTATTTTACTATGGAACCAACATCTTCTCTCGTATGACCATTAATTCAAGGTCATGTGGCTAAAAGATTCAATTGATCTCATTTTAACTTTAATATACTTTTACTAAATATTAAGATAATATTTTTTATCATATATGTTTATTTAATTTTGAAAATTCTTGTAATTCAAAGTGATGATCGATCATGATGTAACAAATATCAATGTCTAAGCACGACAACTTTTATAAAATTAAATTTTCATTTTAATATCTTTAAATAACTTTTTTGAAGGTTTTGGTAGCTTTATGACTTATTTTGATTAGTACCACACATAACAATTGAGGATGCTACATTTGAACTCAGTATTATTGAGTAGAAATTTCCCACAAATTAATATGATTTTTTTCCAATTTTTTGCTTTGATTTGGTTACATTACTTTATAACTCCAAATCTCCTATCGTCTTACATTTACATCGATTTGAGTTTTTGTATTCAAATACCTCAATTTCTCACATTCCGTATTACTATATATTTACTAAATCTAACAAATAATATTAATTTTTATTTATGTTTATTTTCTCTTTAAATTTGTAGTTATTCTAAAACAAGTCTAATTATTATGAAATAAATGTCACTGAACATGTCTCGACATGCTTTATGCAATTAAAAATTTATTTGCATATTTTTTAATATTTTATTATCTTAGTTTTAGCTTAATTTATAAAATATTTTTACTTGTGCCTGATTTCATTATCAATTATCGTGCAATTGATCTATTAAATGTATTAGAATGTATCTGTTCTTCTTAATTTATATCAATTTTAAAAATATTTTTACTTTTATTTTGTTTTATTACTATCTGACTCTAAATCATCTCTTAGTTGACCATTACATGGCTTTGAACAAGTTATATTACATTGTTTCTATTTGTTCTATTTTAGTTACAATATATTTTTTAATTAATATTAAAATAATAATTTATGGATATTTGTACTTATTTATTTTCATAATTCATAATATTCTTAATAAGGTTTGATTGAGCTGAAACAAACATCGATGGACTCATCTCCAACATCATTTTCCTATTAAAAATACATTTTTTATAAATTTTGATATTCAATTTTCTATGGTTTAGGAATATTGATAAAAATATTTTTGGTTGTACATAATTTGATGGTCAACAAAATTACATTTGATTTCATGCTTTTCTTGTTGATTTGGTTATATTACCATATAACTCTAAATTTCTTCTTACATGACCTTTACATCACATTGATTTGATTTTATAATAATACTTAATTTTTTCTTATTTGGTTTTAATATATACTGTTCCAAAATAAAATAGTTATTTATAAATATTTAAGCTTATTTAATTTGAAAATTTGTAGTAATTCTAAACAAATTGTGATCAATAGGAAACTAATCTCAATGAACTTGTCAAAACAAGTTCTATCAAATTAAATATTCATTTTTATATTTTCAAATATTTCATTTTTTATGATTTTGGTAGACTTTATGAGTCATTTTTATTCATGCCAAATTTAATGATCATGGATTTTACTCTTAATCTCTATATTTTCTTGGAGTTTAGTAGAGTTTGAGAGATATTTTTATTTGCACCTAATTTTTCAATCAACGATATTGTGCTCTATATTTATACTATGTTAGAATGTAACTTTTCTTAAACTTTTTTCTTATTTTTACAAATCTTTCACTTTAATGTCATAATATTATAACGTAAATCTTAATCTCTTTACATGTGAGCTTTATATTGCTTTGAATTGTTATATTACAATACTTTAATTTGTCTCCTTTTAGCTTTAATTTATATTTAGTTAATATTAAAATATTAATTTTTTATTATTGGTGCTTATTTCATATGATAAGAAATACTTAGGAATTCAAACACGATCCAGTTGAGATGAAATAATAATGATGGATGCATCTTGATGAGCTATGTCTAATTATGTATTTATTTATTTTATAATTATTTTATTCATTAAGGTCTTAGAAAGTTTTACGAGTCGTTTCAACTTATGCTAGATTTCACAATCAGTGATATTACTCATTTCCATCGTTTGAAGTAAAACTTTCTTCTACAATTTGTCTCATTTTGTCAAAAGATTTGCTTTATTTTAGTTATATTATTGTGTAACACTAAATGTTCTCTTTTTATGACCTTTTACATCGCTTTGATTTCATTATATTACATTTCCTTAATTTATCTCATTTTAGTTTTAATATATATATTTACTTAATATTTAAAGTTTTTTATTATTATTTATACTTATCAACTTTAGTAATTCATAGAAATTCAAAAACTGATGTGACCAAGAACAAAACAAATCTCTTTGAACTAGTTTAACAAACTTTATACAATTAAATATTTTTTCTATTTTATTGTAAAATAATATCATTTTGTGGTTTTTGTAGATCTTGTGAGACATTTTGATTGGTACTAGTAGTACAATCAAAGATATTATACGCAATCATCATAGTATTTTAGAATATGATTTTACTATATAATACATTTAATTTTTTAAATATTTCACTTTTATTTAATTATATTAGCTTGTACCACTCACTATTCTCTTATGTGACTTTTACATGTCTTTTAGCTTGGCTATATTAAATTATTTCATTTTATTTTATTTTAATTTAATATATATTTAATTAACATTAAAATAATAAATTATTTTATTTATGCTTATTATCTTTGGTAATTTATAATAAAAAAATGTTGTTTGATTTGTCTCAATAAGCTCTATCTAATTAAATAGACCTTTTATATTTTTAAATATTTTATCTAAAATGGTTTTCAATCACTTTATTAGACATTCTATTCCTTCCCTTTTGTATGATCCATGATGTCATAATTAATCTCTTTAATATCTTAGAATGCAACATTATCATATATTTTATCTTATGTTTTTCTAAGTTTTTATTTTAAATTTGTTATATTATGTAACTGCAGATCTACTCTCGTGTGATCTTGTCATTTCTTTTAATTTGTAATATTACATTGCTTAAATTTTGCTTTTTTTTATCTTTCATATATTTTTACTTGCTATTAAAATTGTAATTTATTATTATTTACACTTATTTATATTTTTTAATTCATAAATTTAGAATTACATATAGTAACATACCCAATCAAAACAAATAATTTGATGAAACAAGACAAATGTTATAGGAAAGTTGCATACTAAGAAGCTAAATATATTGAGCATAACATCCTTATTCATCAAATTGCTTATAAATCATAAATATGTTATACAAAATGTAAAAATCATAAAAATTAAAATATTGAAAAATATAAAATTAAATTTTTAATTTTATAGTGCTACTCGAGATGAGTCCAATAATATTTATTCATATCATTTTACGTTTGCTATATTATCTTTCCTTATTTACTTAATAATAAAATAGTAATTTGTTATTATTTGTGTATCTTGATAATTCATATTAATTTAAAAAAAGGCCTAAATAATAAAAAATAAATATTATTGAACTCCTCTCTATGAGCTCTATCTAATAAATGTTCTTTTATATTTTTAAATACTTTATTTTCTAAAGGTTTTGGCATACTTAATGTGATATTTTGATTCATATCTTACTTTATGATCATGGATATTATTCTCGATCTCTTTATTATTTTTAAATGCATTTTAAATGTACAATTTATCTTATTTCTTCAAGGTTTTAATTTTGATTTAGATATATTGCCATGTAACTCTTCATCTTACATGGTGTGACCTTTACAAATTTTTAAACTTATTGTATTAAATTACTCAATTTAGGTTATTTCAACTTTGCTAAATTTTTACTTAATACTAAAGTAATATTTTATTAATTTTTGTGTTCATTTAATTTAGTAATTCTTAAAAATTTAAAATGAGATTTGATCCAAATGAGACAAACATCATTAGACCTAGCATGAGAAGCTCTATCCAATTTTGTATTTAGTTTCTTATTTTTAATTTTTTTTCTTGTTATTTGCACCCATTTTGAGGCATTGCAATTCATAACTAATTTTTTTGTCGAAGGATTTACACTCATTCATTTTAATTTCATGGAATGTACTATTGCTTTGCAAATTATCTCATTTCTTCAAATTATTTACCTAGATTTGTTAGTCTCTTTGTAAATCAAAATCTTCTATAGTTTGACCAATAAATCACTTTGATTTTATCACAATAAGTTGCTTTAATTTATATTATTTTAGCTTAATTATATATTTCTATAATATTAAAATAAATATTCATTATTATTTATGCTTATTTTTTTAGTTAATTCACAGTAGTTCGAAATGAGATCTGATATATGTACTCATTATCATTGTAATATTCTTGATTAGGACAATCTAATTAACTATTATTTTTATATTTTTAATTTTTTTACTTTTAATTATTTTGAAAAACTTTGAGTCATTTTGATTCATGCCTAAAGTGATGATTAAAGATTTACACTTGATCACCTTAATATCTTTGAATGTAATATTTCATATAATTCATCTAATTTTTTATATGATTTGCTTTGTGTTAGTTATATATAATGTAACTTTAAATCTCTTATCATTTGACACACTTGGACTCATCTCCAATAACTCTAGCAAATAAAATATTTATTTTTTAATTTTAAATATTTTTTAGTATATCAGCATAATTTATAAGGCATTTGAAATTCAAACTAATCTGATGATCGAGTGTGTTATACCCGATTCATTAGCATCTTAGAATGCAACAATCCTCTTTAATTTTTCTTAATTTCTTCAATTTTTTTGTTATTATTAGGTTTATAAAAAATATGTAACTATAATCTCATCTTGCATGACTTTCAATTCAATTTTATTCTTTTATACTTCATTGCTTCCAGCTTTGTCATTTTACTTTATTATATATTTTGTTATTAGAAAAATAATAATTTTTTATTATTTATGCTTATTTAAATTTCTAATTCACAATAATTGAAAGCAACTTTTGATCAATATGAAATAAATATTTGTTGGATTTGTCTTGATAAACTCTATCCATTTAAACATCATTTTCCTATTTTTAAAATTTTTTTAGGATTTTTTCATTTTTTAAGACATATTTTGATTTGTACATGATCTATTGATTAAGGATATTCACTTAATCTTATTAGTACCATGGAATGTAACTTTTTTGTGTAGTTTATCTCATTTCATCAAAATTTTTTCTTTGATTTAGTTATATTTTGATTTTGTTAACTCTAATGCTTCAATTTATCTCACTTGAAATTTAAAATATATTTTCATAATATAAAAATAATAATTTATTTATTTTTATGATGATTTTTTAATATAATTCATAGAAATTCTAATCCTCGTCTAAATAGTGATGATGTAGATATAGTTGTTTTATGAGCTCTGTCGAATTAATTTTTTTTAAATGTTTTAAATATTTTTTTTCTTAAGATTTTGGTAGGCTTTATGTGACATTTTGGTTTGTGCCTTATTGTACGATCAAAGATGTTGCACTGAATCTCCTTAGTATCTTATAATTCAACTTTCTCAAAAAATTTATCGCATTTTTTCAAATTCTTTGCATTAATTATTTGGGAATATTGCTCCGAAACCTTATTTCTCTTCTCATGAGACCTATAAATGGCTTTGATTTTTTATATTACATTTCCTTCATTTAACCCATTTCTACTTTAATAGACATTTACGTAAATTTAAATTAAGAATTTATTATTATTTATTCTTATTAAATTTCATAATTCATAGTAAATCCAAAAAAAATCTAATTAAGATGGAAAATATCTTTCGACTTATCTTGATAAAATATATCCAATTAAATATCATTTTGATTTCCCCTTATTTAACTTTGCAATTTATAGTAATTTAGAGCATGTTTTGATGAAAATGAAAAAATTTTGTTTAACTAATGTCATTGAATTCTATCTAATTAAATATTTATTTTTATTATTTGAAATGATAGATTGTGTTAACTAATGTAATGAGATATTTCAATTGTCACCTGATTTTATGAGTTTTTTTTTCGTACTTGATTTAACATTCTAAGATCTCACACTTGATCTCATCCTTTCTTGCAATGCAAATTGGTGACAAGTTATCTCATTTCTACAAAGTTTTCTTATTCATTTGCTTATATTACAATGAAACTCCAAATCTCCTCTTGTGTGATATTTTTATCACTTTGATTTGGTTATATTAAACTTTTTTAATTTATGTCATTTCAACTTTATTATATATTTACTTAATACTAAAAGAATAATTTCTTATTATTTATGAATATTTAGTTTTTTAGATTTGTGGTAATTCGAAAAAAGTTTTAATCGAGATAAACTAAGCATTATAAGACTTGACTTGATTGGCTTTATATAATTAGATATTCAATTTATAATTATAAATATTTATTTTTTATTATTTTTGTGTGCTTTATGAGAAAGTTTGATTTTTACATGATTTTTTTTATCATAGATGTTAGACTAAATATCATTAACCTCTTAGTAAGTAGCTTTTCGTTAAAGCTTTATTATATTTTTTTTGTTTTTCTATGTTACTAGGTAACTCTTAATCTCCTCTTTCATGACATCATGTTTTTTATTTGGTTATATTATATTTCTTCTATTTATCTAATTTCAACTTTAATTAATATTTACTATTATTACAATGATAATTAGTTATTATTTATGCTTATTTACTTAGGAAATTCAAAGCAATTCTAAAAGAGTTATGATCGAGAAGAAATAGACAATGCTAGACACTTATCGATGATTCTATCTAATTAAATTTTATTTTTATAAATTTTTATATAGTTTTTATGAATTTAGCATGCTTCGTGAGGTATTGAAATTCTTTTTTGATTTTATAATTGAGTATGTTACACTTAATTTTGTTGACTTCTTGGAATTTAGCCTTTCATTATAAATTTTCTCATTTCTTTATATTTTATTTTAAACTTTGTTATATTTCTTAGTAACTCTAAATCTCCTCTCATGTCATCTTTATATCTCTTTATTTAGTTTAACCATATTAGTTTAATTAATTTCATTTTTAGCTTTATTATACATTTATTTAATATTAAAAAATAGTTTATTAAAATTTATGCTTTGTTACTTAAGTAATTTATAGTAATGCCAATCTTAGTCAAATTAAGGTGAAACAAAAGTCATTAGACTCGTCTTGATGAGCTTTGTTGAATTAAATATTTGCATTCATATTTTAAAATATTTTATTTTTTAAAGTTTTGTTATGTTTTATGAAATATCAATTTATACAGGATTTGATGATTAAAAATATTATAATTGATTTCTATAGTGTCTTGGAATACAACTTTCTAGTATATTTTCTCCTTTTCTCCAATTTTTTTTACTTTGAATTGGTTTTATTTATATGTTACGCAAAATCTCCTCGTGTATGACCTATAAATGTTACTAATTTTGTTATATTATATTAATTCAAGTTCTATCAATTCTAATTTAACATATAATTATTTAATATTAAAATAATTATTTATCATTTTTATGCATGTTTACTTTGGTAATTCACATTAATTGAAAAAGTCATTTGTTTGGGATGAAACAAAAGTCAATGGACTTGTATTTATGAGCTTTATCCAATTTTGTATCAAGTTTTGCATTTTTTTTAATAATTTTATTTTTTATGATTTTACACAACTTTTTAGAAGATGTCATTTATTCCTAATAGGATGATGTAGAATGTCTCACTTGATATTGTTATTTCATTGGATCATGCCATACAATTTATCTCCTTCATTCTAATGTTTCTCTTTGACATATTTATATTATTATATTTATATTACTATATAACTCTAAATGAATATTTAATTAGATAACGCTCATTGAGTGAGTCCAATGAGATTTGTTTTTTCATGATCTAATAGTATTTGGAATTAGAGTTAATTGCAAAAGTAAACCTGCATGAATAACGATAAATTATGATTTTAATATTATGTAAGCATAAATTGAATCTAAAAAAGATAAATTGAAGCAACAAATTATAACAAAAAAATTGTGTAAGGGTCAAAAAAGTAGATATTTAGTGTTTCGTAATAATTTAACCAATTGAAAGAAAAACATTTCAAGGAACATGTCATATTGTACGAGAGAGCAACATTCCAAGACACTAAGGAGATTAAATGAGCACCCTAAATCATCAAATTAATTAAAAATTAAAACATCTCATAAAGTGTGCCAAATTTGTAGAAATTAAAATATTTTAAAATATTTAAATATAAAATAAATTAGAAAGGCTTGTGCGAGATGGGTTCAATGATATTTGTTTTGTTTCAATCGAAACTCACTTGAAATTACTACAAATTGCAAACATAAATTAGCACAAATAAAATAATTTATTATTTCAATATTTATTAAGGATAAAATTAGATAAACAAGTACAAAATAACATAACCAAACCAAAGTGATGTAAACATCACGTGAGAGGAAATTTAGAGTTGGAAAATATTATATAAATATTAAATCAAAACAATTTGATAAAAAAGATGATTTTTTTTGGGAAAGTTACATTCTAAGATACTAAAGGAATTTATTACAATAATAGTTATCATCAAATAAGTTATTAATTATAATAATTCATAAAGTATGAAAAACCATAAAAACTTGAATATTAAAAAAATATAAAATTATAAGTTAATTGGATATAACTCATTAAGAGGAGTCTAACAATATTTATTTTGTCTAGATTAGAAATCCTTTCAAAATTTTATGAATTACAAAATAAATAAAAATAAAGAAAAATAAATTATTATTTCAACATTAAGAAAAATAATTATTGAAGTTCAAGATTGAAAACTCAAAGTAATGTAATCTCACCAAATATAAGTGATTTAAAGGTCACAAGCAAGGAGAATTTTCATTTCAAAGTAATATAACAAAGTAAAAATAAAAATTTGAGGAATTGTGATAAACTAGGTGGGAAAATTTGCATTCTAAATCACAAAGGAGATTAAATGCAATATTGTAAGCCTTCATCTCATATAAAAATTGATATATCTAATAAAATGTTTAAATCCTTGGAAAATAATATATTTTTAATTATTAAAAAAATTTTGTTGGATAGAGCTCATTATACCAAGTCCAACAAAGTCTGTTTTGTGTCGATAAAAAAAATTGGAATTTTAGTAAAATACCAAGTTAAATATGCATAAATAATAATAAATTATGATTTTTATTTTTCAATAAATGTATACTAAAGTTGAAATGAGATAAATTAAAAAAAATTAAAAAACCAAAAGAAAGTGATGTAAAAGTAAGAGATGAGATGTAGAGTTTCATATTAAATCTCAAAATAAAAAAATAAAATTTGTTTAATAAAATAAATTGTACTAGAAAATTGTAATCTAAGATACTAAGGTGGTTGAGTCGAGCTTTGTTAATCATCAAATAAATTAAAAAACAAATTGTCTTTAATATTGCATGAAAACCCTACAAAATAAGATATTTAAAAATAAAAATTTTTTTTAATTTGATATAACTTGTCAAGATGAGTTGAAGAACATTTGCTACATCATGATTTGACATTATTTGGAATTATTGAGAATTAATAAATTACATAAGCATAAATATTAAGAAATTATTATTTCAATTTTATGTAAATATATACTGAAACTAAAATGAGATAAATTGATGCCATGTATCTAACCAAATCTAAGTTGGCTAGAGGTCATACGAAAGGAGATTTGGATTTACATAGTAACATAATGAAATGCAAGCAAAACAATTGATTAAAAAAGATAAAATATATGAGAAAGTTGCATTCAAAGAACCTAAGTAGCTAGTGCAATATCATTGATCATCAATGAAGATATGAATCAAAGTACTTTTAAAAGTATGCCAAAATACATAAAATAAATTATTTAAAGCTATATACATGAATATTTAATTGGATATTTCTTGTTAAGATGAGTAGAAAACTTTTGTTTTATCTCGATAACTTATTCAAAATCACTATAAATTATAAATGCTAATAATAATTTTTTTTAATATTAACTAAATATTTTATTAAAGCTAAAATTAGATAAATTTATTTAACATAATCTAGCCAAATCAAACTGTTGTAATGTTCAGACAAGAGAAAATTTATTATTACATAGTAATGTAATCAAATAAAAGAAAAATGTTTGAAGAAATAAGATAATTGTATGGGAAAATTATATTCCAAAATACCAAGAAAATAAAATATAATTTTCTCAAACATGAAATAAGGTATGAACAAAAATATATCATAAGAAATATCAAAATGAATATTTAATTAGAGAGAGCTTACCATGACAAGTCTAAAGTAGTTTATTTCATTTTGATCAGGCATCTTTTAGTATTACTATGAATTAGCAAAGTAAATAATGAGAAATAATAGTTTATTATTTTTTAATATTAAATAAAGGTATTATAAAGCTAAAATAACATAAATAGAGGTGATGTAACAAAACCAAATCAAGGCAACATTAATATTGCATGATAAATGATTTTGATTTTCATAACAATATAACTAAATTAATACAAAACAATTCGTAGAAATGAATCACATTTTATGAGAAAGTTAACATTCGTGATACTGAGGAGATCAAATGTAATTTCCTCGACCATCAAATTATGTAGGAATCAAAATATCTTGTAAATCATGAAAAAGCACTAGAAGATAAAAGTATTTAAAAAATGTCTAATTAGATATAAGACATGTTAAACAACATTTTGTCTTCTCAATCAGGTATCATTTAGAATTACTATGAATAACTAATGTAACTAAGCATAAATAACAATTAAGTTTTATTTTATTATTAAATATTATATTTAAAATAAGATAAATTAAGCAAATGTAACCAAATCAAAGCCATACATAATTAATATTTTATCAACCAAAATCCAAGTGATGTAAATGTCACTTGTGTGGAGATTTAGAGTTACATTATAAAATAACCAAAGTAATACAAAAACTTTGCCAAAATAGGATAAACTGAACTAAATAGCTACATTCCAAGGTATAAAAGTTGTTGAGTGTAACATCCTCAATCATCTAATAAGTACAAATTGAAATATTTTGTATAGCAAGACGAAACCTTAGAATGTAAAATATTCAAAAAATATAAGAAATGAATATTTAATTAAATAAATCACATCTAGATGTGTTAAAAGACATTAGTTTTATCTCAATTATACTTAGGTTAGAATTATTATGATTTACAAGAGTTTATAAGAGTAAATAAACATAAATTATTCTTTTAAAATTATGTAAATATGTACTAAAGATAAAATGTGATAAATTAAAAAATATAACATATCCAAATGAAAATAATGTTTAGTTTACATGAGTGGAGAATTTGAGTATCATGATAATGTAATAAAAATGAAAATTTTGAAGAAATGAGATAAATTTTATTGGTAAAGTTGCTTTCCAAAATACTAAGGAGATTATGTGTACTATTCTCGATCATCAAAGCTTATAATAATCAAAATTTCTAACAACCGTGCAAAAATCATTGAAAATAAAATATTTAAATTTATAAAAAAATATTAAATTGGATTGACAATGATGTTTGTTTTCTCTCGACCTAAGTTTGTTTAGAATTACTTTAAAATACTAACTTAATTAAGTATGAAAAACAATAAAATTTTAATTTAATTGTAAGTTAATATATAATAAAGCTAAAATAAGTTAAAATAAAAAGATTTAATATAGATAAATAATAACATTGTAAATGTCACATAAGAGGAGAGGTTTACTTTCATAATAATATAACTAAATAAAAGCAAAATATTTGAGTAAATGAGTAAAATCATTTTGAAAATTTGCATTACAAGGGACTAATATGATGGAGAGTAACATCATGGATCATCAAATTAGGAACAAATAAAAAAGACTCATAAAGCATGCCAAATTAGTAAAAAAGAAGTAATTAAAATTATAAAAATGAATATCTAATGAGATAATAAAAAAATTAGTCTAACAATATTTGTCACATCACAATTATTTTTTATTTAGAATTACTAACACTTACCATGATAAAAAGGCATAAATATTAAAATAATATTTTTTCAAATTTAAGTATATATAATAAAGTTAAAAGGATA
This sequence comes from Vanilla planifolia, assembly GCA_023846275.1. Classification (NCBI taxonomy): domain Eukaryota; kingdom Viridiplantae; phylum Streptophyta; class Magnoliopsida; order Asparagales; family Orchidaceae; genus Vanilla; species Vanilla planifolia. Next base: position 293,630 of record JAIUJO010000306.1, on the reverse strand, counting down.
AATTAATGATGTCAAATCTAACTGAGTTAAAACTTGGTAGAGGTTACATGAAAGAAGATGTAGGGTTACATATTAACATAATCATATAGTCAAAAAAATTGAAGAAGAGAGATCAATTGTGTGGAAAGTTAAATTCAAAGAGCTTAAGGAGATCAAGTATAACTTCCTCTATTGTTAAACAAGATAGAATTAAAATGTTTCATAAAGTGTGCCAAAACTCTTCAAAAAAAATTTAAGAAAACTAAAAGTAAATGCTTAATTGGATATAACGTGTTGTAAATAGTCTAATGAGTTTACTTTAACTCGTTTGAACCTTGATTGGAATTTCTAAAAATGGCCAAAGAATTAAAGGCAAACAGTAAGAATAAAATAATATTTTAATACTAAAAAACTTATATTAAAGCTAAAATGAAAAACCTGTATCAATATAATCTTAGCAAAATAAAAGCGATCGAATAGTCACAAATGAGAAGATTTACACATGCATACATAATATAAGAAAATAAAAGAAAAAAATTAAAAAAATAGATAATTGAATGGTAAAATTATAGAATGAGTGTAACATCCTTGGCTATCAAATCTTTTATGAATCAAAATGTCACTTGAAACACGGCAAAATTATAGATAATAAAATATTTAAAAATAACAAATAAAATTTTAATTAGATAGAGCCCATTGAGATGGGTTCAATGGGATATTTTTGTCTTAATCAATTGCTATTTGGAATTACAATTAATTACCAAACTAAATATGTAGAAATTATAATAAATTACGATATTTATTTTAATTAAATATATTTTAAAAATAAAAAAGATAGATTTTAGTAAAATATAATAAAAAAATGATTTTAAAGATCACATAGTGAATATTTTGTGTTTCATATTAATTTAACCAAGTGAAAGAAGAAAATTTGAAGTAATGAGTTTTATTGTATAAGAAATTTGTATTCTAAGATACCAAGGAGATCAAGTGTAGTACCCTTAATAATAAAACTAATTATAGAATAAAATATTTCATAAAACATATCAAAATAATAGAAATTAAAATATTTTAAAAAATAAGTATTTAAGTTCAACAAGATAGAGTTATCAAAGATGGGTTTATTGATATTTGTTTTGCCTCAATAAAGCCTTTCTTAAATTTATTATTAATTACCAAAATAAATAACAAAAAAAAATTTGTTATTTTATTTTATTTTTAGGCTAAAATGTGATAAAGTGATGCTATATAATATAACTAAATCAAAGTGATGTAAACATCTTTTGAGAGAAAATATTAAGTTACATAGTATTATATCAAAGTCAAGGAAAACGAACTTGAAAAAAATAAGATGAATTGTTTCGAAAGGTTATATTCTAAGGTACTAAGGAGATCAAATGTAACAACTTTTATCATCAACAAAAGGTATGAAATAAAATGCAACGTAAAGTGTGAAACCTTAGAAAATTCAATGTTTAAGAAAATAAAAATTATTATTTAATTGAGTACAACTCATTAAGAGAGTCCAACGACATTTATTTTGCCTAGGTCAGACATCATTTGGAAGTACTATGAATTATAAAAATATATAAGAATATATTTATTAAATAATTATTTAAGTATAAGGTAAATATGTAGAATGTTCAATAGAGAAAACTTAAAATAATGTAATCAAACAAATTAAGAGTGATGTAAAGGTTACATGTGAGAAGTATTTGATTTTAATAATAATATAACCAAATAAAAGCAAAAAGTTGAAGAAATACAATAAAGTTTTAAAAAAAATTGTAATCTAAAACATGAGATTCAATTCAACATTCGTGATCATCATATCTCATAAAAAATCTCTTAAAATGTAGAAAAAACATTAGAAAATAAAACATCTAAAAAATATAGAAAATTATTTAGTTAGCTTAACCACATTGTGATAAGTCCAAAAAAATTTACTATCCCAATAAGACCTTGTTTGGAATTACTAATAAATACCAACTTAAATAAGTATAAATAATAAGTTCTTATTTTCATAATCAATAAAAATATAATAAATTAGAAATGAGATAAATTAAAAAAATTTAATAAAACTAAGTGAAAGATATGTAAATGTCTTAGAGGAAGATAATTATAATTTCACATTAAAATATAAATGTAAAAATAAAAAACTTGTGAAAATATGATGAAGTATGTGGGGAAGTTACAATCCAAGACACTAAGGAGTTTGAGTGTAACATTGTGGATAATCAATTAAGGTAAAAATCAAAATATCTCATAAAGTTTGCAAAAATATTATAAAATGAAATATTTAAATATATTGAAAGGAATATTTAATTTATATAACTTGTCGACATGAGTCTAAAAACATTCGTTGTGCCTAGATTTAAATTTCTTTGGAATTACTAAAAATTAACAAATTATATTTGCATAAATATTAACAAGTTAATATTTCAATTTTAACTATATATTAATATTGAAATGAGATAAATTAAAGCAATATAATCTAACCAAATTAAATCAAGGCAATAGGCACAAGAAAAGAGATTTTAAGTTACTAACATAATGAAATTAAAGCAAAACTTTTTAGGAAAATAGATAAGTTGCTTGATAAAGTTGCATTTAAATAATGTCCTTGATCGAATCAACATGAAATGTAATGCAACTTTCCCATAAAATTTCTGTTGTTTAATCAAATTTTTTTATAATTCGTATAAATTCCGAATGAGGTCCATTTGAGATGATTCAAAAGTCTTTGGACACATCTCAATGAGCATTATGTAATTAAATATTGGTTTTTTTTTATTTTTAGATATTTTTATTTTTACTATTTTGAGATGTTTTAAAAGCCCTTTTGATTCTTATTTTATTTGACAATTGAGAATGCAACACTCAAACTTCTTATTTTCTTGGATTGTAACTCTCCAATTGGAAACATCCCGATGAGCTTTATCTAATTAAATATTAATTTTGTATTTTTAAATATTTTTATTTTATTTTTTTGGCATGCTTTAAAAGCCCTTTTGTTCTTATTTTATTTGGCAATTGGGAATGCAACACCCAAACTTCTTATTTTCTTGGATTGTAACTCTCCAACACACTTTATCTCATATCTATATATCTTTTTGTTTTCTTTCCCTTTATTACTTCTTACTCTAAAACTCTCCTCACATGAGCTCTACATTATATTGATTAAATTATATTATATTAATTCAGATGATCTCATTTCAACTTTTATGTATATACATACTTAATATTAAAATATTTATTTTTTTTTTAATTTTGTAATTTGTAGTTTTTTTAATGTAATCAAATTAAGATGATTGAGGGAGCAATAGACTCATCTTGATAAGCTCTATTCAATTAAAAATTTGTTTTTGTATTTTAAAATATTTTAAAGTGTTATAGCATTCTATATAAAATATTTTAATTTGTATATCATTTTATGATCAAGTTCGTTACACTTGATTTCTTATGTCATTTGAGTACAACTTTCCTGTACAATTTATCTATTTTTTTTCAAAATTTTTATTTCGATTTCTTTATGTTAGTATGTAACACCAAATCTCTCTTCATGTGAGCTATGCCATGCTTCAATTTAGTTAGATTGCTTTTTTCCAAATTATCTCATTTTAGTGTTAATATATATTTACATTAAAGTGAAATAACAATTTGTAATATTTAAGCTTATTTATTTATTTAGTTCTTAGTACGTCTAAACTATAAATAATCAAGACATAACAAACATCATTGGACCCATATTAATGAGCTATATCTAACAAAGTATTTTTTTATTCTTAAATATTTCTTTTTTTTAATGATTTTTTCATGTCGTATGGGATATTTTTTAATTTGTGCATTCTCTAATGATCCACAATATTATACTCGATCATTTTTGCATCTTGGAAAATAAGTTTCCCATAAAATTTATCTCATTTACTCAAATTGTTCTCTTTGATTTAGTTATTTTATGATGAAACTATAATTCTTATATAGTGTGGCATTTAAATCACTTTAATTTTTTTATTAAATTACTTCATTTATCTCATTTTAACTTTATTAAATATTTACTTAATTTTGAAATAAATCTTCATTATTTTTTATATTTATTTAAATTTTTATTTGATGCAATTCCAAACAAGGTATGATCTATTAGAAAAAGCCTTATTGGACTCATCTACATGCGTTCTATCCAATTAAATGTCTTTTTATAATTTTTAAAATTTAATTTTCTAAAATTTTTCAATGTTATATAATATATTTTTATTCTTTCCTAATTTGTTAATTGAGGATGTTATACTCAATCTCCCCTAATAATTTGATATAAAACTTTTTCTATATAATTTGTCATTTTTCATATTTTACATTTTTATTCTATTTTGTTAAAACGAAACTCAAGTTCTTCTCTAATGAAATGTTTACATTCCTTTTATTTAATTAGAATACTTTATTTTAATTTATCTTATTTTAGCCTTAATATATCTTTACTTACTATGAAAATAATAATTTATTATTATTTATGCTTATTTACTTTTATAACTTGTAGTGATTTCAAAAGAGATTTGATTGAGATGAAACAATTGTCATTTGACCATCCTAATGGGTTCTATTATGTTAAACAATCATTTTTAAATTTTTTTAAATATTCAATTTTCTAAGGTTTTGGCATATTTTACAAGACATTTTAATTCATACTTAATTTGATGATTAAGAATGTTAGATTCAATTTTATTTTAATTCATACCTAATTTATAACGTTGTGTTAAACATTCATATGCAATCTTCATTTCTTCAATTTTTTCTCTTTGATTTGGTTATATTGTTGTGCAACTCCTCATTTCTGCACACTTCCTCTTATGTCACTTTGGTTTGGTTATAATATATTACTTCAATCTATCTTATTTTAGCTTTAAAACTATTAAAATAATAATTTATTTTTATTTATGCATATTAACTTTTTGTAATTCATGCTAATTTAAAAGGATATTTGACCAAGAGAAAACAAACATTCTCTCAAAGAGTTCTAACCAATAAACTATTCATTTTTATGTTTTTAAATATTTTTTAAAGGTTTTTGCTTTATTTGTAAGACATTTCTACAAAAAATTGTTATGGTGATCCAAGATATTATAGTAGATCTCTTTAGTATCTTAAAATGTAATTATCTCATATAATTTATCTCATAACATCATATCTTTTGCTTTGTCATGTTATATAACTATGTGAATATAAATCCTTAGTCTTGTGACATTTAGATCGCTTTTTTTGGTTATGCAATGTTGCTTCAATTTTTTTTATCTCACTTTAGCATATATTTACTTAATTTAAATATCATAATTTATTATTGTTTATTTTTATTTACATTTGAAATTTAATGTAACTCTAAAACGGTCCCAGTAAGATGAAATAAGAGTCATTGCATTCATTTAAATGCCTATCAATGAGAATATTTATTTCTATATTTTTAAATATTTTATTTCTTAGAGTTTTGGTACATTTGATGAATCAATTTTATTTATGAATAATCTGACTATTTATGACGTTACACTCATTCTCTATAGTAACTTATATAGATACTTTCCCATACAATTATCTCGTCAAATGTTTTCTTTTATTTGGATATAATATTATGCAACTCTTAAACAACCCTTATATGACTATTAAATCACCTTTGTTTGGTTAGATTATATTATATTTATCACTTTTTAGTTTTAATAAATAATTACTTAATATCTAAATTTTAATTTAATAATATTTTAGACTTTTGTTCTTTCATAATTTGTAGTATTCTAAACAAGGTCTAATCAAGTCAAAAGAAATGTCATTAGTTAACCTTGAAAACTCCATCTATTTAAATATTTATTTTTTTACTTTTAAATATTTCTTAAGATTTTTTACATGCTTTACAAAAATTTTTTATTAATTGCATTTTTGAAGATCGTGGGCATTAGACTTAATTTCCTTAGTTTCATTGAATGCAACTTCCCTATATAACTCATCTCTTTACTTCAATTTTTTCTCTTATTTCATAATTTTAGTGTGTAACTTTTATACTTCTTTTGTGTGAGCTCTACCTCACTTAGATTATATTGCTTCAATTTATTTCATTCTCGTTTTAGTATATATTGACTTAAAGAAGAAGTATAAATTATTAATATTTATGCTTATGTATTTAGTAATTCTCAGTAATTCCAGATGATGTCTGATCAAGACATAACAAATGTTGTTGGACTCATGTTGATGAGCTATATCCAATTAAATTCTCTTTTCTACAGTTTAAATTAATTTATTTTCTTAGATTTCTACATACTTTTTGTCATTTTAATTTGTACTTGATTTGTTATTCTAGGATATTGCACTAGTTCTACTTAATATCTTGTAATGAAACTTTCATGTATAATTTATCACATTTAAAACTTCCTTTTAGATTTCATTGCATTACTATGAATGTCTAATTTTTTTGCTCGTGCGACATTTACATTATTTTCTTTTTGTTATATTAAATTACTTAAATTTATATTATTTTAACTTTATCACATGTTTACCAAATATTGAAGTAAAAAATTATTATTCTTTGTTCTTATTTAAATTAGTTTTTTACAACAACTTTAAATGAGGTATGATGAGGACAAAAGAAACTTTCTCGAACTCGTGTTGACAGATGCTATCCAATTGAATATTTATATTATAATTTAAAATATTTTATTTTCTATAGTTTTTAAAAGTTTTGTGATATTTTAATTCTTATCTTGTTTGATTATTAAGGTTTTTATACTTTATCTCCTTAGTATTTTAGAATATAACTTATCTAGAGCAATTTATGTCATTTCTTCTAATTATTTTTCTTTTTTTGGTTATATATTAGGGTGAACCTCAAATCTTCTCTCGTATAACCTTTTCTTTTATTTTCTTAGATTAAGTTGTTTTAATTTATCCTAGTTTAGCTTTAATATATATATATATATATATATATATATATATATATAATTTAAAATAATAATTATTTATTATTTATGTATATTTACTTGATAATTTATCATAATTCCGAACAAAGTTTGATTAAACAAATTGTTTTGGAATCTTTTCAATTACTTATATAAATTTTGATATTTATTTTATGTTTTTAAATATTAATTTCTAATATGTTTGGCTTACTTTACATGACATATTAATTCATATCAGAATTAGCAACTGAAGATATTATACTCCAACTCTTCTATATCTTAATATACATTTTTCTATATAATTTATCTCATTTCTTAAAAATTTAAGTTTTGATTTAAGTATATTAATATGAAGTTTAAAATCTCCTCTCAAGTGGCCTTTACATAAATTTCATTTGGTTATTTTACATTACTTCAAATTACTTTATTTTAGCTTGAATAAATATTTACTTAATGTTAACAACAAAATTTATTCTTCTTTATGCTTTTTTTTTTCTTAATTTACAGTGATTCCAAACATGTTTTGATCAAGATGAGAGAAAATTATTTTAGTTATTTAAACGGACTATCACAAATATAAAATTTATTATTTTTATTTTAAATATTATTTTCTAATGTTTTGGAATGCTTTATGAGTAATTTCAATTTGTACCTAATTTAACTGTTAAGAATACTGCTCTTGAACTCCTTTTTTTTAAAGCTATAACTTTCTTATATAATTATCTAAATTATATAGGAATTTTGCCTCAAGTTTGTTATATTATTATGAAATTCTTATTCTTCTATCATATGGCCATTATATTACCTTTTATTGGTTATAAGATATTATTTTAATTTTAATTAAACTTAAGAACATATTTACTTAATATTAAAATAAAAGTATATTATTATTATTTTCTTTCTATTTTGTTATTCAAATTATTTGAAGCAAGGTCAATTGAGATGAAACAAATGTCATTGGACTTTTCTTGATGAACATAATTTACTAAAATAGTTATTAACATATTTTTAAGTTTTTAATTTTCAAAGGTTATGACACACTTTATAAGATATTTAATTTATATCTAATTTAACTATCAAAAATGTTACACCTGATCTCTTTAACATCTTGTCTCATTCCTAAAAGTTTTACTTTAATCTAATTATATTGCTATGAAAGTCTATATTTTCTCTCTTATGATATTTACATCATTTTGATTTAGTTATATTACATTATCGTAATTTATCTCATTTCGGCTTCAAAATGTGTTTAAATAAAATGAAAATAATAATTTATTATTCTTTACACTTTTTTCTTTTGAGATTTTGTAGTACTTAAATAACAGTCTAATTAGGAGGAAACAATCATTATTGGAAACATCTTGTCAAGCTATATCTAATTAAATATTCATTTTTATATTTTAAGTATGTTTTGTCTAAGTGTTTTGCATGTTTTATGAGTCATTTTAATTTATAGAACCTTTTATAATCAAGGATGTTACACATGATCTCATTTTTTTCTTGAAAAAAAATTTATTATAAACTATCACATTTTAGATTTATTTTCTTTGATTTAATTATGTTACTAGGTAATCTAAATCTTTTCTTGCTAGACCTTAACATTAGATTAATTTTTTATATGATATTGCTTAAATTTATCTTATTTCAACCTTTATACATATTTATGTAATATTAATATTATAATTTATTATTATTTATGCTTATTTAGCTTGATAATTAATAGTAATTCTAAGTAACTTGTAATGGTGACAAAACAAATATCATTGAACTTTTCTCAATGAGCTTCATTTAATAAAAAGTCATATTTATTTATTTTTAAAAATATTTTATTTTCAATTGTTTTAGCATAGTTTGTGTTATTTTGATTCATATATTTTTTTTATGATCAAGGATATTACTCTAGATCTATTTGCTATCTTGTAATACAACTCTCTCATAATTTGTCTTTTGTTTAGCTTTGATTCTATTATTGCCAATAATACCTAATGAAAATTAAAATCTTAAATAAAAATACTTTTTTAATATTATGTAACTTCATAATTTGGTAATGATGTGCTAAATTAAAGAAATGTAACCAAATCAAAGTAATAAGTATTTATTATTTTAATATAAGTAAATTGAAGCGATATAAAGCAACATGATGGGAGATTTAGAGCTTTGTAATTATATAAAAAAATAAAAGATAAAATTTGAAGAAACGAGATAAATTGTGTTAAAATACTGCATTATAAAATTAAGGAGATCAATTGTAATACCATTGATCACGAAATTTAGTACCAATCAAAACATCTTATAAATTATGCCAAAACCCTAGTTAGATCTCATCGAGAAGTGTAAAATGAATTTTTTCCTTGTTCATACCTAGTCTATAATAGTAAATAAGCATAAATAAAATAAATTATTATTTCAAATTTTAATAAATATAGTATTTTAATGGTTAAAAGGGTGGAGAATTAGTTTTTAAACTATTATAATCCAATCAAAGTGAAAAATTTAATGTAATGGGATGAACTTTATCACAAAGTCCAATTCCATGATACTAAAAAGATCAAATATAATATCTTAAATAATCAAATTAGGTATGTACAAAAACTACTTGTAAATGATAACCAAACTCTATAAAATAAAATATTTAATATGTACAAAACAAGTATTATAGATTTCTTCATTGAAAAGAGTCAAAATAACATTTTTTCTTAATCCGAGATCATTTGGAATTACTTTAAAATATCAATTAAAATAAGTATAAATAATACTTAATTATTATTATAATATACATTAAATATATACTTAATATAAAAATAAAAAAATTAAATTAATTTAGTATAATGAAATGAAAATGATATAAAAGTCGCACAGTATGAAAAGTTTGAGTTATAAAGTAATACACCCCAAATGAAAGAAAACATTTAAACAATTGAGATAATATTTACTTAAAAAATCGAGCGGAAAACATTTAAAAGAATGTTAAAAATTTTAAAATTCGTATGTAATTAAACAGAGCTAAATGAAACTATTTTAATAACATTTTTTTTTTGAGTTAGACTTCGTTGCTGTGACAAAGAATAAGTTAAATGAACACAAATAAATAATTATTATTTTAGTAAATGTAAATGTATGTTGAAGTTGAAATGAGATAAACTATGGCCAAGAAAATTGAAAAAAAATCAAAGAGATGTAAAATTCACATGGTAAGAGATTTTGAGTTATAAAAAATTATAAATAAATCAAATGAAAAATTTTTAGAAATGAGATAAATTATACTAGAACATTACATTCAAAAACACTAATGTGATTCTATGTGACATCCTTGCCCACAAATTTATGTATAAATCAAAATGCCTCATAAATCATGCCACACAAATAGGAAAGATGTTTAAAAATTTAAAATGTAATTTGAAAATTAATAGAGCTCGAACAAGACAAATGTTTTTGTCTCAATCAAATCTCATTTGGAATTACTATCAATTACCCTAATAAATAAAATAAATAATAATAATTTTTATTAATCGTAGACAAATATAAATTGAAAAAATATGACAATTTGAAGTAATATAAATAACCAAATCAAAGGCATGTAATGGTCAAATGAGAGAAGATTAAGATTTATTTAGTATTATAAAAACATATAAGAAACAAGTTAAAAAATGAGATGAATTATACAAAAAAGTTGCATTCCAAGTTGTTACAGAGATAGAGCATAACATCATCGATCATTAACAAATGAGAGAATCTAAATGTTAGTGAAAAGTGCACAAGAAGCTTAGAAAATAAAAAAATTAAAATATTAAAATTAATATTTATATTATATAACTCATCAAGATGAGTCCAATGACATATGTTTCCCTTACCGAAATGAGGTTTGATCGTTACGAAACAAATTTCATTGAAATCATCTTAATGAGGTCTAATCAATGGAATATCAGTTTTTATATTTTTTAATATTTTATTTATTAGTGTTTTACATGCTTTATGAGGCATTTACGTTCGTACCGTATTTGGTCATCGATGATGTTATAATAATTTTCCTCGTTAAGTTGGAATGAAGCTTTCTAATATAATTTATCATATTTCTTCAAATCATGTACTTTATTTTGGTTATATTACTATGAAACACTTATTATTCAGTCTTGGGACCAGTACAACGTGTTGCTTTTATAATGTTGCATTCTTCAATTTATATTACTTCAATTTTAATTTATCTTTAGTTTAAATTAAAAAATTAATTTTTTGTTATATATGTTTCTTTACTTTAGTGATTCATAGTATTTTTAAATGAGGTTTGATATAGGCAAAACAAACATAATTGCCTCACCTCGATGAGCTCTCTCCAAATAAATTAATTTTTTATATTTAACATTATATTTTCATTGGTTTTGGAAAATTTAATGAGATATTTTCATTCATCCCTTATTTGATGATTGAGGCTATGATACTTGATCTACTTAATATCCTCAAATAAGACCTTTTCTATTACTTACAACATTTCTTCAAATTCTTCCATTTTATTTGTTTATTTTACTATGCAACTTGAAATTGACAATCATGTAACCCTTATGTCACACTTATTTGGTTACATTATTTTGTTATTATTTATGATTATTTACTTTTGTAATTCATAATAATTCCAAACGAGGAGTCACCATGGCGAAACAAACATCATTCAAGTCATTTTGAATGCTCTATCCAAAAAAATATTATATTTATATTCATAAATATTTTTTTTAATATTTTTTTAAAAATTTATTGATAATTAAAGATGTTACACTTGATTTTCTTAATATCTTATAATGCAAGTTTCCTTACAATTTATCATGTTTTTTTAAAGTCTTTCACTTTAATTTAGTTATATTATGAAGAAGCTCCAATTCTCATTTGATGTGAACTTTGCATTACTTTCATTTAGTTATATTTAATTTCATCAATTTATTTTATTTTTGTTTTAATATATTAAAATAATAATTTATTATTATTTACGTTTATTTATTTTGGTAATTCAAGGTATTTCTAGAAGAGGCTTTATGGAGATGAAATAAAGGTTTTTTTACTAGCCTCCAAGAGCTCTATCTAATTAAATAACATTTTAATATTTTTAAATATTTTATTTTTAATGACTTTGGAAAGTTTAATACATATTTTTGTTTGTACTTAATTTTAAGATCAAGGACATTCCCTTCAATCTCCTTAATATGTTGGAATTCAACTTTATTATACACTTTTCCATATTTATCCAAATTATTCAATTCAATTTGGTTATATTACGATATAATTCTAACTCTTCTATCCTTTAACATTTAAATTGCTTTGATTTAGATTTAATTAATTGTCAAAAATTATCTCATTTTCTTTTTAATGTAATTGACTTCATATTAAAATAAAAAATTTATTTTTCTTTATGCTTAATTTATTTTGAAATTTGTAGAAATTCTAAACAAGGTCTAGTAGAGAAGAAATAAATGTAATTGGACTCATCTTGGTAAGACTTATTTGATTAAGTATTCATCTTTATATTTATAATTCTTTCATTTTTCACACTTTTATTTTTGTTTTTGAGAAATTTTAATTTATACCTTATTTTATGATCAAGAAAGTTACACTTGATCTCCTTACTATCCTAAAATGTAGTTTTTCTATACAATTTATCTCATTTGCTTCAAACTTTTTATTTTAATTTTGTTAAATTTCAATGAAAATCTAATTATACGCTTGTGTGATGTTTACAATGTTTTGATCTTATTATATTTTATTGTTTCAATTTCTCTCATTTCACCTTTATATATAGTTACTTAAAATTGAAATAATACTTTTTTATTATTTATGTTTAATTACTTTATTAATTTATGGTTATTCCAAAAGAGATCCATTAGAGATAAAATGACTATAGTTGAGCTACTCTTGTTGACCTTACTTTATGAGAAATTTTGATTGTTGTCTTATTTTGCAATTCATGATCTCATACTTGACGTTTTGGGAATCTTATAGTGGAACATTCCAGTATAATTTATCAAATGTTTTAAAATTATAATCTTTGATTTGGTTGTAACACAATGTAACTTTAATTATCTTCTCGTGTGACATTTAAATAATATTTATTTTGATATTTTAAATTTCTTTAATTTGTCTCACTATAGTTATAATATGCATTTTAGTAGTATTGTAATAATAATTTTTAATTATTTATATTTTGTTCAATTTAGTAGTTAGTAATAATTGAAAAAAGATCCAATTACACGAAACAAAAAGTCGTTGAACTCGTAACAACAAGCTTTATGAACTTAAATTTTCTTTATACTTGTAAATAATTTATTTTCTACAGTTTCTTTTCACAATTTATGAATTATTTTGATTCATATGTAATTTCTTTATGAACAATTTATGATCAATTTTCTTAATAACTTAGAGTGCAATCTTCTTGTAAAATTTATCTCATTTCTTGAAATATTTGACATTAATTTGTTTATATTACTATGAAGCTCTAAATCTACTCTCTAGAACCTTTATAATGTTGTCATTTAATTTTATAAATTACTTCAATTTATTACAGCTCAACTTTCTTATATATTTTGTAAATATAAAGTTATACTTTATTACAGTTTCTGTTTATTTTATTTTTTAATTCTCCATGTTTTGAAGTTCAGTCGATTAGATAAGAAAAAGATCTTGAAGGTGAACTTAGCAACTTCTAATCAATTAAATATTTATTTTTTTACTTTAAATATTTTGTTTTTTAGATTTCTTTCTTGCTTTATAAGGCTTTCTAATTTGTACCTATGATGATGTAAAGGAGGTTACACTTAATCTCCTTAGTATCTCTTAATGTAGCACTCTTGTAAAATTTATCCTATTTTTTTAAATCTTTCACTTTGAATTGCTTTATTTCCATGAAACTCAAATTTTTCTCATGTGTGATAATTACATTGCTTTGATTTGGTTGCAATACAGTACTTTAATTTATCTATTTCTATTTTTAATATATTTTTACTTCATATTGAAACAACAATTTTCACTTTTTTATAATTATTTTTTTTTATTAATTTGTAGTATATCCAAATGAGACACGATAGTGATGAAATAATTGTCATTTGATTCATCTTTAAGAGTTTTATCTAATTAAATAATTTTTTAAAATTTTAAAATTTTTTAGGGTTTTGATATGCTTTAATAGGTATTTTGGTTCTTACCTAATTTGGTGATCAAGGATGTCATACTCAACCTCTTAAATATATTTGAATACAATATTCACTTACAATTTATATAATTTTGTAAGTTTTTTCTTTGGTTTGCTTATATTATTATGTAACTCAAAATCTGTTATCATGTGACCATTATATCGTAGGATTTGGTTATCCTTAATTTAGTTTATTAGACTTTAGCTTAAACATATGTTTTCTTAGTATTATAATAATTATTTCTTATTATCTATGCTTACTTTGTTAATTTTTAGCATTGCAAAATAACGCCCAAATGAGAGGAAAGAAATGTCATTGAACTCATTTAGATGAGCTATCCAATTCAATATTCATTTTTATGATTTAAATATTTAATTTTTTATGGTTTTTGCATGCATTATGACATTTTAAATCATACCTGACTTAAAGATCAATAATGTTATATTGGATCTCTTTAGTATCTTGGAACACAACTTGATGGATGATTTCACAACTATGGGCTGGTCGTGGATGTTAAATTTTTTTGATGTGATCTTCACATCACTTTAATTTTATTAAATTACATTGCTTCATTTTATCTAATTAATACTTTATCAAATTTTGACTTATTATTAAAATAATAATTTATTATTCTATGTTCTTGTTCAATAAGATAAATCTTAGTAATTCAAAATTTTGGTCCAATAAAAATGAAAGAAAAATCACAGAACTCAATTTGTCGAGTTCTATCCAATTACAGTAGTCATTTTTACAATCTTAGAAATTACATTGTTTCATTTTTATGAGTCATTTTGATTAGCACCTAATTTGTGGATTGAGAAAATTACACTAGATTATCTTACTATTTTCTAATGCATCTCCCACATAATGTTTGTCATTCCTTGAAATTCTGTGCTTTGATTTGGTTTTTGCAACTATAAATATTTTCTCATGTGGCCCTAACATCATTTTCATTTTCATATATAATAATATTTCAATTTACCTTATTTTATCTATAATGTATATCTACTTAGTAATAATGTTTAAATAATTTGGTATTTTTTCGTTATTCCAAATCCATTCTATTGGAGATGAAACAAAGGTCATTAAACTCAACTCAATGGGTTCTATCTAATTAAATAATTTATTTCATATTTTAAATTTTTTATTTTCCAAGATTTTATCATGCCTTTTGAGATATTTTTATTTTTATTAGAGTTTGTGGTGAAGGATCCATGCAAAATCCATTTTGATTGAAAATAATTGGATGGGCAACAACAAGGAATTTAAAGCACGCATGGTAGATTAATGATCTATTACCTTTATGTTCTTGGCTACATCCACCTTTTAACTTATCTAGCTAAAGGATTTGTTTATTTTCCATTAATCTTTATTTTATTTCTTATTTCCATCATTCATTTGATTTTGATAAAGATATTGAAATAGAATGCCAATTTCAATGATGTAAAAAGAAAGCTATAATCCACCTATAACACACTCACTAATGAAATCCTTTTATGGCTAATTTTTTTCTTGAGATAACATTCTTTAATATCTTAGAATGCAATTTTCTTGTACAATTTATCTCCCTTCTACGAATATTATTCTTTTTTTTTTGTTATATTTTTTTCGAAACTCTAATTCTATTCTCACATCACTTTAAATTCCTTTGATTTGGCTAATTGCAATGCTACAATTTATTTTATTTTAGTTTTAATATATATATAAATATTTACTTAATATTAAAAAAATAATTGATTGGTGTTATTTTTTGAATTATTTTTGTAATTTTTAGTAATTCCAAATGAGGTCTAATTGTCATAAATTAGGCATCATTAGTCTCATCTTGATAATCTATATCAAATTAAAAATTAAATTTATATTTTAAATAAATTATTTTTTTATGGGTTTGAATCTTTCATGATGTAGTTTATTACATACCTTATTTGATGGAAGAGGATATTACGTTTGAGTTTCTGGTAATGTAATAATCTCTTTCATTTTACCTCATTTCTCCAAATGTCTGACTCATGTTTGGCAATATTAACAAGTCACTAAAATTATCCTCTTATGTGTAATTTACATTGCTTTAATTTTATTTAATTATATTATAGAAATTTATCTCAGTTCTATTTTATTATATATTTACATAATGCTAAAATAGTAATTAACTCTTATTTATGCATATTTACGTTTAGAACTTATAGTAATTCAAAACATCCAATAAAAAGGAAATAAATGTCATTGGACTTATCTTGATGAGATTTATCTAATTAAATACTCATTCATATATTTTTTATGTTTATCTTATCTTCCTTTATTTTTCATGTTTCATGAGTCATTTCAATTCTTACCTCATTTGATGAGATTTATCTAATTAAATATTTTTCTATATTTTTTTCTAAATATTTTATTTTCAAGAATTTTGGTTTTCTTTAGGAGGCATTTTGATCCATGCCTAACCTGATGATTTATATTGTTATAGTCAATCTTCATAGTAACTTAGAATGCAACTTTCCTACACACCCATTCTAATTTGCTCAAAATTTTCCCTTCAATAAGTTAATATAAATCTCAATCTCTTCTTGTTTGACCTTTACACCATTTTTATTTAGTTATATTACATTCCATTTGTTTACCACATTTCAACTTTAATATACATTTACTTATTAATAAAATAATAATTTTTTATTATTTATGTACAATTACAATGATAACTATTTTTTAATAATTAAAAAGTAAGTGTGTCTGAGAAAGTAAAGTTTCGATGGACTTGACCAAACGAGCTCTATCTAATTAAATATTATTTTTTTATATTTCTTTTAATATTATATTTTCAAGGGTTTTTGCATGCCTTACAAGAAATGAAACAAACTTTATTAGACTCAACTTAATAAGATAAATCTAATCCGATATTTATTTTTATATATTTTTTCCATATCTTATCCTAGGGCTTGTTTCATGTTTAAATAGTCTTTTTGATTTTTAACTAATTTAATGATTGAGGTTTCTACTCTTTATTTTTTTTTGCTTGCATGGAACATGGCAATTCTCAACAAATTTATTTTATTTGTTGAGAGTTCTTACTTTGATTAAGTTTTATTACTTATATCTTTAATTCTTTTTTGTGAAACATTTATATCACATTAATTTTGTTATATTATATTAGTTAATTTTTAATTTTTTTTTAATTTTATAAATGCTTAATATTAAAATAGTTATATTTTATTATTTATTTTTTTATATAAGTTTTACTTTATAGAAATTTTAGAAGACATATGATGGAGTCAAAAGAAATATCATTGGACTCATCTCCACTAGTAATAATCAATTAAGTCATCATTTTTTATTATTAAATGTTCCATTTTCTATGTTGTTGGCATGTTTTAAATGACATTTCTATTCATACATGATTTGATGATATAGGATATTTCACTATATTTACTTAATCTCGCGTAAAGTTTTTACTTTAATTTGATTATACTATTATATGTTACTCTAATCACTATAATATGTCTTTTATGTTGCATTGATTAGGTTTTATTTCTTTGAATTGATTTATATTTTTTTGTAATTAATATAAATATTAGCTTAATATTAATGTAATTTTTTTCTTATTTTCTTATTTAATTAAAACATTTGTAATAATTTCAAAATTTGTCTTTTAAAGACAAAAGAAATGTGCTTGGACTTATTTCAATGAGCACTACATTATAAAATATTCATTTTAATATTTTTGAATTTTTATTTTCTAAATTTTGGTAATTTGTGTGGGACATATTTATTTATTTATTGTGATGATCTAGAATGTTATACTTAATCTCCTTAACCTTTTGAAATTTTATTTTCTCAAAATGTTTATCTAATTTCTTTAAATTATTTTCTTTGATTTCATTACATTATTATGTAACTCTAAATCTCGTCCCATTTAACCATTTCATTGCTCCTACTTGGCTATGTAACATTATTTACATTTTTCACATTTTAGCTTTATTGTATATTTAATTAACAATAAAATAGCTTTTTTTATTTATTCATATTTAATTTGATAAATCATAGAAATTTCAAACTAAGACTTATAGGAAAGAAACAAAAGTTGTTGAACTAATTTTCAAAAGTTTTACCCAATTAAATATATATTTTATATTTTTTTAATATTTTATTTTTTAAGCTTTTACCATGTTTTATTGGATTTTTTATTTGGTACTATATTTTGTGATTGAGGATACTAGACTTTATATTTTTAGAATCATGGAATGTGATTTTCTTGTAAATGTTAAACAAAATTTTCAAAACTTTGACTTCAATTTGTTTCATTTAATGTTAAATGTCTTCTCGTGTGACATTTACATCAGTTTTATTTGGTCATACAACATTACTTCAATTTAATGATTTCAACTTTTTATATATCAACATAAGATTAAATAATAATTCACTATTTTAAATATTTAATTATTTTATTCATGCCCAACAATTCCAAATGAAGTTCATTGAAGACTAAACAGGCATTTTTGGAGTCGACCCGACGACTTCTATCAAAATAACTATTCATTTTCATCGTTTTAAATATTTTTCTACAATTTGCCATGTTTTAGGAGACACTTTGCTTCATACAATATATTATCATTTAATGTAGCATTCTTACTAAATTTATATCGTTTCTACAAAAGTTTAGCTTTGATTTGGTTAAAGTTTTATGAAATTCAAGTTCTGCACTCCTGTGACTTTTGCATCTTATAACATCATTATTTTATATTATATTAATTTATCTATTTTTATCTAAAACATATATTTAGTTTTTATTTAAATCATACATTATTTTTAACATTTAATTATTGCATAATTCAAGTAATTCCAAAGTAGTTCATTGGAGGCAATGCAAACATCATGTCACATATTGACAAGCTCCATCTAATTAAAAAAATTTAATTTAATATTTTTAAATATTTTATTTTCTATAATTTTCACATTTTTTACAAGACATTTTGCTTCATAGCTAATTTGATGATCAAGTTTTTTATGCTCGACCTTCTTGGAATCCTTAAATGTAACTTTCTTATAATTTTTTCATATTTTGTCAAACTTTTTGCCTTAATTTGGCTCTATTACTATGTTACTCTATTTCTCATGTCATGTGACCTATACATTTCATTAAAATTTTTAAATTTTATTACTTGAATTTATCTCAATTTAACTTTATTTTATAGCTACTTAATATTGAAATAATAATCGTATTTTTATTTAAGCATATAAATTTTGTTAATAAGTAGAAATATTAAATAAAAAATATCATTTGTCACATCTTGATTAGCTATATCTAATTACTTATTTATATAATGTTTTTAAATATTTTATTTTCAAAATTTTTTGCATAGTTTACAAGATATTTTAATTCTTACCAAATTTAATAATTGAGAATATTACTCTACATCATTTTAGTATCACAGAATACAATTTTCCAATATACTTTTCTTATTTCTTTATATTGTTTTCCTTTTATTTTAGTTTTATAACTATAAAACTCTTTTTCCACCCTTTTGTAGCTTTTATAACTTTTGAATTACTTATATTACATTGCTTCAATTTTTTATTTTAATTTCAGTATATGTCTACTTAATACTGAAATAACAATTTATTGCTATTTATGCTTAACTTGTTTTGGGTAATAAGTAGTATTTCAAAATGAAGTTTGATGGAGGCAAAACAAAAGTCATTCGAGTAATCTGGATGACCTCATTAAACTAAGTAATTATCTCTGTATTTATAAATATTTTATTTTCTTGGGTTTTGTCACACTTCATGAAACTTTTGATTCATACAAAAATTTCATGGTTGACGATGTGATAATCAATCTTCTTAGTATAATGGAAGGAAAATTTTACATTTCTCCAAATATTTTGTTTCACAAAATGTTTCACTTTGATTATAGTATATAACTCTTAATATTTTTTCAAGTGACATTGACATTACTTTTATTTATTTATATTAACTAGCTTAAATTTATCTCATTTTAGCTTATATATATATATATATATATATATATATATATATATATATATATATATATATATATATATATATATATATATATATATATATATATATATATATATATATATATATATATATATATATATATATATATATGTATTTATATGTATTTATGTATGTATATATATATTTTAATATTAAAAAATAATAAATTACTTTTTATAGTTATCAACTTTTTTATTTAAAAGTAATTCAAAACTAAGTTAGCTGGATGCAAAAAATGTAAATAGGCATGTCACGATGAGCTTTTTCAAAGTAAATAATCATTTTTTTATTTTTGAAATATATTTGTTCTATATTTTTTATACTCTTTAAGGTATCATTTGGTTATATTACAATGCATCAATTTATTATATTTCAATTTTAAAATATATATTTTCTTAATATTAAAAAAAATTATCATAATTATTTATTTACTTTGGTAATTTATAATAAATCAAAACAATGTATGATGGCGGTGAAATAAATATCATTCAGCTCCTCTAAACATGTTTTATTCAGTTAAGTAATCATTTTTTTATGTTTAAATATTCTACATTTTTTAGGGTTTTACATATTTTATAAAGCATTTGGTTTCAGAGTAGATTTGATAGTCATGGATGTCACACTTGACCTTCTTAGTATCTTTGATTGTAGCTTTCTTATTAGATTTATCTCAACTATTTAAATTTTTCAATTTGATGTTGTTTTATATTATTTAACATCAAGCTCTATTCTTATTTGACTTTTACAATATTTTGTTTTTTGTTATATCACAATTCTTTAATTTATCTAATTTTGAAAAAAATTATTTTTTAACTTAAAAGTAATATCTTATTATTATTTATGTTTAAATACATTGGTAATCCATAGTAATTTCAAATGAGGTTAAAACTAAAATTATTAGTTTTGCCTTGACGGGCTCAACAAAATTAAATATTAATTTTTTATTTACTTAAATATTTTAGTTTTTATAGTTTTGGTATCCCTTAAGAATTTGATAATTTCTTGATTTGTTGATCGATGTTTTTATCTTGATATATACTTACTTGCATGTGTGCATACATGTGTGTGTACATGTATGCACATGTGTGTCTTCATGCACACATGCGTGTATGAGTGTGTGTGTGGGTTCATGTGTGGGTTTGTGCATGTGTGGGAACATGTGTTCATGTGTGTGTACTTGCATGTGTGCATGCATGTATGTGTGTGGGTGTGCCTTTTTTTCCTATATGTGTGTGTGTGCATGTGGGTGTATGTGTTTATACACACATGTGTGTATGAGTATGTCTATGGGTTTATGTGTATGTTTGTGCTTTTTTTTCATGTGTGCATGTGTGCGAACATGTGTTCATGTGTTTGTGGTCATAACTGTATGCAGTGTGTATGTGAGTGTGTGTGCCATTATGCATGTGTTCGCATGATTAATTGTTTCTCTACAAATATCAAAATTTGAATAGTCGTGTTACTTCAAAGAAATCTATTTCTCTTCTTATTTCTTCTTATTCCAACATAAGTTTTGTGTATATAAATTTTAGTATCTATTCTTGTTTCTTCATAAATAGTCTCCTTATCATGATCAACATTCTTCTTGAGTGTTTCTTAAACTATGTGAGTGCATACTTATGCACGTGTGTGTGTGTGTGTGTGTGTGTGCATGTGTCTATATGTGTGTGAGTTTGTGTGTTATTGCATGAGTGGGTAAGTGTGCATGAGACCTTGTACATGTGTGTGCATATGTGTCTTCATGTTTGTGTGTGTTAAGTATGTGTTTGTGTTCATGCAAGCACATATGTGTTGTGCTTGTGAGTGTGTGCATGTGCATTTGTGCATAGGTGTACATGTGTATATTTGTGTCTATGTGTGTGCATGGTTGTACATGTTTGTGCAAGTGAATATGTTGTTTTCGTGTTTATTCTGATGCGTGTGTGATCATGCTTCCAGGCTTATGTGTTTATGCATGTGATTGCATGGTCGTACATGAATGAATGTGCCTATGCATGTATGTGAATGTGGATGTGCATGGGTTTGTGTGGTCATGCATGCACATGTGTCCAAATATGTCCATGTGTGTAAGTGTGTTTATACATGTACTTGTGTGAGCTTATTTATGTATGTGCATGTGGGTGTGCATGTGTGTGCTCATTTGTTCTTGTGTGCATCAATGTGTGTGCAAGCATATATGTGCATGTGTATGTATTTGTGTGTGTTTGTGTGCTTACCTATTTGAATGTACGTGTATGTGTAGTTGTATTTGTTGGTGCGCATGTCTCTGTTGATGTGTGTGTGTGTGTGTGCATATTTGTGTCAATGCATGTGTGCTTGCTTGCTTGTATGTTTGTGAGATAGTGTTGACATGTGTGTGTGCATTTTTTGTGTGGGTGCATGTGTGGCTGTATAAGTACTTGTGTGTGTACGTGCATGTTTGTGTGGGTGTGTGTGTGCGCATGTGTGTACCTATGTGTATATAAGCATATCATCATGCTTATATTTGAGCATTTGTATGCATGTATATGTATGTGTTTGTGTGCATAAGTCTGGGTGTGTCTA
Source organism: Vanilla planifolia (assembly GCA_023846275.1). Classification (NCBI taxonomy): domain Eukaryota; kingdom Viridiplantae; phylum Streptophyta; class Magnoliopsida; order Asparagales; family Orchidaceae; genus Vanilla; species Vanilla planifolia. The sequence goes on along the minus strand of JAIUJO010000306.1, from coordinate 270,991 downwards.
GAAGGGTGTGTTTGGGTATGTGTAGATGCATGTTTGTGTATGTGTGCTTGTGTGCATGTGTGTGTATGTGCAAGCATGAATGTCGTGTGTGTGTGTGTAAGTGCACACACCTATTTATGCATGTGTGGAAGTGTGTATGGATGTGCATGAATGTATTTGTATGTGCATGTGTTTGTATGTGTAGTAGTGTGCATCTGTGCATATGTGTGTATATGTGTGTGTGTGTGTACGTGCATTTGTCTGCATGATTTTGTATATGTGTGCATGCAGGTGTGTGTGTGTGTGTGCATGCATGTGTTTATGCCCATGTGTCTGTACAAGTGTGTGTGTGCATGTTTATGAGATTATATGTAAGTGTGTGTCTCTGTGTGCATGTACATGTGAGCATATGTGTGTGTGTGTGTGTGCTTGTGGTTGTGTTTGTGGGTGCATGTGCATGTGTGTGTGTGTACATTAGTGCATGCATGTGTGTATGTGTGTGTGTATGTGTGTACATGTTTATATGTGTGTGTGCATATGTTTTTAAGAGTGTGTGGTTGGGTGTGTATGAGTGTGAGCATTTGTGTGTTCATGCATGGGCATATGTGTGTGCATGTATGTGTGCTAGTATGCGTGAGCATGTGTTCACATTTGTTTGCACATGTGTGTCGGTGAGTGTAAATACATGTTGTTTGTGTGTCTGTGTTCACATGTGATCATGTGTGTGTGCATGTGTCTTTGTATGTGTGTGTATTTTTCCTGTTGCGCCTGTACACACTTGTGTGTGCATATATGGCTCTACATGTGCAGATGTGTGTGTTTGTGCTATGTGCGGGTGTGTGTTGCTATATGTGTGTGTGTGTATGTTTGTGTGGATGTATGCATGAGTGTGTGAGTGAACGTGCATGTGTATATGTGTGTGGGTTGTTGGCCATCTTTGTTTGTGAGTGTCTATGAATACATGTATGAGTGAATGTGTTTATGTGTGCATATGTATGTGTGTGTAAGTGTGCTTATGTGTGTTTGCATGTGTGTGTGCATGTGTGGGGTGTGTGTGTATGTGTGCACATTTATGCATCTTTGTGGGTGAGTGTGTTCTCATTTGTGCTGTATGGTTGTGCATGTGTATGCAGGTGTGTGTTCTTATGCATGTGTATGTATGAATACATGTGCATGTGTGGGAAAGTGTATGTGGGTGTGAAGTTTGCATGTGAGATTTTGCATATGAGTGCAGGAGAGTGTGTTCGTTTGTGTGATTATGTATGCCTACTTTTGTTTGTGTATGTGTGCATTTACATCTCTATGTGTGCACATTTGTGTGCAAGCGTGTGTGCAAGTGTGTGTGCATGCATGTTTGTGCATGTTTGTCTGCATGAGTGTGTATGTATGCATGTATTTGCATATGCATTTGCATGTGTGTTTGTGGTGTGTGCTTGCATTTTTGGGGGTGTATGTGTGACTTTGTGTTCATGTGTGTTTGTGAGCATCTATGTGTGCATGTGTGTACATGTGTTTACATGTGTGTGCATGTGGACATGTTCTTGTATGTGTGCATGTGTATGTTCATCAGTGTGCATGTGGGTGTGTGTGCATGTGCATATGTATGTGTGTGTTTGTATTGGTGTATGTCGGTGAGTGCATATGTTTGTGTGCATGTGTGTCTATGTGTTTGTAGGTGTACATGCTTGTTTATATGCATGTGTGTCTGTGTACATGTGCGTTTGTGCTTGTGCACATGCATATGCTTGTATGATGCATTCACAAGTGTGTTTGTGAATGTGTGTGCTTGCATGCATGTGCGTGTTTGTGCATTTATTCATGCTTGTGTGCATTGTGAGTGTGTGTGTTTGCATGTGTTTGTGTTCATGTATGTAGGTGCATGTGTGTGTGTGGTTGTGCATGTGTATGTGTGTGTGTGTGTGCATTAGTATGCATGCATGCATGCATGCTGGTGAGCATGTGTTTGCCTGTGTGCATCTTTTTGTGTGTTCATGCTTGTGTCCATTCATGTATAGAGCTTTTGGATGTGCATGTGCATAATTGTGTATGTTTGTATGCAGATATGTGTATGTGAGTGTGTGTTCATGGATGCAAAGTTCGTTTAGACATGTGTGCATGTGTAAGTGTGGGTACATGTGTGTGTGTGTGTGAGTCTGTATACATGTGTGTCTATGCATGTTTGTGTATGTGTATGTACATGCATGTGTGCATATGTGTGTGAGTGTGTGTGAGTGTGTGGTAGTGTGTGTGTGTGTATATGTATGCATATGTGCATGTGTGTTTTGTGCTTTCATACATATGTGATTCTATTTGTGTGGGCACATATGTGTACCTGTGTGTGTGTGCATAGGCATGAGTATTTGTGGGTGTGTATGTGTTTGGATGCATATGTTTGTGTGGTTATGTATGTGGGTGAGCATTTTTGTGTGCATGTGAGCATGGGTGTGCGTCTCTGTGTGCTAACTTGTATGTATGTGTGCGAGCATGTTTGCATGAATGCTTGTGGGTGCGTGTGTGTGTTCTTGCTTACAAGCATGAGTGGGTATTTGTGTGTCTATGCTCATCCATATGTGTGTGCATGCATGTGTTCGAATGTGTGTGCCTTTGTGTGTATGTGTGTATGGAGTGTGTATGAGTGAGTGTGCATGTGTGAGCATATATGTTTACAGGCATGCATACACATTGGTGTGCATGTGCTTATGCATGTGTATGCATGGGTGTAGAGTAGTGTGTGTACATGTGTGTATGCATGCATGATTGTGTGTATGTGTGTGCATGCATGCATGCATATATGTGTGTGTGTATGTGCAATTGTGGTACTACGTGTGACTGTGTGCATGAGTAATCATGTAGGTGTTTACTCGTGCATGCTTATACATGTGCATATGTGCATGTGTTGTGTATATGCATGTGCATGGGTGTGTACATGAGTGTGTGCATACAAATATGTGTTCATTTGTGTATGCATGCATGAGTGTGTGCCTATGCATATGCATGCATGAGTGTGTACATGCATACTTGTGTGTGGGTGTCTATGCATGTGCTTATATACATGTGTGTATGTGTGTGTATGAGTGTTTGTAGTATTGTGTGTGTTCATGTGTGTGTGTGTGTGAGTGAGTGAGTGCATGGGCATGAATATGAGGTTGTGTGTGCATGTGTGTGTACTTGTACATGTTCTTATGCATGTATGTTTTTGTGTGTATGTGTGCATTTAACCTTGTGTGTGCATGTGTGTGAACATGTGTGCATGTGTTTATGTGTGTGTGCATGTTTGCATGCATGTATGCAATTGTGTTTATTTTTATGCATACTTGTATGCATGTGCTTGTATTTATGCATGTGTTGTGTGTTTGTGTATATTTGTGGATATGTGCTTAAGTGTGTGTGCATTTGTTTGTATGTACATGTGTGCACATGTATTTGCACTTGTTATTTGGGATTATGCATTTATGTATGTTTTATGCATTCATGTGCACGGGTGTGCATATATGTGGGTCTATCTTTGTGTGTATATGTGTGTGCATCCACTTGAGAGCATTTTTATGTGCTTATGTGTGTGTGTATGTGTGCATACATTTGTGTATGTTTTCTTATTTTGTGTGTGTGAGTGTGTACTTGTACGTGTGTGCATGTGGTCATTTTTATTTGTGAGCATGTGTGTGCATGCACGTGTGAGTTTATGGGTGCATATGAATATAGTTACATTTGTGTGGGTGTGTGCGTGGCTATGCACATGCTTGCGTCTATGTGTCTACTTGTGGGTGCATGTGTATTTCTATGTGTGTGTGTGTGTGTTCGTATGTGTGTGTGAGGGAAGTGTGTTAGTGTGTGCAAGTGTGAGTGTTTGTGTGTGTATATGCACATGTGCATTCAGGTGTGTGTGTGTATACGTGCATGCATATACATATGTGTGTGTGGGTGCATGCATCTAAGTGTGTGTTCATGTCTGTATGTATGTGTGTGTGCTCATGTTCATGTATGTGCATATGGATATGAGCATAGGTATTTGTGTGCATGTGAGTGCAGGCTTGTCTATGTCCTTGCCCGTGCATGTTTACATGCTTATATGTGTATTTGTGCATGTGTGAATGTGTGAGTGTGTGTCCATGTGTGCGTGCTTGCACATGTCCTTGTGCCAATGTATGCATATGTGTATGTGTGTACATGTGGGTGTGCATGTGTTTGAGGGTGTATGTTTGTGTGTGTGTCTGTGTGCATGTTTGTGTTTTTGTGCGTGTGTATGTGCATTCACTTGTGTGTATAAAAGTTGTGCGTGTTGGTGTGCATGTGTTAGGTTGTGTGTGTATGTCTTTTGCATGTGCAATTGTGCATGTGTTTGTGTGTGAGTGGTGCATAGTTTTGTGAGCTTGTACATTTGAGCATGTATGTGTGAGTGTGCGAATGTATTTTCGTATATGTATGCTTGTGTGTGGGTGTGTGTTTGTGTGTATGCATGTGAATGTGTATGTATGTGTGCATGTGTGAATGTGTGTTTGTGTGTGTGTGCGTGTGTTTGTGTTCTTGGTATGTGTGTATGTATGTATGGTTGTGTGTGTGTTTATGCATATGTAATTGTGTTCGTATGTGTGAGCATGTGTGTGCATGTGTGATGGTGTCATTATCTACATGTGATTCTATGTGCATGTGTGCATGTATGCTTGTGCATGTATGCATGCTTGTATATGCATTCGTGTGCTCATAGGCATGTGTGTTTGTGCATGTGGGAGCATGCATATGCAGGCATTCATGCATGTGGGGGTACATATATGTGTGTGGTTGCATGTGTCAGTCAGTGCATGTCAGTGTGTGTGCATATGTATATGTATTAATGTGAATGTATGGATATACATGTGTGCATGTGTACATGTGTATATATACCTTTGTGTGTACCTATGCATGTGTGTGCGTGTGTGTGTTTGTGCTTATGTATGTTTTTACATATGCATGTGTGCCTTTTTTGGATGTGGATGTCTTTGTGCATGTGTGTGTAAGCAATTATATGTGTGCGTGAGTGTATTGTGTATGCATGTGGTTGAATGTGGGTGTGTTTGTGCATGCGTGATCATGGCTGTGGGCGCTTGTGTGCATGCAAGTGTGTGTATGTGTGTGTGTATGTACCTATGCAAGTGTATGTGTCTTTGTGTACATGGCTGTGCACATGTGTGTATGTCTGTGTTTGTGTGTGTGCATATTTGTGTGTGCTTGCATGTGTTTGTGTGAATGTGTGTGTGTCCATATGTATGTTTGAGTATCTATGCTTGTGTGCAAAAGTGTATGTGCATGTGTGTGCATGTGTTGTGCATGTGCAGGTGTGCGCATGTGAGTTCATGTGTGTGAGCATGTGAGCATGTGTATGAGTCTATCTGTGCATGCATGCACATACGTATGTGGGTCCACAAACATTGTGTATTTGCTTATTTTGTACAATCGGGCATGTGTTTGTGTATGTGTTTTTATATGTGTGTGTGTGTGTTTGTATGTGTACATGAGTTTTTGTGTGTTTATGAGAGTGAATGTGTGTGTGTGCATATGTATGCAACTATGAAATCCTTTGTATACAGGTGGTGTGCCAACACCTATATGTGCATGTGTGATCATATGCATGTGCGTGTGAGTGTGCGTGTCTGTGTGCATGTGCATGTGCATGGGTGTGCATGGGTATCATGGGTATGTGTATTGTGTTGGCATGCATGTTTGAGTGTCTATGCATTTATGCATGTCTATACATGTGTGTATGTATGTATATGCTTGTGTCTACATATCTTTGTGCTTGTGGATTTGTGCATGTGTGCATATCATAATTCTATGAAAGCTTACATATGTGTCTATGTGCATGTGCATGTACATGTATATATGTTTTTGTGCATGCTTGTAATTGTGTGTGTATGTGTGTATGTGTGGGCATGTGCATTAGTTTGTGGGCTTTTTGAGCATGTGTTTGTGTGTATATGGGTTTGTGGGTGTTGTTTTATGTATGTGTGTTGATGTGTATGTGAATGCTTGCATATGGATGATTTGTTTATATATGTGCATGTTTACATGTGCATGTGTGTATGTGAATGTTTGTGCTTGTGTGTGCATGAGAACATGTGCAGACATGCGTTCATGTGTTTGTGTGCATGCACCAGTGTGTGCATGTACGTATGTGTGCTTGTGTATTCTTGTGCATGACTTTGTCTCCTTATGTGTGTGTGCATGTTTGCATGTGTGCATATGTGTTTGTGTAAGAAAGTGTATGGATGTGTCTACACACAAATGTGTGTGTGTGTGTGGTTGCATGTAGATATGCATTTGTGTGTGTCTGTCTATGTGCATGTGTGTGTACCTATGTGTGTGTGTGCATTTGTGTCTGATTGTGGTTGTGTGTAGTTGTTTGTTTGATGTTGTGTGCACATGTGCATGTGTGTGTGCTTGTTTATGTGTGTCTACATGTGCATGTGTATCTATGCACATGTGTGGATGCATGTGTTTGTCCATTTATATGTTTATGCTTTTATGTGTGTGTGTGTGTGTACATGTGTGTATCTATGTATATTACATATGTTTGTGCATACATGTGTATGCATGTTTGTGTATATTTATGGGTTTGCATGTGTATGCTTGTGTGAATCTATATGCATGTGAGTGCGTGGGGGTATGTGTATGCATGTGTGCGTGCATGTGTGTGTGCATGTGTTCATGTTCATTTATATGTGTGTGAAAGTTCATGTGTGCTTGTGTCTATTCATGTTTGTGAATGTGTGTGGTTCTTTTTGTTGTGGGTGTGCTTGAGTGTATCTCTATATATGCATGTTTGTGTATCTACATGTGGGCAAATGTGTGCATATAGGAAAGCACACATGTATGAGTATTCATGTGTGTGTGCATGTGTGCATGTGTATTTGTGCAATTGTACATGTTTCTTTACATGTGGGTGTACATGCATTTGTGTTTGTGAGTGTGCATGTGTGTGCATTTGTGTTTGCTTATGTGTGTGCTAGTGGATGCATGTGTGTGTGTGTGTTTTTGTATGTGCATATATGTATGCATTAGCAAGTGTGTGTGTGTGTGAGTGTGCACATGTTTGTGCTTGTATTTTGGCAATCCTATATGTATGTATGTGTTGCATGTTTGACTTTTTTATATGTAACTATATTTGTGAAAACTTGTTTGTGTTAGTGTGTGGGTGCATATATGAGTGTTTGTACATTTGTGTGTATGTGCATATGTTTGTGTGCATGTGTATGTGTGTGTGTTTGTCTGCATGGGTGCTTATACGAATGTGCATGTGTGTGTGCATTTGTGCTTGTGTTTGAGTAAGTACATGAATGTTTGCCTATTTGTGTGAATATGTATGTGCATGTGCATATGTGGGTGTGTATGGGACCATGTGTGCATGTGTAATGTGCATGTAAGTGCTTTTGTGCACGTGTATTTACATATGTGCAAATTGGTGCATGTGGGTATGCATTTAAGATTGTGTCTGTGTGTGTGTGTTTGTGTCTGTGCATGCATCACTATGTTTGTGTCTATTTTTATTTGTGTGTGAATTCTTATGTGTGTTTGTGCACATGTAGGTGTGTCTATGCATGTATTTTTGAGTTTGTGCACATGTAGGTGTGCCTATGCATGTGTTTTTGTGTACATAAGTGTGTGTAGTTGCATATGCACATCTATGTAGGGGGCGTGGATGTGTGTGCATGCATGTGCATGTGTACATTCTTGTTCATGTGTGTCTATGTACATGTGTGTTCGTGTGCATGCTTATTGGTATATCTGTGTTGTTATATGTGTGTGTACATCTTCGTGTTATGAGCCCATGCGCATGCATGTGTGTGAGCTTGTATGTGTGCATGTCTATATTACTATGCTTATGCATGTGAGTGAATGTATGTGTGCTTGTGCAAGAATGTGCATGCACATTTTTATGTGCATGTGTGTGCATTTGTTTGTGTGTGCAAGCATGTTTGTTTGTTTGCTCGAGTGCATGCATGTGTGTTGTGAGTGCAGTTGTGTGCATATGTGTCTTGTGTGTGAGTGTGCATTTGTTGGTGTGTGAATGATTTTTTTTGTGCATGTGTTAGCATGTGTGCACAACTATGTGTGTGAATATGTTCATATTTCTATGCATATGTGTGAGTGCATGTCTATGTTTATGTGTGTGTGTGTGTATTCGTGTGTGAGTAGTGTGTATATGCATGCATATGTTTGTGTATGAATGTGATGTGTGTGTGTGTGTGTCCATGCATGCATGAGTGCATGTGTTTACATACTTGGGCTTGTGTGTGTGTTTATACATGTGTGTGTGGGTGTATTCATGTGCATGTGTGCTTGCTTGCATTAATCTATTTGTGCATGTTGTATGCTTGTGTGTATGTGCATCATTATGCATGTGTGTATTTGTGAGTATCTATGTGTGTTTGTGAGTGTGTGTACATGCATGCATGAGTTGGTGTGTTTGCTTGTGCATTTGAGTTTGTGAGTGTGTGTGCCTATATATGTTTGTGGGTACATGTGTGAATGCATGTGTGCAAGTGTGTGTTTGTACATGTATGTATCTGCATATAGTCTACATGTGCATATGTATGTGTGTGTGAATGCATCTTCATGCATGTATATGCATGTGTTTATGTGTGTTTGTGCTTTTTTAGTTGTGCATATGCATTTATATGTATGCATGTGTGTGTGTATATGTGTATGTGTGTCCTCTTGTGTATTTACATACACTTGTGTACATTTGGGTATGTGTTTGTATGTGTATGTGTGCTTGCATCTTTGCATTTGTGCATGTGTGTGTACCTGTGTATGCATGTGTTTGTGCTTCTATGTGCGCATGTGTCTATTCACATGTCTATATGTTCGGTTGCATGAATGTATGTGTGTGTGTTTATGTGTGTGTATACATGTTTGTGTTTCTATGCATGTGTGTGAGTGCATGTGTGTGTTTATGTGTGTGTGTATTCGTTTGTAAGTAATTTGTATATGCATGCACATGTGTATGTATGAATGTGCATGTGTGTGTGGGTGCATGCATGCATGAGTGCATGCGTTTGCATACGTGAGCTTGTGTGTGTATCTACATATGTGGGTGTGTGATTATTTAAGTGTGTGTGTGTGGATGTGGGTGCATGCATGTACATGTGTGCTTTCTTGCATTAGTCTATCTGTGTGTGGGTGCATGCTTGTGTGTATGCGCATCATTATGCATGTGTGTATTTGTCAGTATCTATGTATATGTGTGTATGTGTGCATGCATGCATGTGTGAGTGTGTGTGCTTGTGCATTTGAGTTTGTGAGTGTGTGCTTATATATGTTTGAGGGAACTGTGTGGATGCATGTGTACAAGTGTGTATTTGTACATGTATGTGTCTACATGTGGTCCATATGTGTATGTGTGTGTGTGTGTGTGAGTGCATCTTCATGCAGGTATATGCATGTGTTTATGTGTGTTTGTGCTTTTGTATTTGTGCATATGCATTTATATGTATGCATGTGTGTGCATATGTGTATATGTTTCCTCTTGTGTGTTTACATACACATATGTACATTTGGGTATGCATTTGTGTATGTGTATGAGTGCATGTATCTTTGCATTTGTGCATGTGTGTGTGCTTGTGTGTTTGTGTAGGCATGTTTATGTTCATTTTTTTGTTCATATGTGTGAGCATGTGTGAGTGTGCATGTTCGTGAGTGAGTGTGTGTGTGTGTGTGCATGTTTTTGAGTGTGTGCAAGTATATTTGTGCATATATGTAAATCAATGCATATGTGTTTGCATGCTTGTGCATGTGCATGTATGTTTGTGTGTGTGTGTGGGCATGTGCATGAGAACACATGCATTCGTGTTGGTGCACGTATAATTATATGTACATTTGTGTGTGTATGTTTTCTTGTGTCTATCCATGTGTGGTGTCATTGCATGTATGTGTATGTGTTTGTGTGTGCCTGTGCTTGTGTCTATTCATGCATGGTGCCATTGCATGCATGTGTAAGTATGTGTGCATGTGCATATGTGCATGTCTACACATGTGTGTTTGCATAGGTGCACATGTTTTTTTTCATATGTGTGTGAGTAAATGTTTGATTGTGTGGATGCATATATGCATATGTGCTTGCATGTGTATGTAAGTGTGTGTACATGTTTGTGTGTGCATAAGCATACATACATGCATGTGTGCACATGTGTCTATTTATGAATGTGCATGTGCATGTGTGTAAGCATATGGTCATATGTATGTGTCTACATGTGTGTGTGTGTGTGCATGCAAGCTAGTGTTTTATGTGTTTGTGAGTGTGCATGTGTGTATATCTGTTTGTGTGTATTTATGCATTTGTGATTCTATTTGTGTATGCATATATGTGTGCATCTCTGTGTGTGTGAAAGAGCATGAGTGTTTGTCTGTGTACCTATGCATGTGCATGTGTGCTCGTGTATGTGTGCATATGTGTGTATCTATGCGTGTGTTTTTGTGTTTGTGTGATTGTGAGCATGTGTGTGTATGTGGGCATGTGCATGGTTGCTTTTGTGTATGTTTGCATGCACGTATGTGTGTGAGCATGTTTGCATGCATGTGTGTGGATTTGTGTATTCCTACTTGCATGCATGTATACTTATTTGTGTGTGTGTGTGTTTGTGCATGTGAGTGTGTGCCTACATGTGTTTATGCATTTGTGTGTGCGTGCATAAGAATCAGTATGCATGTGTGTGAACATGTGTAGGTGGGTATGTTCATTTGTGTACATCTGCTCATGCATGTGTGCGCATGGGTGCATGTATGTGGGTGTACATTTGTGTATGCATGCAAGTTTGTTTGTATGTATGTGTGGGGAAGAACACATACATGTGTGTGTGTGGATGGGTGTAGTTATTTGTGTGAATGCATGTGGGTGTGCACCTTTGTTCATGTGTGCATGTACATGTGCATCTACGTGTGCATATGTCCATGTGTGTGTTCATGCATCTTTGTGTGTGCTAGCTTATGCATGCATCAGTGTGTTTACGCATGCTTGTGTGTGCATGACTATGCATGTGCTTGTGTACACATGTGTATGTATGAATCTGTGTTTGTGCATGAGTGTTTGTATTTGTACAGGTGCATAAGTGTATGCATGCATGTGTTTATGTGTATGTGGGCAAGAGTTTGAGGGTGTGTGTGCATTTGTGTGTTTATGTGTATGTGTATTTGTTCAAGTGCAATTGTGTATGTGTGCATTCGTGTATAAGCCTATGAATAATAGCATGTTTGCATGCTCATCCATGTCTATTCATGTGCATATGTGTTTGTGCATGTGCATTTGCATGTAAGTATGTGTGTGTTTATGCATGTGCATATGAATCTGTATGTGTGTGTGAGAGAAGTTTGGTGTATGATGGTATCTATATGTGCATGTATGTGTATACGTACATGTGAGCATGTATGCATGTGTTTGTGCACATGTTTCAACATGTGTGTGTGTGTCTGTATGTACATGTTTGTGTGTGTATGCATACATGCTTGTCTATTTATTAGCATGCACATGTATGTGGTTGTGTATGCATATGTGTGTGTTGGCAAGGGTGCGTTTGCATTCATTTGTGTGTTTATCAACATGTATGTGTGTGTGGATGTTTGTGCATGTGTGTCTGTGTGCATGAGTGTGTCTACATGTTAGTGTGCATGTGCAGAGTGTGTGTGTGTGTGCATGCATGTCCACGCATGTGTGCATGTGCATGTGTGTGCATGGGTACGTGTGTGTATGTGTGTTTTCTTCCATGTTTACTTATGTGTTTGCCTATGGATGGATGTGCATTTCTTTGTTTACGTGTTTATGCTTATGAGTGTGACTGTGTGTGTGTGTGTTTGCTAGTGTCCGTGTATATGCATGCATGGTCTTGTGTTTATGTGACCACGTGTGTGTCTTTCCATTTATATGTGTAAGCATATTTATCTATGTTTGCGTGTGTGCGTGTAGGGGTGTGTGTGTGTGTGTGTTTGCGTGGGTGTGTATTCATGTGTTTGGACAAACTAGTGCACATGTGTTCTTATGTGCACATTTGCTTTCCTATGCATGTGAATATTCATGTTTGTCTTTATGTGTGAGTTCATGTCTGTGAGTGTATATGTGCATATGCATATGCATGTGTTTGTGAGCTTCAGTTGTGTGTGTGCTCTTGTGTGCACATGGATGTGTGCGTGTATGTGCATGTGTCTGCTCAGGTGCATGCATATGTGTATGAATATTTTTGTGTGTTTGTGTACACATACATGCTCTTGTGCTTGTGTGCATGTGCTTGTGTGCATGTGCATGTGTGTGTGTGTGTGCATGTTTTTATGTATGCATGTGCATATGTGTGTGTGTGTGCATGTGCTTGTGTATTTGTGTGTGTGTCTACATGTATGGGTAAGAGTGTGTGTACGTGTGTATGCGAGTGCATGTATATGCATGTGTGTGTACATGTTTGTGCATATATTTGTATATGTGTGCATGCATTCAAATGTGTGTGTGCATGTGTGTGCATATGTTTATCTGTATGTTTACATTTGTATGTGTGTGTGTGTGTGAATACAAATGTAGATGTGTGTATGTGTCTACATTATTTTTTGTGTGTTTGTATTGTTTCTATATGTGTGCAAGTGTGTTTGTGCTTTTATGCATATGTGCATGCTCATTTATGTGCATGTGCTTGGCTTTGAGCGAGTGTGTATGCATGTTTACGTGTGGGCATGTGCATATCTGTGTGAGGGTTTGTGCACTTTTTTGTGTGTGTATGTGTCTACGTATTTGTGTGTGTATATATGTGTGTATGTATGCATATGTGTGTGCATGTGTACTTGTGTGTTTTTGTGTGCATGTCTATATGCATGCATGCGTGTGTGTGTGTGTGTGCATGTCTATGTATGTGTGTACACAAGTGTTTGTGTCTTCATGCTTGCATTTATGTCTACTTGTGCCCATGCATGTGCATATTTGTGCTATTGTATGTGCATGTCTATAAGTGTGTATGCTTGTCTTTGTGTAACATACATACATGTATGTGTTTGTAAGCATGTGTGTTTGTAGGATTGGGTGCACGTGTGTATTTTTGTATTCATGTGTATGCATTTGTGTGTATGTACATGTTTTTGTCTGTGAATGTGCGCCTGCATGTGTGTGTTTATGCATGCTCACATGTGTGCCTTTGTGTGTGTGTGTGTGCATAGGCACACATGTATGATGTGTGTATGTTTTTATGCATGCATGCATGTGTTTGTGCATATGCATGGATGGTCATGTGCATGTTCATAGATTTGTGTGCGAGTGTTAGTTTGGATGTGTGTGCATGTGTTTGTCTGAGCTTGTGTTTGTGTGTGCATGCATATTTCTATGCATGTTTGTGTGCATGTCATTCTTTATCCTTGTGTGTATGTATGTGTCTACACATGCATCTGTGTGTGTGTGTATGCAATTGTATATTTTGTGCATTTTTGGATGTGTGTGTTTATTTTTTTTGCATGTATGTGTCTATGTGTGCATGTGTGCGTCCATGTGTTTTTGTGTTGTATGCACATGTGTGTATATGTGTGTGTGTATATGTTTGTGGGTGTGTGTGTACTTATGTGCAAGCATATGCATGCCTGTGTGTACATCTGTATGTGTATGTGTGTGTGTGTGCATATGTGCATTCTTGTAGATGTGCAAATGTATGTGCATGCATGTGTCCATGCATGTGTGTGTGTTCATATGTGCTTAGGTGTATTTTTCTATAGGTGTGCATGTGTAATACAAACTTGTGCATGTGCACATTTGTGCGTGTACATATGCATGTGTATTTGTGTGTCTGTTTCTAAGCACATGTCTGTGTGCATGTTCATGGGCTTGTGTGAGTGAGGGTGCAAGTGTGTGTGTACATTTGTGTGTGTGTATGTGTATGCATGTTTGAATGTGTGTATACGTGTGTGTGAATGTGTTGGTGTTCATATGATATTACGTGTGTGTTGTGTGCAAGTATATGCATGTGTTTGCCTGTATGTGATTTCATGTGTTTATTTTTGTGCATGTTTTGCTTGTGTGCATGTGTGTGTCTATGGATGGATGTGTGCGAGTTTGTGTACCTCCATTTTACTACTTGTGTGTGCATGCAAGTGTATTTGGGTGCTCTTGAGTTTGTGTGTTCATGTGCATGTATGTGCGTGCATGTCAAAGTGTTTGTGTTCATGTGTTTATGAATTTTTTTGTATGTGTGTTCTTTTGTCCATGCATACGTGTGCATCTGTGTGGTTGTGTGTAGGAGTTTCCACATGTGTGTATGTGTTCATGCACATGCCTGTGTGCACATGCTTTGGTAGGCATGTGTTCAAACGCACGTGCTTGTGTGTGCGGGTGTGTGTGCATGCATGTTTTTTCTTTGTGTATTTGTTTGTGTATGCATGCATGTGTTTATGTGTGTGTGCATTTATGTGTGTGTGTGTGTGTGCATGTGTGTATGTGTAAACATAGGCATGTGTGTGTATGCATATGTGTGTGTGTGTGTATGCTTATACATGTTATTTCATAGGTAAGAATGTGCATGTGCATGTTTATACCTCTGTGTGTATGTATGTGTGTTGGTTCATCTGTGTACGTGTGTGTGTTTCCATGAGCATGCATATGTTGTACGTGCATGTGTGTGTGTCTTCAAAAATTTGCATATATGCATGCTTGTTATATGTGTCTGTGTTGATTTGTGTGTGTGAGTGTGCATGTTCATGCACAAGCATGTGCGTATAGGAGTTCATGTGTATGTGCGCGTGTGCATGGTGCGTATTTATGTGTGTGTTCACGTGCATGCATATGTGTGTGTAGCCATTTATATGTGTGTGTGTATGAACATGTAAGTGCACGTAGACACATGTGCATACTTATAGGTGTTTTTGTTTCTGTGTATTTGTGTGTGTGCATGTATGTGATTGCATGATTGTATGTGTGTGCATGTGTTTGTGTGTATGTATGAGCATATGTCTACAAGTGTGTGTGTGTGTGTGCATGTGTGTTTGCATGTATGTATGCTCATGTGCTCTTGTGTGTTTGTGCGTACATGTGTGTGTGTGTGCTTGTATGTGCATGTGCATGCACATGAGTGTGTGTGTACTTGTGTTATTTTGTACATGCCTGAGCACAAGCAAGAGTGTGTGTGTGTGTGTGTGCATGTGCGTGTATGTGCTTCAATGCATGTGTGGGTGCATGTTTTGGGTACTTATTCTTGAGTGTGTGTTTGTGTATGTACATGTATGAATGTGTGAATGTGTGTGTGTTCAAACATGCATGTGTGGTTGTCTGTGTGTGCTTGTGTATTTTTGAAAGTGTGTATGCATGTATATTTGCATTTGGACATGTGTGAATGTGTGAATGTGTGCATGAGTATGTAAGCGTGTGTGTGTGTGTTCATGTGTGCATGTGTGTATGTTTGTATTTATGTATGTGTGTATGTATGTATGTGTGCAAGTGTGTATGTTTGCATGTGTGTATGTGTGCATCTGTGTATACACGTGTGTGGTTGTGAATGTGTTCTTACATGTGTGCATGCATTAGTGTGGATGGACACGTGTCTATTCTTATGTGTGCATGTGGATGTGCGAGTTTGCATGTACATGGGTTGGTGGGTGTAGGTGTGTGTGCACGTGGGCATAGGCATGTGTGTGTGCACAAGTGTGTACATGAGTGTGTGTTGGTGCATGCATATATGTGTGTGTGCATGTGTGTGTGTGAGAGTGTGTGTGCATGTGTGTGTGCCTGTGCATTTGCATTTGAGTGTGTGTGTGTGTGTACCTGCATGTGTGTGTATGTGCGTGTGCATGTAAGTTTATGACTGTGTTTGAATATGTGCGTGTATGCGTTTGCTCGTGCATGTGTGAGTCTGGATGCACGTGTATGTGTACATGTGTGTGTGCATAGGTGTTTCTGTGTATGGATGTTGGCATGTATGATTGTGGGTGTGTGTAAATGCATGTGTTGTCATCTGTTTGCTTGTGTGTGCATGTATGTGCTTATGTGCACATATAAGTATGTGTATGATTTTGTGATTGTGCATGTGTGTTTGTCCATCAATGTGCATATTCATGTGTATGTGTGCACATGTGTGTCTATGTGTGTGCATGGTTATATGTGTGGCTTTGTGCATATGAATGTACATGTGTATGTGCATGCTCGCATGCTTGTGTGTTTGTGTAAGCGTTTATATGTGTGTGTTCATCTATTCATATGTGTATATGTACATGTGTCTATTTTTATGTGCAGTTTGTGTGTAAGTGTGTATGAATGCATGTGTGAATGTCATGAATGTCTGTGAGTGTGTGTGCATGTTTGTATCTAAACACGGTCACATTGTCTCCTTACTCACATTAAGCTCATTGCCAAGTTCTTTGGACTACTTCACTTGAGCTTATGAGCTTGGTCGTGTGTTGGATGGTTTGGCCAAATTTTTTATTTTCTAAAAACATCTTTGATATATTTATTATTATTATTTTATTACTTTTAAAAAAATTCTTGCTATTAAAAAAACAAAAACATCATGACTTGTTACAATTCCAAGCTGCATTGGGTTTGGTGTCGAAACTAGGGCCTGACCCGACTTGATTCGAACTGCCTATTTACTCACGGCTCCTTAGTCCCATTGCCCAGTACTTCGTGCCACTTGGCCCAAACATATAAGCTTGACTATGTGTTAGGTTATTTTGCAATTTTTTTTCTTTTTTTAAAAAATCTTTTATATATTTATTATTATTTTTTTATTACTTTTGAAAGTAATTTTCTTGTTATTAAAATAACAAAATATGTTTTGTAACTACTAAAATGATAATTTATAAGAAATCAATAATACATGTAAATGATGATGTGGTAACCTAATTATATTATATGCAACTAAGTAATAGGATAAACAATCAAATTAGTTGATGTTTTGGAGGATAAACTCTTGATGGTCAGCTTCTCCTTTAAGAGTTTGATCAAAAACTCTTTGATATACCATTTAAGACAACTAGAGCATAGCCACCAACACAACTTGACATTGCTTCACTTGTGAGTTGCTTCATGAGATATCTGGTCAAAACTCTTCAATTGATTGATCTTATAAGAGTTTAAGATGCATGACCTAAAAGAAACTTATGAAATATATTAAAAAAATTAACACAATAGTTTTGTTGTCATTAAATAAGTGTGTCATGATCGAAGGTACATTAATATCTCTTTTTTTATGATGACAAAATCATGGACGAAATAGTAAAATAAAAATGATATACATCATATAAGCATACATATGCTCCCCTTACATTCTTGCTCACCCTAAATATATGAAATTGATATAATTATGCCACAAACTTGGGGATGCAATAAATATTTTTTTCATACATCTTTCGTTTTTGTCATGCAATAAAAGATAAAATAAAAGTGAAATATGCAAACAAGGGTGCACACAATAATAACATGTATGCATGATTTGATATTAAATATATGAAGTACACATTATAATACATCTTTGTTGAAAAAAATTATATCAAAAAGAAAGATAATTTATTAATTTTCAAGCATAAATAAAAAAATAATAAAAATACTTTAGTCTTTACCCAAAAAATATTTATTTCATTCAAGTTATCAAATATTTTAATAAGGAAAGATCAAGGATACATTCAATAGATAAATGTTTTAATTCTCTCTGAAATCTAGCCTAAGCTTCTTCTAAGTTCTAACACATTAACTCTATAAATTGTTAATGATATAATCTCTAATAGAGTATTATATTTTGATGATTTCTCATATAATGATGAAGTTGATTATATACCTTTAGTAACAAACCAAAAATTATTTTTAATAGTTGCTTCTATTTCATATAGTTGATTCTTGAATACTAATTTAGCTTTAATTAATTGTTGATCACTAAGCATATGAACTAATTTTTATACTTAATTTCTCTCAAGTGCATCTAATTATTAATTCAAGACTTGAACCTACAACCTTATAAGCTTCTTTAATAAATATTGGTTGTACAAAAGATACAAATGTGCTTGATCAATTACATTCATAGAAACTTATGTTTTGAATCTTTGACTATGATATCATTTAAATGCTTCATATGGGATTTTGATACTATCAAACTAAAGATACTTGTCGTATAGCTTTTTCTCTATATTCCTTATTTTCTAATTTACTTTTTTTCTTCAATTCTAAATTCACAAATACTTCTATGTGATTATTAAAATATTTATTATTATTTTTATAAATAACTCGCCAAACACAACAAGTATATTTTTACTTTTCTAATTCCTAAATCATATTAATAAAATTTTCAACTTTTTTTTCTATTCAAAAGAAAAATAATTAATATAAATCTACAAAATTTATGATCTATATTACCTTCAAACATATATTGGTTGTTAGTTTTTCCTTGAATACTCTTGTATGTTTTTTAAGTGGTAGATAAAATTGATCTTATATTTTCTATTCTTGATAATAATCATATAGAAATTTATTTTTAAAATTTATAAAATTAAAATAATTTTATCTTTCTGATTTTCTAACCAATTCAACAAAACTTATGATGGTAACATTTTTAACCTTATAAAATTTAACTCATGCAAATTTAGAAAACATCGATGTCAAATAATAAAGCCCAAGTTTTTTTTCATCTAAACTTAAGATTTTCATGTCAAAATAAATTATCTGTAAAGGCCTACCAATTTTTTTGTTCAGTTTTAATAACAAATCATATGACCATTCAATCATATTTTTATCAAACCATGTTATTAAGAAACTATGGTATTTATTAACTCATAATATTTGAATTCATTATGCAACAATTGTACATTAACTAATAAATTCTAAATAATTAATATTGATTAATACTATCTCTAAAAAGATTTTATCCTCTAACTAATGCTAAATAAGCTAAGAATTATAAATATTTTGTGAGTGAATCATAAACTCACAAAGCTATGTTTGTCTCTGTAGGTCCTAAAATATGGAGACATGTTACTTCAACTACTTAAATTTTAAATTTTGGAACCTAAATTATCTTGGGTTCAATTGTGATTGATTGTGATTATGGTACTTTTACAAAGATATTTGCTAAATATATTCTCTTAGAAATTTGTTGATATTTATCTTTCTTCAAATAAATAAATTTTTTAATTTGGTAATCATAAGAAATATGTTCATATGTGTATTTACATGCAACATGAGATATAATATAAAATTTATGGGTGTATAAACTAACATTATTTTTAACCACATAGTTAAATGATGAAGCATGTTTGTGCACATGTATAATATAATAATATTTATTATCATTCTTGTAAATATGTAATATAATAATGTTTATTATCATTCTTGTAAATATGAAGATTTTAATCTATATTTTTGAGTCAAATAAGAAGTAGCATTAGAACTAGCATTCATAGAACTATTGTTTTCATTCATATGTGCAAAGGATTGAACATGTAAATACACATGAATGTGGATAAATATATAAAGTACAAGCACATGAGGGAACACTAACAATCTTTTCTTTCAAATCATTTAAATATTTTTCTATCAAACAAATATTTGCTATTTTTTCTTTTAAAATAAAATTTCCTTCTTTTAAAGAAATGTTTTAATATTTTAAAGAATTAATACATTAATTTCTTAAGACTAAAGATGTCTTATATTCATCAAATTTACTTTGTAAAGTACTTAGATCAGTAGCATGTATAAGTGAATCACTTCAAAGTTGTTCATTTCTAACTTTAAGTTTATTACATTGTCTTTCTAATAAGCAAACACTATACTCTTGTTTGTCATATTTTAGACCAAGTCTAGCATACATCTTAATCAATTTTGAATGCTCAACTATAAGTACATCAAAATAAATAATCAATTTATTATCATTAATAATGTGACTATCATTATCAAAGGTAGAAAAATGATGTGCACCTTTACATGAAGAATTTTCTTCTAAGGTGCATAATGTTTCTCCCTTCCTCTTTCTCTTCTCTTTTTTCAATTGATTTCTTATTTTTTTATTATCTTGAGTAGAAAATACAACTATTTTGTCATATAAATTCTCTAATTCTTACATAACCTAAGAACATGTTTTTAGATGACAAATCTTAATTCTAATTTGCTGTGAAAAAGCAAAATAAAGATAATTCATTCTTTTTGGATTTCATTACCTTGAAGTCCTAGATTATTCATCCAAATCATTTAAAATAATAAAATAATTTTTAAATATAATCATAAATCAACATTAATATTTAAAATAAAATATTTAAATTCAATTATTCATAAAATAAAATTTCTTACCTTCAAACATAAGTAGATCCGTAAAGTTAACAAAATAATTTACTGCATATAAGAACTTAAAAAAATAAGATATTCTCTTAGGAATTTCATTCCTTGATGTAACTTGTACTAATACTAGTTTATATAATTTGTTCCTAATTAATGCATAAAAGGGGGGTGAATTGTACTTTTAAGCTTTTTTCTATTTTGAAAACATTTTCTTAAATAAAAATTTAGCATTATTGAAATCATTGGTTTACTAATTATACTAAATAAAAATGTAATATAAGCTTTTTGATATTAAATAATATGTTATACATGATAAAGATAATTTTGAAAGTTTCTTATATATATATTTTAATTAAATTTTATTAAATAAAAAAAGTATCACAAATTATATAATAACCAAGAAAATATAAATGATAAAAGATTTTTAAAAGAATTGGCCTAACACATGCCTACATCCATCCCCAATAAACCAATCCAAAATTTCATTAACAAAACCACTCTTGTTCACCATTGCAGGTAGAGGTATCATTTACAAACCATATTGTTTTATCGTGATAAGGGATCACTATCATAATTGTAATTATGAAAGCTTATAATAATGAAGTATAATAAAAAATAAAAATTAACCATAATATTTTACTATTCATTTGTAAGAGCTTATATGACACAAATCTATAGATTATGATATTATAATATAAGTCTATAATTAAATATTTTTTGAACAATTTAAATGACTTAGTTGTAAAATATTAAATCTAAAAGATTTATCAATATGTCCTAATGTTATGAAGAAAAATAAAATGAACAAAGATTTTGTATTATTGTGATCTTTTTCAAAAAAAGGAATAAAAAAATAAATAATCTTTTTAAAGTAGCCACCAATAAGATGTGCAATTGAAGAAAATGTTGAAGTAGTATAATTGAGTTGCAAGCATGGCTCCAGTGAAGGGATCAAACTCATACTGTAATTTTTTATTTTGTACCTTCTATTCTCAAAATATTGATGTAGTAAGGTTAACTTCATCTAATTCAAACTCCTAAGGTTCCATTATTTATATTCAAATATTTTTATGAAATAAAAATTTCTTAATTGCTAAAAGGTTCTTCATAATAGTCATTAGCATTTTAGCATTCAAAACAAATGCAAACAGCTTTCTAGAATGCTTATTATGAATGAGAATATTTACCATCATCTGATTTGGGTTGATGAAACAAGTGCTACTTAATCAGAATGCTAAATAAATGGTCTATATCTAAACATGATGCCTAAGAGTACTATTCACATAGGAAAAGATAAGCTCAATCATTTGATTAAGTTTTATAGATGGAAAATTAGTTAACATAACCTTTTCACAAATACAAAGGTGATCATAGCCATTTGATCAAACTTGTTAAAAGGATAGTTAAATGAAATCTACTATTCACACAAGCGGGCGGGATCTAGACTATGCGGTCACAAAAACATGTGGTCATATGGAATAGTGTCGATCAAGCTTTATATATAATATGTCCTAAAATCTTTCACCCACATGCTCTATAAGTAATGTATATTTCATGTTAAAAGCATTCCTCTTTTTTTATAATTTGAGCCAGTACATGGGGTTGGCTCCCCTTTGTGTTCTCAGGAATTCATACACTAGGATACTTGCATAGTTTATAAGACTACTTATTACATATGATAATGGGTCAGAGCTGACCCACTTTGTTACTTAATATTTTACAAATCTATCATGACTTGTTATGCTTCTAAGTTGCGTTGGATTTGATTGTGAGTTAGGCTTAACATAACTCAGTTCATATGATCTTTTTACTTGTGACTTCTTAGGCCCATTGCCTAGTACTTTGGTGCACTTGGCTTGAGCTTTTAGGCTTGGCCATGTGTTGGATTCTTTAACCAAACTTTTTGTTTTCAAAAAATATCTTTTATTTATGTATTAATATTTTTTTATGACTTTTAAAAGAAATTTTTTAGTATTAAAATAACAAAATATTTTTACATCTACTAAAATGATAACACATAAGAAATCAATAATAATACATGTGAATGAATGATGTCATAAAATTAATATGTCATGTATAATCAAGTGATAGGATAAATAATCCAATCAATAGATGTTTTGGAGATGGACTATTAATGGTCAACTACTCCACCAAGAGTTTGATTAATAAGTCCTTGATATGTAATTTATGTCAGAGCTAAATCATAAACACTAACGCAACTTAATAAGGCTTCACTTATGCTTATGTGTGTGTGTGTGGGTGTGTGTGCATGTGTTTATCCATACATGTGTGTCTACGTGTGCATTTATATGTTTATGTGTATGTATGTACAAATAAGAAAATGTGTACATGCACATGCATGTGCATTTATTTGTGCATGTGCATTGGACATTTGTGCATTTATGTGTGTGTGCATGTGGATATGTGTGTGTGTTTTTGTATATTTATGCATGTGTGCAAGCATGTGTAGGTGTGTTTTCGTATGTGTGTGTGCATGCATCATATGTGTGGGTATGTGCATGTGTGCCTCTGTATATGTGTGTATATGAGTATGCACGTGACTTTGTTGGCATGTTCTTGTGGGCATCCATGTGTGTGAGCCTATGCATGTGTGTGTGTGTGAGTATGCATTTGTGTGCGTGTATATGTATTAATGCTGGTGTGTGTGTGTGTGTGCATATGTGTACATGTTGAAGTACTTATGTATTTGATGGTGCATGTGTCCATGTGCTTTTGTATGTGTGCATGTGTGTGTTCTTGTGTATATGTGCTTGCATACACATGTATGTATTTGTTTGCACATATAAACATGTTTGGGTGGGTGCTATCTTTATATGTGTGTTTGTGTGTGTTGATGTGTGTGGGTGCTTGCATGTGTGCATGTGCATGTTTGTGTGCATGAGTGCATGTGTGTGTGTGTGTGCATATGAGCTCATGCTTGTGTTCATTCGTGTGTGTCCATGTGTGTATGTGCATGCGAGTCATGTGTATGTGTTTATGTGTGTGTTTATATGGGCATGCACTTATGTCTGATTGCACATGTGTGTCTACATGTTTATGTGTGTGTGCACATGTGTTACATGATTATGTACCAATATGTGGATGTGTGTGTGCAAGTGTTTATATACATCTATGTATGCACATACCTGTGTGTGTATATGTGTCTATACATATGTGTATATTGTTACATGCATGATTACATGTTTGTGTGCTTTCATGTGTGTGTGTGTACATGAGTGCATATGTATTTGCATATATATACATATATAGTTGGGTGTATATGTGTGTGTTTCTATATATATGTGTGTGCACTCATCTATGTGCATGTGTGCATGTGTGTGTGCACATATGCATGTTTGCATATGTTAGTATGTGGGTGTGTGTGAGTTTGCACATGCATGTTTGTGTGAGTGTATTGTTTGTATGCATGTCAATGTGTGCTATTGTAATTGCATGCTAGCATACATATATGTTTGTGCCTATGTGTGTGTGTTTGTGTTTGTGTGTGTATTTGTGTGTGCATGCACATGTGTATGTGTGTATGTATGCATGCATGTATCTATGCTTTCATGTGTGAGCATGTTTGTATATATGCATGTGTTTGTGTGTGCTTATATGTGTGTATGTATATGTGTCCTTATAAGTGTTTGTGTGCATTTGTGTTTATCTACAATTTTGTGCATATGTGTATGTGTGTATGTGTGTATGTGTGTTTTGTGTGTGCATAAGTGCATGGGTGTGAGAGTTCATACATGAGTGTATGGCTATATATGTGTGCATATGTTTCTCGTTATGTATATGAGTGCATGTGCATATATGTGTGTGTGTGCATTTTGTGTGTATGATTATTTGTTTATGTTTGTGTTTCTGGACGTGCGTATGTGTGTGTATGTGTGTATGCATGTACATGTGTGTGTGTGTGTTCATGTGCATGAGTGTATGTGTGTGTATAATTGCATGTAGCAGTGTGTTTCTATGTCTTGGCATGTGTAAGTATGGGTGTGCCCATGTGCATATGTTTGTGTCTATAAATGTATGTGCATGTATGTGTATGTCTATATGTGTGGGAGCATTTGTGTGTTTGTGTGTGTGGCTATGAGTATATGTTCATGAGTGTGTTTATGAGTGTGTCTGAGTGCATGGGCATGTGTGTGTGTGTGCATGCATGTGTATGGATGTGCATGTGTGTACATGTGAGTGTTTGTGCATGTTCCTGCATTTATTTGGGTGTGTATGTGTTCTTGTGTAAGCATATGTATACGTGTGTAATTGTGTGCCTGCATTTGTGCCTGTGCTTATGCATGTCTATATATGTGTTCATGTGTGAATGCATGTATGTGTGCATGTGTATATGTGTACGTGTGCATATGTCCACATGTGTTTACATTTATTTGTGTTACATTTTTATGTCTTGTGTGTGTGTATGTGTGTATATATGCATGTGTGTACTTATATATGTGCCAATGCTTGCATGCTTGCACGAGTGTATGTGATTGTGTGTGTGTGTGTACACAAGCATGTGTATGTGCATGATGAGTGTGCTTGTTTGAGTGTTTATGTGTACAAGTGCATGTGTGTATATGTGTGTGTGAATGTTTGTGCACATGTGTGTGTGCCTCTGTGTGTTCATATGTATGTGAGTAGAAGTGCACTTGTATGCATGTATGGATTTGTGTGTTTGTGAGTTCATTTGTATAAGTTCTTGTGTTGTGCATATGTCTTTGTGTTTTTATACATTGTGCATGTGTGCATGCATGTGTGTGTGTGTGTGTTTGTGTATGCATGTCTATATGTCTGCATCTATGTGTGTTGTTGTTGTGCATATGTGTATGTGTGTTTATGTGTTTGTGTGTGTATGTGTTGATGCATGTGTGTGTGCATGTGTGTGCATTAGTGTGCATGTGTGTGTGTGTGCATCTTTATGCAAGTGAGTGGGAGCACACTTGCAAACACACGCATGTGAGTGCATGCATGTGTTTTTGCATATTAGTATGCATGTGTTGTGTGCATGTGGGTGTGTGGATGTGGTTGTGTCATTGTATGCCTCGTGAGTGTGCATGTGTCTTGTGTGTGCTTATGTGCATGTTTGTGTGTGTATGCATATGTATGTGCATGTGTGTTCTTGTGTGTGTGTGTGTGTGTCTGTATGTGTACATTGTTGTTCGCATGCATGTGTGTACCTCAACATGTGTGCATCTGTGTACATGTTCATGTGTGAGTGTGCATGTGTTTGTTTGTGTGTATGTGCACATGTATGTGTGTGTTTATTTGTGTATGTGTTTGTGTGTGTCTATTTTTGCATGTGCACAAGAGCATATGTGTATGTGGATGGGTGCACATGTACATGTCCATGTTCTTCGTGTGTGGGTGTTTGTCTATGAGACTCTATCTTTGTTTGCATGAATACTCACATGTGTTTACATTTGTGTACACGTGGGCACAATTATCTATGTATGCTTGTGCATGTGGGTGAATGTACATAGGTGTTTGCATGTACTCACGAACATTTTCTTTTATGCATGAGTCAATGCGTGCGTATGTGTTCATATGTGTGTGGGTAGTAATTTGTTTACATGTGTGTGTGCTTATGTTTGCCTGTGTGTGTGTGTGCATATACTTGCACGTGTGTGCACATCTGTGTACACCTGAGTGCATATGCACATGCACATGTGTGTGTCTATAATGATACATGCTTGCATGTGTGTGCATGTGTGTGTGCATATGCACGTTTTTGTGTAAGTGTGTCTATATGTGTGTATGTGTATTTGTATGTATGTATGTCTATGTATATGTGTTTGTATGTCTGTTCATCTGCATACACACATGTGAATGTGTGTGTAAGTGTTTGTGCATGCATGTGTGTGGACGTGTGTGTGTATGTGTATATGAGAGTGTGTTGTGTGTGCATGTGTATATTTGTGGGTGTGTGCATCTGAATGTGTGTGTGCATATATTTTGTGCATGCATGTGTGTGGGTTTGTGTGTGTGTGTGTATCTTTGTGCACCAGTTTGTCTGTAAGTGCATGTGCATGGGGTGCATGTGTGTTCAGGTGTGTGTGTGTGTGCATATGCATGTGTGTTTGTCTTTAGGTCTTTGTGAGCAAGTTTGTTTGCATGTATGTGCATGTGTATGTGTATGTGTGCATGTGCATGCATATGCATGATTGTGTACGTGTGCCTGTATATGTCTTCGTGCATGCGTGTGTTTGTGCGAGTGTATGTGTGTATGTACATGTGTGCATGCATTCCCATGCGTGTGTGTAAATGTGTGTGTGCATTTGTGTGTGTTTGCATGTGTATGCGAGAGTGTGCAAGTATGGATACATCTGCTTATGTGTGTGCATGTATATGGATGCATGTGTGTTTGTCTGTTTGTGTGCATACACCTTTATGTATATTTGTGTATATGTGCATGTTATTGTGTATATATGTGTGTGTGTGTTTACATGTATATTTTCTTAAGCATATTCAAGTGAGTGTGTATGTTTGCATGTGCATGTGTGTGCATGTCTGTGCTTGTGTATGTGCATGCATGAGTGTGCTCATGTGAGTGTGTGTGTGTGTATATGCATGTGTATGTGTGTGTGTATATGCATGTATATTTGTGTGTGTGTTTGAATGCATACATGTGCTTGTACATATGCATGCCTATGTATGTGCATGTTGATATGTGTGCATGCATGTACTTGTGCATGTGAGCATGTTTTTGGTTGTGTGTGTGTGTTTATATGTGTAAATAGGTGTATGGGTGTGTGTGTGTGTGCATTTCTATTCATGTCAGTGTATGCGTCTGTGCATGAGTGTGTGTGTGTTTGGGGTCTGTGAGTGGGTGTAAGTGTGTGCATGCATGTGTCTATGTGTGCATATGTGTGTTTGTGGGTATATTTGTATGTGAGCATGTATTCTTATGCATGTGTGCATGCATGTGATTATATGAAACTATGGGTGTGTGCATGTAGGTGTGGGTGTGCATGTTTGTGTGTGCACATTTATGTGTGTCTGCATGTGTAGGTGCATAGATCTGTGCATATCTGCAAACATTCTTGTGCATGTGTATGAGTGAGTGTGTGTGTGTGTGTACATATGTGTATAAGTGTGTGTGCATATGTGAGTGCATGTGCATCTACATGTGTGTGATTGCATGCATAAATGTGTCTGTGTTTGTGCATTCTTGTGCATGTGTTTGTGTTTATGAGTGTTTCCATGTGCACATGTGTATATGCTTATGTGTGTTTGTATATGTGCTTTTTTTTTCTTGTGAGTGCATGTATGTGTGTGCATGTCTATGTTCTTATGTGTGTGTATGTGCATGCGTGTGGTGTCTGCGTGTGTGTTCTTAGACAAGTGCAAGAGTGCTCACAAGTGCATGTGCTTGCATGTGTGAGTGGGTGTGCATATGTGTGTGTGAATGTCTACATGTGTGTGTGTGTATGTGATGTGAATGTTTTTGTGTGTGTTTATGTGTTGTGAATGTTTTTGTGTGTGCGTGCTTTTTTTATGTTTGTGTGTGCATGCACACAGGTGTTCATTTGTGTTTGTTGTGCAAGTGTATATTTGTGCATCTTTTAGTATGCATCTATGGTTGTTGTTGTGTGTGCGCAAGCAAGTGTCTGCATGGGCATGTGTTTGTATACTAGTGTTTGCGTGTACGTACATATATATATATATATATAAACACACACACAAATATATATATATGTGTGTGTGTGTATGTGTGTGTGCATGCAAGTGTGTGTGGTGCATGGCAACATGTATGCTTGTGTATGTGAATGTGTGTGTGTTCATATGAATGCATACACGTGTTGCTATTTGTGTGTGCACCCATGCTTGTTTGAATGTGTGAGTGTGTGTGTGCTTGTGCATGAGCGTGTGAATGCCTTTATGTGTGCGCATTTGTACATGTGTGTGAGCTTGTGCTTATGCACGTGTGTGTGTGTATAAGTGTTTATGTGTCTGCAAGTTTGTGAACGAGTGTACATGTTTGAGTGTTTTTGTGAGTGTGTACTTGTGCACGCATTTGTGCATGTGCATGTGTGTGTGTGTGTGCAAGCAAATGGGAGCATATCTGTATGGGCCTATGCACACTAGTGTTTGTGTGGGTGGGTGTGTGCTTTCTTATGTCGATGTACATGAGTTTGCATGTACATGTTCGTGTTTCTACATGTCTTGTTGTGTGAGTGTGCATGTGTGTGTGCAAGTGTTTCTATTCTTATGTGTGTTCATGTGTGTGCATGTGTGCATGTATGCATGTGTGTGTGCTTTTGTGTGGGCCTGTGTGCATGTTTGTGGGCTTGTGCTTATGCACATGCGTGTGCAAGTCTGTATGTGCAAGTGTATATTTTTAAACATTTGTGTGCTTGTGCATGCATGCATGCTAGTGCATGTGCATGTGAGTGCATGTATGTGCACATGCACATGTTTGTGTGTGTATATGTGAGAGTACTTCTATGTGTGTTTTTGTGTGTGTGTTCCTATGCGTGTGTTCTTGCACATATATGTGAATGTCTTTGTGTGTATTGACATATGTGAGTTAGTGTGCATGTGTAAGTGTTGTACATGTGTCTGTGTATGCATGACTTTGTGTAGTATGTGTGTTTGTAGCACGTGTGTGAATGTGTGTGTATGTGCATGAGTGTGTATGTGTGTGCATGTATGTGTGTGTATGTTTGTTCATGCACAAGTGCGCGGCTGTGGGTCTTTGTATGTATTTGTGTAGTCATATTTGTGTGCATGCTTGGTTGTGGTTGTGTGTATGGGCATGTATTTGTGTGCTTGTGAGTCCATGTGTTTTTGTTTGTGTGTGTGCATGCATGTGTGTTCATGTGAGTTTATGAACGTACATGTGCATATGAGATTGTGTGTATCCATGATTATTTGCGTATACATGTGCATCTGTGAGTGCATATGTGCATGTGTTTGTGCGTGCAAGTGCTTGTGTGTGTTGGTGAGATTGTATACATGTGCATGTGTGTGTACAAGTGTGTGTGTGTGTGTACTTATGCATGTGTGTGTGCATACATGTGCGTGTGTTTATGAGTTTATTCTTGTGTACATATGCATACATGTTTACATATGCATGTGTGTGTGTGTGTTCTTGTCTTTTTGTGTGCATGCATGTGTGTTCTTATCTATGTGGGTGTGTGTGTTCAAGCATTCTTGTGCTTGTTTATGTGATTGTGTTTATGTATATGTGCTTTACTGTGCATGAGTGTGCGCTATTTGTGCATGCTTTTCCATGCAAGCAAATGTGTGTGTGTATATTCATGTGCATTCTTGTACACTCTTATATGTATGTGTTTGAGCTTGTGTTTGCTTATTTAGAATCCTTTCTATACATGTGCATGTGTGCTTTCACCTATGCATGTGCATGTGCTTATTAATATCTATATATGTATGTGTCAGTGTGTATGTATATGTGTACATACATGTGTATATGGATGCATGGTTTCATGTGCTTGTGTGTGTGAATGTGCATGTTTGTGTGTGTGTGCACGTCTACATGTGTATGTGTGTTCAAGTCATGCACTTCATGCGTGAGGGAGTATGTTTGTGTGTGTGCGTGGGTGGATGTGTGTGCTTATGTACATGTGTGCAAGCTTTGATTTGCATGTGTGTGTGTGTGTGCCTACATGGTGTACACATGCATGTACGTGTGGGGTGTGTGCATGTGTGTTTGTTTTCATTTCTGTGTGCTTGTGCTTGTGTTTGTTTGCATTTGTGTGTTAATGCTCACACATAGGTGTCATATATGTATGTGTGTATGTGTGTTGGTTGTTTAGATGCACTTGTGCTTGTGTGTATAAGTGCGTGCATGCAATTGTGTGTGTGTGTATGTTTTTGTATGTGGATGGGTGTGCATGTGTGCATGCGAGTGTGCGTGCGTATATGTGCATGTGTGTGCTTATTCATGCATGTAAGGTTGACTGTGTACATGTGTGTGCATTTGTTTGTGCATGTATGTGTGTGCACATGGGTGCAAATGACTTTGCATCCATGTGCCTGTGCTTCCATGTTCATGTATATATGTGTGCATTTTTTTCTATGTTTGTGTGTACCTATGTTTTTCATATGTGTGAGCATGTATGTCTGTATGCATGTGTGTGTATGTGTTTGTGATTTTGTGTGTGTGTGTGTGTTTGTGCATACAAGTTTTTGTGCATGAATGTTTTTATGCATGTGTATATTTATGTGCTTGTGTGTGTGTATGGGTGGATAAATGTGTCCCTGCATACATATGTGTGTGTGCATGCATGTTTGCATTTGTGAGTCTGGGGTGTGTGTGTTGATGCATGTGTGTATGTATGTATTTGTGTTTAAGTGTATTCTGTGAGTGTGCTTACATCTATGCATCTGTGTGCTCATGTATGTGTGTTGTTGTTTTTTTGTACTTTGTGGTGAAAGCATGCATGCTAGTATGTGTGTGTGCCCTTATGTATGCATTTGTGTGTATGTGCACATGTTTATTTGTGCTTTGTGCATACGTGTGTGCGTGTGCAAGTGTGTGCATGTGTGCATGTATTGGTGTTTGTACTTTTGTGATTATATGTGTGTTAGCATTTATTTCTATGTGCACACACCTATGTGTTCCTATGTGTGTGTATTGGTTCATGTACATGTGCATGTGTGTGTGTGTGTGTGCATGTTTGTGCATGCCTAGGAATGTGTGAGTGTGTGTGTGTGCATGTGTTTATGAGTAAATGTGTGCATGTGTGTGGGTTTATGCTCCTTGGTGTGTGTGTGTGTGTGTGTATATGCTTGTGCATGCCCATGTGTGTGTTTGTGTGCTAGTGAGTACACAAACATGCAAGAAAAAATGTATAAGAAAGGTACATTCCAAGATATTAAAGAGATAGAGTGTAATTGTCTTGATTATCAAATTAGTTATAAATTAAAATGTCTCATAAACATTTCTATGCCACTAAAATATTAAATATTAAAATATTTGCATAATTGAATATTTAATTAAAGAGAACTTATAATGTTGAGTCAAATGACATTTGTTTCATCTCAATTGATACTCAGTTTTAATTATTTTAAATTACTAAAAAAATAAACATAAATAATAATAAGTTATTATTTTAATATTAAATAAATATAAAAATATATAAAATTAAATAAAGTAAAGTGATATAATATAAAATAATAAAGCATGATAAACAACATAAGAGCTGAATTACGGTTACATAGTATAATAAATTAAGCAAAGAAAAACATTTATAGAAATAAAATAAATTATATAAGAAACTTCTAATAAATGATGCTAAGTAGATCAATAGTAATAATCATTCATTGTCAACAATAGAAAATAGAAGATAAAAAATCAAAATCTAAATAAAAACAAAGTAATATTGAATTGTATAGAGCGTATCTATATCAATCCATTGAAAATTTTCACTTCTTAAAAAGACCTCATTCGAAATTAATGTGAATTAAACATTAAATAGGCATAAACAATGATAAATTATGATTTTAGTATTAAGTAAATGTAAATTAAATTTGAAAAGAGAAAAATTGGAGTAATATAACACAACCAAAATGGAAACTTAATGGTCACATGTGATGAGATTTAGAGTTACATAGTAATATAAAAAAAGCAAAAAAAGTAATTAATGGAATCAGATAAAATTTGTAGGCATGTCACATTAGAAGAAACTAAAGGAATCTAGTGTAACAACTTTGATCAATAGAAAAGGTAAGATTAAAAACATTCTGCCAAATAATTTTAAAACCTTACAAAATAAAATACTAAGAAATAGAGAAAAGAATATTTAGATTGATGATGGTCATCGACAGAATGCAAAAAAAGTAATTATCTTCTTAATTGGGCAACATGTGAAAGTTTTATGATTTGGCAAAGTAAATAAGCATAAAAATGATTAAATTATCATTTTAAAATTAGGTAGATATAAATTAAAACTTAAATGAGAAAAAAATAAATCAAAGTATTTTAACAAAATAAAAGTATTGTTAAAGTTAGACAATAAGAGATTTAGAGTTTAATAGTAATATAACTAAATAAAAGAAAAATATTTTATGAAATTTGATAAATTATAAAAAATGTTAGATTCTAGTATTCTAAGAAATCTTCTATAATATGCTATATAATTAAAAATGGTTCAAATTGAAATGTCTCATAAAGTATTCCTAAGCTTTATAAAATAACATATCAAAACAAGTGTAAAAAAAGATTATTTACTTGGATAGATGTTGTTGAGACAAGGTAAATGACTATAAATTTCTTTAAATTCAACAATATTTGGAATTATTGTAAATTAAAAATAAAATAGATACAAAAAATTTTAAAAAATTAATATTGATCATATCTTTATTAAAGCTTAAAAAAGATAAATTTAACAAATGTAATATAAAAAAATTAAAGCAATGTAAATGTTATATGCGAGGAGATTTAAAATTATATAAACCAAATCAAAGAAAAAACTTTGAAGAAATGAGTTAAATTATACAATAGAAAGTTGCAAGCAAAGATTCTAAAGTGGCATGCCTTTAATGTCAAACATGGCACAAATTGAAATGACTTGTGAAGCAAGCCAAAACAATGGAAAGAAATATTTTTTAAAAAGTAAAAATAAATATTTAATTATATATTACTCATCAAGACAAGTTTAACCAACTTTGTTTTTTGTCTCAATTTGTCCTCAATTGTAATACTATGATTGCAAAAGCAAATGATGATTAAAAATAATAAATAAATGTTTAAATATTAAATAAATATAAACTAAGGTTCAAATGTGATAAACTGAAGCAATATAATATTCGTAAATAAAAGTTAAAAAGTTCACATAAGCTAAGATTTATAGCCACATAATGAAATGACAAAATGAAAGAAAAATATTAAGAAAAATTATGTCGGAA
Organism: Vanilla planifolia; assembly: GCA_023846275.1. Classification (NCBI taxonomy): domain Eukaryota; kingdom Viridiplantae; phylum Streptophyta; class Magnoliopsida; order Asparagales; family Orchidaceae; genus Vanilla; species Vanilla planifolia. The sequence goes on along the minus strand of JAIUJO010000306.1, from coordinate 237,900 downwards.
TGTTGCATTATGAGATACAAAAGTGGTCGAGTGCAACCTTCATTTGATGTGGTATGCAACAAAATTTCTTGTAAGGCCTACCAAAAAAATAGAAATTATGTTATTTTAAAATATAAAAAAGATTATTGAATTGGATGGAGGTCATAGAGTTAAGTCAACAATGTTTATTTCATCTTGATGGGGTCTTGTTTGAAATTAGCAAAAGAAAAAAGTAAATATTTAGAAGTAGTAATAAATTATCATTCTAACAATAAATAAATATTTATTAAAATTAAAATGGGATAAATTGAATGAATGTAATAGACTACATCAAAGCAATATAAAGGCCACACTATGAGAGATTTCATGTTAGTAATATTACAAAATCAAAGTGACAAATTTTAAAAAAATAAGGCAAATAGATTGAAAAAGTTTATTACAGGATACCACGAAGATCTCAAGTAATATTGTTAATTGTCAAATCAAGCATAAATTAAAATATCACCTAAAGCATGCCAATGTCAAAAATAATTAAAAATAAATATCTAAATAGATAGAGATAGTCTAAAGGAGTGCAATTATTCTTATTACATCTCAATCAAGCATATCTTAGAGTTATGTGACCCAAAAAGTATTAAATTATTTTTTAAATATTTAGTGTATATATATGTATATATTAAAGTTGAATTGAGATCAGTTGAAGCAATGTAAGTTAGTCAAATAATAAATTTTTAGAGGTACATAAGATTTGTTTTAGAGTTATGATAGATTTCACGTAAGATAATAACATAACCAAATTAAAGTGAAGCATTTGAAGAAATGGGATAAATTATATGAAAAATTACTTTCTATAGTAGTCCAATGATTTTTGTTTTGCCAAGACGAGACAACACTTAGAATTACAAAAAATTATTGAATTAAATAACAACAAATATTAATAAGTTATTTTTTTTAATAGTATATATATATATTTGTCTCTTTGTATGTGTGTCTCTCTATGTGTATGTGTGTAAAAAAAATAAATTGAAGAAATATAATATAACCAAATCAAATCATTATAAATGTCATATGAAATAAGTTTGTGTTATATAGTAATCTAACCAAATCTTTGCAAGATATTTAAAGAAATGGCATTAATTTTGTGGGACAGTTGAATGCCAAAATATTAAGGAGTTATGGTGCAACCTTTTTGATAACTAAATCATGTACAAATAAAAATAACTTGTAAAGCATGCAAAAACCTTAAAAAATAAATGATGGAAAAGTATAAAAAAATGATAATTTAAATGTATGGAGCTTATTAAGATGAGTCTAATGACATCTGTTTCATCTTATTCAAACATGATTTGGAATTATTATGAATTTCTAATGAAAATAAGCAAAAATAATAGTAACTTTATAATTTAATATTAAGTAAATAAATTTTAATGTTGAAGTGAGCTAAATTGAAGTAATGTAACACAACAAAATCAAATGAATGTATAAATCAAATTATATAAGGTTTAGAGTTAGAGTGTAGTATAACCAAACTAAAGTAATAAATTTTAGGTACTCAAATTAATTATACAAGAAAGTTGCATTCCAAGATACTAAGAAGCGCACATGTAATATACCGAATAAACAAATCTAGTAAAACTCAAAATAATGCTAAAGCATGCAAATACCCTAGAAAATTAAAATATTTACAAATTTAAAAATTAATATAAAAACAGATAGAGCTCATCAAGATTAGTCAAAAGATGCTTATTTTATCTTGATCAGAGGTTATTTCGAATTACTATAAATTATTAAATTAAATCAACATTAATAATAAATTGTAATTTAAATATTTTGTAAATATATGATGAAGCTCATATAAAAAAAATAAAAAAATCTAATAAAACTATATTAAAGTGATTTAAACATAACATGCACGAATAATCGAATTTTTATATTATTACAAGATAACCAAAGCTAAACTTTTTAACAAATGGGGTAAAATATTTTATGAATTTGATTTCCTAAAAATTAAGATAACCAAATATAACACCCTTGATCATCGAATCAGGTATCAACAAAATTTACTCAAAAGACATAAAAAATTATAAAATAAATTTCTAAAAATATAAAAATTAAAATTTAATTTGTTTGCGCTCATCAAGATAATTTTAATGACCTTTATTTTATTTTTAATATATCTCATTTTATTAGAGCTCATTAAAATAAGTACAATGATGTCTTTTTTTTTGCAACAAAAAATGTTTGGAATTACCATGAGCTTTCTAAATAAATAAACATAAATAATGATAAATTATTATTTTTAATAAAAAAATCATATATTAAATAAAAATGAGATGGAATTAAACCTTTATAATATAACAAATTCATAGTGACATAAAGCTTGCACTTGAGGAGAATGAGTGTTTCATAATAACATAACGAAATTAATGCAAAACATTTGTAGAAATATGGCAAACTACATGGCATTCCATGATACTAAGAAGTTTAAGTGTAACATCCTCAGCTATCTAATCGAGTACAAATCAAAATGTCTCTTAAAACATGCTAAAAAAAAATGCAAAATAAAGTATGTAAAATATTAAATTGAATATTCAATTTGATAGCACTCTTCTAGATGAGTCCAATCATGTCCGTTTTGTCTCGACCAAAACTAATTTTTTTATTATGGATAACAAATTTTATAAAAAAAATAAAAAATTATTATTTTAAAATTAGAAAAATTGATGTTAATACAAAAATAAAATAAATTAAAATTATATAATATAACATAATCAATGACACATAAAATTCAAATAAGTGAACACAAGGACATCAAAAAAAATTGCTTAAGAAAATTAGATAAATTTATGGGAAGGTTTTTATAAAAGATCAAAAGTAGATCAAGAATAATATTCTTCATTATGAAATCAAGTATGAATCCAAGTCTCCAAAATTTTATAAAATTAAAAAATAAGAATATAAAAATAATTATCTAATTTGGTAGTGCTAGTCAAGATGACTCGAACAAAAATTGAATCATTTCACTCGAGCCTTGCATATAGTTATTGAAAAAAAATAAAAAGAAAATTTAATAAAGATGAAATAAGATAAAATTTTGTAATATAGTATAAAAAAATTGTAGTAATTTTAAGGTCACCTAGGAGGAGATGTTTTTTTTCATAGTAATACAATAAAAGCAAAATGAAAGTATTTTAGAAACGAAGCTAATTACATAAGAAATTTTTAATCAAAGATCCTAAGGAAATTAAGCGTCACATTGTGAATTATTAAGTTAAATATGAATCAAGATGTCTAATAAAGCATGCAAAAATACTAAAATAATATTAAAAAATTTAAAAGGTAATATAAAATAAGATAGAGCACATCTTGATATGTCCCAAAGGATTTGTTTTGCCTTCATCAGACCTTGTTCTTAAACACTACAAATTACAAAAGTAACTTAAAAAATTAATATTAAACTATTATTTTAATTTGAAGAAAAAATATATTAAAGCTATATTGAGAAAAATTATAAACCTATAATAGAAAAACATTATATTAATTTAAGGATCATTTTAAGGAAATTTAAAAGAAATGATATCAGATAACCATTTATTAAAAATTTCATTCCAACGTATGAAGGGGTTCAGACATAACATCTTTGATCATCAAATGAGGAATGAATCCAATTATTTTACAAAGAATGTCAAAATCCTAAAAAATATTTAAAATAATAAAATTAATATTTAATTGGTAGAGCTCATTTGGATGAGTTTAATGACCTTTTTTTTTTCAATCAGAGCTTGTCTAGAATTTCTCCTAAACATTTAGAAGAGCCGAGTTAATAAAAAAGTTTTAATATTACAAAAAGATATATTAAATACTGAATTTGATGAATCAAACTAATGTAATATAAGCAAATAAAAATGATGTAATGGTCTTAAAGGAGAAGAATTAGAGCTTCATAATCATATAACAAAATTAGAAAAAAAACATTTTAAGAAATAAGATAAATTGTTTAAGGAGATTACATTCCAAGATACTGAGGAGATTGAGTGCAACATCCACAATTAATAAATTTGTTTGGAATAAATATCTCATATAGAGTGCCAATACCATAGAAAATAAAAACTTTAATAATATTAAATTAAAATTTAATCACATAGAGCATGATAACAAAAATCCATGACATTCATTTTATATTGACTAGATTTGATTTAGAATTATGGAAAATTACTAAAGCTAATAATCATAAATAATAATATTTTATTAATTAAATATTTAATTAATATATATTAAAAGTTAAATTAGAAAAATTGAGGAAATGCAATGTAACAAAAATTTTGACATATGTTGGTCATGCAATAAATGATTTTGAATTACAATGAAATATAAACATCAAAACAATAAAATTGAAAAAATGAAGAAAATTATGTTCGAAGGTTGCATTCCAAAATAGTAATGGGATCAAGTGTAATAGCATTAACCAACAAAACATGTATGTATTGAAAGACCATTCAAGGCAAGCCAACACTTGAAAGAAAAAAAGTATAAAAATATGGAAATGTTATTTAACTATATAAATCTCTTCAACAAAACATAAATGACATTTGTTTCATCTAACAAGAAACTTTATTAAAATAACTTTAAACCATTATAGTGAAAAAGCATAAATAATAATAAATGAATATCTTAATGTTTAAAAAATAATTTCACTAAAATGAAAAAATTGAAATAATTTATTATAATTGAATAACACTAATGTAAAGGTCATTAGAGTAGAGGTTTAGAGTCACATTATAATATAACCCAATCAAACCAAAAACCTACAAGAAATAAGACGAATTGATTGAAAAAGTTACATTCCATGACATTAAAGAGATCAAATATAATATTCTTTATTATCAAATAATGTATAAATTAAGTCATCCTAAATAACGAGTTAAAACCTTTTTAAATAAAATATTTAAAATTGCGAAAATAAATTTTTATTTTGATGGAGCTCTGGTAGACTAGTCTTTTCATTCTTGTTTTATCCTTATTGAATCTCATTTGGAATTATGATGAAATACCAAAAAAAGAATAAATACTAATAAATTATTAACATTAGATTAACTAAAAATATATTAAAACAAAAAAGAGATAAATTAAAATAACATAACATAACGAAATAAAAGTGATATAAAGGTGATATTAGAGAAGATAAATTATGTACTAAAACTACATTGCTAAAAAATATGGACAATGACTATAACACCATCGATCATCAAATCAAGCACAAGTGTAAATGGCACACAAAACATGGCAAAATTAAAAAAATAAAATATTTAATTTTTTTTGAAAAATAATATGTAGTTTGATAGAACTCAGCAAAACTAATCCAATGACATTTGTTTTGTTCCCATTAAACCTCAATTTGAATTACTAGAAATTACCAAAATAAATAATATTAAATTATTATTTTAGTAAGAAGTGAACGTATATTAAATCTAAAATAAGTTAAATTGAAATAATACATTGCAACAAAAACAAATGGAGCATAAATTATATTAAAAAAATAAAATGAAAGAAAAGGTTTTAAAAAAAAACAATTTCTACGATAACGATTCATTGCTAGATATTATGGACAATTACTGTAACAATTCTTATTGCCAATTCACATAGTAATTTCAATGGCACATAAAGTTGACAAAACCCTATCATAAAATATTAAAAAGATAGAAAAATTAATTTGGTGGAATTTATTGAGAAAATTCTAACAATGTTAATTTAATCAAAATCAATTTCATAAAGAATTTTTGCTAACAAGAAAACTAAAAAGAACATAAACATTAAAAAAATTCATTTAATATTAAAAAACATTTATTAAATTTTCAATGAAATAATTAAAGTGATCTTATGTTTAGAAGTCTAAGTGATGTAAATGTCACAAGAAAAGAGAACCAGAGTTTCATAGTAATATAAACAAATGAAAAGAAAATATTTGAAAAAAATATGATAAATTATCAGAAAATGTAAATTCCAAGGTACTAAGAGGATCAAGTGAAATATTAAAAATAAAAAATTTAGAAAAAAAGGGTTTGAAATATCTTTATAAGATCATTGAAATCTTAAGAAATACAAGCTTTAAAAAATATAAAAATAAATATTTAATTTAATAAAGCTCATCGCAATGTGTTTAATGATGCTTGTTTCGACATAATTTTATCTTGATTGGAATATCTATCAATTACTAAAATAGATAAGCATAAATGATAAAAAATATTATTTTAATATTAAGGACATATATGCTAAAGCTAAATTTAAATAAAATGGAACAATGTAGTATAACCAAATTAAAATGATTTAATTGTCAAATGAGAAGAAATTCAGTGATACTTACAAAATAACTAAATCAAAGCAAAAAAATTTTGAGATAAAATAATTTTTGGAGAAAGTTACATTAAAATAGTCTAAGGAGATCGAGTGTACTACCATTCTTCACAAATTTGTTAAAAATCAAAATGTCTCACTAAGAATGCAAAAGTTCAAGTAAATAAAGCATTTAAAAGTATAAAAATCAATTTATAATTTGATACAGCACATTGAGACCTATCCAACAATGTTTATTTCATCATGATCTTAACTCATTTTTAATAACTATGAATTTCCAAAGTAAATAAGCATAAATAAGAATAAATTGTTTTTCCAATACTAAGAAAATATATATAGTGTAATATAACAAAATCAAATGATTTTATGGTCATAATAAATGAGAATTTTAGATGCATCAAAATATAACCAAATTTAGGTAAAACAATTAACGAAATATGATAAATGTAACGGAAAAGTCACATTCCAAAATATTAAGGAGATCTGTATAACATCCTCGATCATCAAATTATGTACAAATAATAATGAATCAAAAAGCATGAAAAAACACAAAAAATTTTTTGGAAATAAAAATGAATTTTTAGTTTGAAAAAGTTCATTAAGAAAGGTCAAATGACGTTGGTTATGTGTTAATCGAGCCTCATTTGGAATGTAACCCTTGATCTTAATGATTTGATGATCAAGAAGATAACAATTGATCTTTAAGGCATCTTGGAATACAATGCTTTGATATAATTTATCACATAACTTTAAGATTTTACTTTTATTTGGTTAAATTACTTTTAAACTCTAATTCTTTTTTGTACTAGCATTAAAGTTCTTTTGATTTCGTTACAATATACAAGATAAATTTATCTCTTTTTAGCTTCAATATATATTTACTTAACATTATTATAATAACTTATCATTAGTTATATTTAATTACTTATTAATTTATAGTAATTCCAAATGAGGAGTGATGGAGGCAAAATAATGAACATTTAACATGTCTCAATGAGATCTAACTAAATATTTATTTTTATATTTTTAACTTTTTTTGTTATATTTTTGCACATTTTATAAGAAACTTTTGTTCACACTTGATATAAAGATAGAGGATGATATAGTTGATCTCCTTAGCATCATAGAATAAAACTTTTCCATCTAATTGATTACTTTTCCTTAACTTTCTTAAATTGATTTGTTTATATTACTATAAAACACTAATTAACTTATGCTTTGACTTTGTTATATTGTTGTGCTTCATTTATATCAATTAAATTTTAAAATATATTTATTTTATTTTGAAATAATATTTCTTATTAGTTGTAGTTGTTTGTTTTTTTGTAAGTTATCATAATTCCAAATGAGGTTTATTAGACACAAATAAACGTCGTCAGACACATCAAAATGAGCTTTATCTTATTAAATATTTATTTTTATAATTTGAAATACTTTATTTTGTATTTCTTTGCACCATTAACCAGACATTTCATATTGTACCTTATTTGATGATCGAGGATATTACACTTGATCTTTTTAGCATCTTAGAATGTAAATTTACCAAACAATTTACCTCACTTCAACTTTTTGTATTTGATTCGGATACATTACGATAAATCTCTAATTCTTCTCTCTTATAACATTTAGTTCACTTTAATTTGGTTATATTGGATTAGATTAATTAGTCTCAATTTAGCTTAAACATATAATTGTCTAGCATTTAAATAATAATTAATTATTAATTATGCCAATTTGCTTATGTAAATCATAGTCATTTAAAATGAAGTTTCATGAAGATGAAACAAATATTGTTGTACTCATCACATCAATACAATGCCTTTGTAATAAGAGTGGCTCCATTCTTCAAGTTAAAAACTCTAACAATGTTGCTAGCGATAAACCAAGAAATTCTTATGGAAAATGTTGGGGTAATGATTCACTCAATGGGTATTATATTCCATTCATGCCATAAGTAAGGAATTGATTACGAATTCTGTCCAACCAATGTAGCTTCTACAAATTAAAACTAAATTGTAAAGGGTTGGTAATATCATAATCTATTCATATAAAAATGATTGAGAACAACATGATCACTTCTAATTCAAAGACTAGATAGAATTTTCATAAAGAGCAACCTCAACATCAAAGGAAAATGCAATTGGACTAACTCTCTCCTATGCAATTTCATACATAAATGAATAAAAGCATATGAGTAATGACATTGATAATTCCATAGCCTACTATTAAGTGAGTGCATATATTAATGGCTAGCCTCCTTTTGTGGCTCGTGCCTCACTAATTCCCTAAATCATTTCTTCACCCTCTAAAAAATCTTCTTTCTTCTTATTAGGTTCCAAAAAACCAAAGTAAACATTCTCTTAATATGTATAGCACCATTGTGCATCCTATCACATTGTCAACATTTTTGGGCCTATTTCCTAAGATAGATTGATTTGCAGGAACAATTAGGTTTAGTATGAAAAGTGTCGACCTAATAAATTCCTTTAGATTTCTTCTTTGTTTTTCTTTCATCGGACTTTCTAAATCTCTTATTTTTGTATGAATAAAAACTTTTCATTATTTTTCTTGCCTCATGTCAAGCATCCATGTGATGCTATCGAAGTCTATTGGCATTGTTGGTTCCATCTTGTCAAAAAAACTAGAAAATCTATTCACCATTAAATGTTTCCAAAGCAATGGTCAATATGTACATCCAAGAAGAGCATATAATGATGCCATTCTAATTTCATAAGAACATATCCATATTGCTACACCTAAAAAATTTATAGCCAATGTGTATTTTTCCAATTTTATTCTTTTGATTAAATGCTTGATAAATTCAAGTAAAAAAGTTAGACCATTGCTTGTTATGTGTTATCGAGACATGCAATATGAAACTCGAATTGTATGATGTGATTATGTAAGAAACTAGTATAGAGTCTTAATTACAAAATTTGAACGTCATGATTTTTGTCAAATGTATTATTTAATTTTATAGAAAAAGAACTTGGGATGCAAGTGTGAAAAATCTAAAATAGTAAATCATTTTTATACAAGTTATGTGATCATTAACATTGGTAACATTTGGTAGATAATTCAAACTGTAAAGCTTGACCACCATATATAAGGTGATGTGATTTACTATAAAAATATGAAGTTGTGAATTGGAAAAAAAAACATGCTAGTACTCAAATTAGGGTACATGGACATTAGTATAAAAAGTAGAGAGTACATTCAAGTAAATTTGATAGAACAGCTACCAAATACATTGATCATACGCGTATTATTATAAGTGAAGGAAAAAGTACTATGTTTGGAGAGTAACATTAGGTATTTTAAAGATCATAAAGTGAAAATTAACCAAGTAAATATGGATAATAATAAATTATTGTGTTAATATTAAGAAAATATATATTAAAGTTGAAAAGAGGAAAATAAATAAATTATAATATGATTAAATCAAAATGTTGTAAAGTAAAACTTAGAGAACATTTTGTGTGGCATAGTAATATAACCAAATGAAAGTGGAAAAAGTTGGAGAAATAACATATATTGTGTAGGAAAATAACATTTCATGATCCTAAAGAATGTAAGGTAACTTCCTCAAAAGCTAAATCAAGTACAAATTGAAATACTTGCAAAGCTAACTAACTATAACATCCTAGATAATAAAATTGGCTACGAATTAAAATGTCACATAAAACATACAAGATATATAAAAAATAAAATATTGCAAAATTTAGAAATGAACATTAAATTATATGGAGCATGTTAAGGTGAGTGCAATAATTATGTACTATCTCAAGTAGATCTCATTTAGATTTTCTAAAAAATTACAAAATAAAATAATCATAAATAACAATAAATTATTATTCATAAATGAGTAAATATATAAAAATGTTGAAATGAGATAAACTAAAGAATTTTAATACAACAAAATCAATGTAATGTAAAGGTCACATGAGAGAAAAATTAGAGTTTCATTGTAATATAATGAAATCAAAATGAAAATGTTTACAAACTAGATATATTTTAAGGCAAAGTTGCATTCCAAATTATTAAGCATGTTTAGTGTAATATTCTCTACCATTAAATTATGAAGAAAACAAAATATCCCATAAAGTATGAAAATGTCATAGATAGAAAATTATTTAAAATTTTAAAGCAAATATTTAATTGCATAGATCTCTTCGAGGCAATTCCAAAAACATTTGTTTCATCTTGATTAGACCATGTTCAGAATTACCATGAATTATCAGTGTAAATAGGATAAAAAAAAATAAATTATTATTTCTATTTTCTTAAAGCTATTTAGAGCTAAAATGAGTTAAATTGAAGCATTATAAAATAACTAAATAAAAATGATGTATAGGTCACATGAGATCAGATTTATAATTATATAGTATTATAACTAAATGATAACAAAAAATCTTGAAGAAATTACATAAATTACATGGGAAAGTTGTATTCTAAGATACAAATGGGATCATGTGTAGAATCCTCACTCGTCAAAGTAGGTAATCAATATCACACACCAGAAAATAAAATATCTAAATATTTATTAAACAAAAGATTTGATTGGATAGAGCTTATCAAGACATCCCTAAAGAAGTTTATTTCATCTTGATTAGACCTTTTTTAAGGTAATCCAAAGTAGCAATTCAAATAAGAAAATAAACAAATTGTTGTTTAAATTTTAAATAGATATAAATTAAAGGTGATTTAGAATTGTTGAAATAATATAATATACAAAGTCAAAGTAATGTAAAGGCAAAATAATAAAAGATTTAGAGTTCCATTATAATATAACATAATCAAAGGAAAAATGTTTAACAAAATGAGATAACTTGTATAAGAAAGTACCATTAAAGGGTGCTAATAAGATCTATCGTACCATCATTGATAGTTAAATTAGGTGCATATCAAAATAACGAATAAAACATAACAAACCCTTAAAAATAAAATATAAAAAAGTATATCAAATTGATTGCTTAATTGGATAGATCTTCTTAAGATGAGTGAAGTGACATTTGTTTTTTTAATCAGACATCTCGTTGAATTACTCTGAATTACCAAATTAAATAATCATAAAAATTTAATAAATATATAGTGAAGGTGAGTTAAGATAAATTGAGAAATTGTAACATAACAAAAGATAAGTGATGTAAAGGTTAAAAGAGAGAATAATTAGAGTTTCATTGTAATATATCAAAGTTAAAAAATACTTAAAGAATTAAGAAAAATTACATGGGGAATGTATATTCCAAGATATTAAAGAGATGGAGTGTAATAGTCTTGATTATTAAATAAGGTATAAGTTAGAACGTCTCATAAACTTTTCCAAGTCCAAAATATAAAATATTTAAATATGTATAGAATTGAACGTTTAATTGAAGAGAACTTGTTAAGACGAGTCACTGACATTTGTTTCATCTCAATCAAAAATTAGTTTTTAATTATTTTTTAATTTAATAAGAAAATAAATATAAATAATAATAATTTATTATTTTAATATTAAGTAAATATTAAAAAATATTAAAATTAAATAAAATAAAGCGATGTAATATAAAACAATAAAGCACGATTAAAAACACATTAGAGGAGAGTTATAGTTTCATAGTATTATAAATAAAACAAAGCAAAACATTCATAGAAATAAAATAAATTATATAAGAAAGTTGTAATAAAAGATGTTAGGTAGATCAATTGTAATAGCAGTCATTATCAAATATAGAAAATGGAACATGCAAACACTATGAAAAATAAATATATTTAAATAAATACAAATTAATGTTAAACTGGAAAGAGCATATCGTGTCAATCCACTGGCATTTGTTGCTTCTTGAAAAAGACCTCATTCGAAATTAAGGTGAATTACAACATTAAATAAGCTTAAACAACAATAAATTATGATTTTAGTATTAATTAAATATAAATTAATGTTGAAAAAGAAAAATTCAAGTAATATAACACAGCCAAAATAGAAGCATAAAGGTCACATGTGATTAGATTTAGGGTTACATAGTAATATGACAAAATTAAAAGAAATAATTTATGAAATGAGATAAATTTTATAGGCATGTTTGATTCAAAGGTACTAAAGAAATCTAGTGTAACAACTTTGATCTTTAGAAAGTGTAAGATTAAAACATTCTCCCAAAGAATGTCAAAACATTACAAAATAAAATACTAAGAAATAGAGAAAAGAATGTTTATGTTGATAAGGGTCATCGAAACAACTCAGACAATGTTATTTTCTTCTTAATTGGGTAGCATGTGAAAGTTCTATGATTTGACAAAGTAAATATAAATAATACAAAATTATTATTTTTAAATTTGGTTGATATTAATTAAAACTTAAATGAGAAAAAATAAGTAAAAGTATTAAAACAAAATAAGTGTTGTAATGGTTACACAAGAAGAGATTTAGAGTTACATAGTAATATAACAAAATGAAACAAAACTATTTTATGAAATTTAATAACTTGTACAAAAATGTTACATTCTAGTATTCTAAAAAGATCTTCAATAATATGCTTATCATTAAATATGGTTCAAATTGAATTGTCTCATGATGTAAGCCTAAGGTTTATAAAAACAAAATCTAAACAAGTGCAAAAAAAGGTTATTTAATTGGAGAGATTGTATTGCGACAAGGTAGATGATATAACTTTCTCCAAATTTGGCCTATTGAAATAACTGCAACTTTCAAACAAAATAAACATAAAAAATATTTTTTTAACATTAAGCATATATTTATTAAAGCTTAAAAGAGATAAATTTAGGAAATATAATGTGAGAAAAATTAAAGTCATGCAAATGTCATATGTAAGGAGATTTAAAGTTACATAAACCAAATCAAAAAAAATTTCGAGAAATGAATTAAATTTTATAACAGAAAGTTGCATACCAAGATACTAAAGATATGAGGTATAGTAGCCTCAATCATCAAATAAGGAAAAATCTAAAATGACTTATGAAGCATGTCAAACCAATAGAAAGAAATATTTAAAAAAATAAAAAAAAATATTTAATGACATACTACTCATCAAGACAAGTCTAACCAATTTTGTTGTCTCAATTGAACCTCATTGTAATAAATTACAAAAACAAATGAGGTTAAAGAATAATAAATGAATGTTAAAATATTATGTAAATGCAAATTAAAGTTGAAATGTGATAAATTAAAGCAATGTAATATTAGCAAAAAAATTAAAAATAAAGTACACATAAGAGAAGATTCAGTGCTACATAATAAGATAAATTATGCAAGAAAGATGCATTGTTAGATACAAAACGGGTCAAGTGTAACATTCATTAGATTTGGTATGTGTCAAAATTTCTCATAAAACATACCAAAACATTAGAAATTAAGTTATTTTAAGATACAAAAAAGATTATTGAATTGGATGGATGTCATAGAGTTAAGACAACAATGTTCATTTCATTCCGATGAGGCCTTGTTTGAAATTAGCACAAGATAAAAAAGTAAATATTTAGTAGTAAAAAACTATCATTATAATAATAAATATATATATATTAAAATTAAAATAAGATAAATTGAATGAATGTAATAGACTACATCAAAGTGATATAAAGGCTACACTATAAGGGATTCTGAGTGGCATGGTAATGTAACCAAATAAAAGTGACAAATTTGAAAAAAATGTGACAAATAATTTGAAAAAAGTTTATTACAGAATGTCACTAAGATCTTAATTAATATTGTCAATTGCCAAATTAGGCACAAATTAAAATACCATTCAAAGCATGCCAAAGTCATAAACATTTAAAAATATATATTTTAAAAGATAAAGATAATGTAGAGGAGTCCAATTATTCTTAATTCATCTCAATCAGACATTTCATAGAGTTATGGGGAATTACAAAACAAAATAAAGGAAAAAATAATTAAATTATTTTTTTAATATTTAGTGTATATATACATATTATAGTAAGACAACAAAATTTAATTGAAACATCTTAGGAAATGATGCAAATTAAACAATGAAAGCTAAATTCCATGATACCATGGAGATCAAGTGTTACATCTTTCATTGCAAGACCACCTTTGATTAGAATGTATTGTAAGATATGTTAAAATCTTAGAAGATAAAGACTCTGATAATATAAAGATGAATATTTAATTAGATAGAGCTACTCAAGATAATCCTAATTGACGTTTGTTATATCTAGATCGCACCTTGTTTGAAATTATTGAGAATAACCCAAGCAAATTAGCACAAATAATAAGAAACTATTATTATAATATCAAGTAAATATATATTAAAGGTGAAATGAGGCAAATTGAAGTAATGTAAGAAAATAATATCAAACTAATGTAAGGACACATGGTGGAAGATTAGATTTATTTTGAATTAACAAAATAAATAGACTTAAATAATTAAAACTTTTGGTGTTATTGTTTTGTAATTATGTATTAGAGATAAAATGAGAATAATTGAAGTAAAATAAAATAACTAAATTTTACTTACTTAAAGGCAAAAAAATAAAGGATTTTGAGTTTAGTAGTAATATATCAAAATTATAGAAAATAATTTGAAGAAATAGCATAAATTATATTGGAATATAGAATTGAAGCATACTAAAGAGAGTTAGAGTAACATCCTCATTAATGAAATCTTGTATCATTCGTGATAACTTGTTAAGCATAACAATACCATTAAAACAAATTATTTAAAACATATAAAATGAATATTTAATTAGATGGAGCTCTTCAACATGAGTCAAATGATAATTGTTAGTCTCGATTGGTCCTAATTTAGAGTTGATTCAAATTACAAAAAGTAAATAAATATAAGTAGTAATATATTAATAATATAATGTTATCTGATTATATATTTAAGCATAAATGAGATAAATTAAAGAAACTTACAAAAATCAAAGAACAATAATGTAAAGGTAACAAGAGGTTTCAATTAGTGTTTTACTACAACATAACTAATTCAAAGTAAACAATTTGAAGAAATAAATTGATTTGTATGAAAAATGTATTTTTTGAAATACTAGTGAGATATAAAGTAACATCCTTAACCATGTAATCAAATAAGATTGGAATCATATTGTAAAATATACCAAATATATAAAAAATAATATATTTTTTGATATAAAATGAATATTTAATTTTATATAACGTATCTAAGAGATTACAACAATGTTTATTTCATCTAAGGCTCATATTGTTTGTAATCACTTCATTTATGTAAAGTAAATCAGCTTAAATATTAACAAATTACTATTTTATTATTAATTGAACATATAATAAGCTAAAAAAAGATAAATTGAACGTATGTAAAGAACAAAAGTGGGGTTAAATAAAGTTTCTTTGTATTGTAATCAAATTAAACCAAACAATTTAAATAAATACCATAAATTGAACATGTAAGATACATTCAGAAGACTAAGGGGATCAAGTGTGACAATATCGATGAAACTGGGCACAAATTGAAATGTATCATAATTCATATCATAGCCATAGAGCCTTTCAAGCTCATTTAATGATGTTTGTCATCACAATAATACTTCATTTGAAATTACTGTAGATAACAAAAGTATGTTAGCATATAGAAAGAAAAAATTAACAATTTAATATCAAGTAAACATATATTATAATTATAACAAGATGAATTAAAGTAATATTATATAATTAGTTCAAAGGGATGTATAGGTCACATGAGACAAAATTTAGATTTATATACTTTTATAACCAAATAAAAGGGAAAGATTCGATGAAACTATATAAACCTTATGAGGAAGTTACATTCCAAGATATTCAGGAGATCAAATGTAGCATCCTCAATTGTAAAATCAGGACTAAATTGAAAAGACCCATAAAGTATGCAAAAATACTAAAACTAAAAAATTTTAAAATATTAGAAAGAATTTTAATTTGATAGAGCTCATGGAGACGATTCCAACTATGTCTATTTTGTCTTGATCAAACAAACTCTTGAAGTTTTATAAATTATCAAAGTTAATAAGCATAAATGTCAATAAATTTTTATTTTAATATTATGTTAACTTATATTAATGCTGAAAAGAGATTAAGTGATGCAATATAGTGAAACCAAATCAAAATCTTATGGAGGCCACACAATAAATGATGTAATGCTACATTAATATAAAATCAAACCAAACTAAAAAACATGAAGAAATTGAAAAATTTATGAGCTAAGGTTGCATTCTAGTATATAAAGAAGGTAGAGTGTAAATCATGCCAAATCTTAGAAAATAAAATATCTTCAAAAAATTAATATTTAATTGGATAGAGCAAACATGATGAGCATAATAAAGTTTATTTCGATTCCATTGAACCTAATTTTAAATTATTCAAAATTAACATAATAAATAAGCACAAGCAAAAGTATGTTTTTTTAATATTATGTAAATATATAATACATCTGAAATGTGATCGATTGAACAACTATAATATAAGAAATGCTATGGAATATAAAGGTCACATAGAATTATAATTTAATTATAATATAGCCATAAGAAAGCAAACATTAGAAAAAATAAGAAAATTTGCCTGTGAAATTTGCTTCCAAAGATACTAAAGAAATGAAGTATAAACATCAATCATCAAAGCAAATAAAAATTAAAATGTTTTAAAACATTCCAAATCACTAAAAAATAAAAAAATTTAAATATATATTTAATTGAATATCTAATTGAATACTCCTCATCAAGATGAATCTAATGACATTTAGTTTGTCTAAATTGTACCTCAATTAAAATTACTAATAATTACATAAGTATATAAGAACAAAGAATACTAAATCATTATGATATCTTTAAGTATATTAATTTTAAAGCTTAAATAGATAAATTAAGAAAATATAATATAACAAATAAAAGTAATATATAGGTCACACAAAAAAAGATTTGAGTTTAATTACAACTAACAAAATTAAAGTGAACAATTTGAAGATATGGGATAAATTCTATGAGAAGCATTCCTTTCAAATATTATAGAGATCAAATGTTATATTCTTGTTCATGAAATTAGGTATAAATAAAAAAATTTTATAAGTTGTACCAAAGTGGTAGAAAATAAAATTCCTAGGAATATGAAAATGATTTTTTAATACAATGGAGCTCATTGAGACATGGTCAATGATTTTCTTTTCTCTAGGTTGGACATCATTCAGAATTACTATAAATTTTTAAAGTAAATAAGAATAATTAAGAATAAATTTTTTATTTGATACTAAGTAAATATATAAAACACATAGAAGTTAGATAAATTAGGGCAATGTAATCTATCAAAAATGAAGCAATGTAAAGGTCAAACTAGAGGAGTGTTTCAGTTACATTGTACTATAAGAAATTCAAAGTAAATCTTAATTAGAAATAAGATAAATTTCATAGAAAATTATATTCTATGGTACTAGGTTTTCCAAGAAAAAATACCTTGATCATTAAATATGATACAAACTAAAATATCTCGTAAGGTGCAAAAAAACAATAAAAAAAAGAATTTCTAAAATAATAAAAAATTAAAAAATTAAAAAATTCTCATTAAGATAACTCAAACAATTATTTTTTCATCTCCATTAGACCACATTTAGAGACACAAAAAATTAATAATGCAAATAAGCATATAATAATAGTAAGTTTTTGTTTTAATCCTCAAATTGATATTTAATAATACCAAAATAAGATAAATTGATGCAATATTATAATTACTAATTTATAGCAATTCAAAGGTCATGTGAGAAGAGATTTAGAGTTTAAATCCCCTTAGGAGATTAAGGTTAACCTCCGTGATCATTAAATATGAAAGAAGTTAAAATAGCTCATAAAGCATGATAAAATACTAAAACATAAAATATATAAAATAATGAAAATGAATATTTAATTTGATAAAACTAAACCATACAAGTATTATGACAATAACGTTATCTTTATTAGGCTTTGTTGGGAATTTCTATGTTTCACTAAAAAACTATCATCATAAATAATGATATTTAATTTAATATTAAGTAAATATATTAAAAAACTAAAATTAGACAAATTGTAATAATACAACATAACAAAATTATGATGATGCAATGGTAACATAATAAGATAACTAGAGTTTCATAGTAGTAAAACATAATCAAAATAAAAACATTGAAAAAATGAGATAGATTATACATGAAAGTGGCATTGAAGATACTAAGGAGATCAAGCATAGTACATTCAATCATCAAATCAAAATTAATTGAAGTTTCTTAAGAAGTGTAAAAAAACCCTAAAAAATAAAATATTTAAAAATAGAAAATAAATTTTGATATGGAGCTTGTTGAGGCTAATTGCTTGTTTTGTCTCATTAGGACCTCATTTGGAATTTCTTCAAATTATAAAGTGAATATAAAAAAAATAATAAATTATTATCTAAACATTAAGAAAATATAAATTAAAACTAAAATGTAACAAATTTAAGCAAGATAGTATAACAAAATAAAAATAATGTAATTATCAGATAGGAGGAGATTTAGAGTAATATTTTAATATAACCTTATCACAATGAAAAATTTCAAGTGACATAAATCATATGAGAAAGTTGCACTACATGATACTAGGGAGATTGAGTGTAATGGCCTCAATCTTTAAATATGACATGAATCAAAATGTCTAATACAGTGTTCCAAAAACCTAGAAAATTAAATTTTTAAAAATATAAAAAACTTAGTAGTCCTTATTAGGATGATTACAAATAAATTTGTTTCATCTTGATTTGATTTAATTTGGAATTATTATGAATTTCAAAAAAAACTTAGCCTAAATAATAATAAATGATTATTTTAATATAAGGTAAATATAACTTAAAGTTAAAATGACACAAATTGAAACAATGTAATGCAATAACAATGAAATTTAAATGTTATACAAGTGTAGAATTAAAGTTAAGAAGAAATATAACCAAATCAAATGTGGAAAACAATGGTGAAAGTTATTTTCGAAAATGCCATATAAATTGAGTACGACATTCTTGATTATTAAATTAGGTACAAATCAAAATGTCTTTGAAAACATACAAAAATACTCTTAAATACATTGTTTTAAAAAATAAAACTTTTCATTTATTGGATAGAGGTCATGGAGATGAGTCCAATGATATTTGTTTCATCCCAATCGAACCTCATTTGTAACTATGGAAATTACCAAAAGTATGCATAATTAACAATAAATTTTTTTAAACTTAAATAAATATACATTAATGCAAAAATAAGATAAGTTGAAATAATGAAACGTAATTGAATCAAAGTGATGTAAAGACTACACAATGAGAGATTTCATGTAACATAGTAATATAAAAAAATTAAAGCGAGGCATACGAAGAAATTGAATAAATTATATGAAAAATTACTTTCTATAGCAGTCCAGCGATGTTTGTTTTGCCAAGATGAGATGCCACTTAGAACTACCAAGAATTATTGAATTAAATTAGAAAAAGTAATAATAAATAATTTTTTAATAGTATATATATATTATATTTGTGTGTGTGTGTGTGGGTATGTTTGTGTGTATGTATAAAAATGAAATAAATTTAAGAAATATTAATAAAAAAATCAAATCATTGTAAAGGTCATAGAAAATAAGTTTGTGTTATATAGTAACCTAACCAAATCAATGCAAAATATTTAAATAAATGATATGAATTTAGTGGGATAGTCGAATACCAAAATATTAAGGAGATTAGGTGTAGCCTCCTCAATCACTAAATCATGTGCAAATAAAAATGACTTGTAAAGCATGCCAAAACCCTAGAATATAAAATATCTAAAAGTATAAAAAATGGATATTTAATTATATAGAGCTTATTTAGATGAGTCCAATGACATCTTTGTCATCTTAATCAAACAAGATTTAGAATTACTATGAATTAATAATGAAAATAGGCATAAATAATAGTAACTTTTTATTTTTAATTTTATGTAAATAATTGATAATGTGGAAATGAGCTAAATTGAAGCAATGTAACATAACAAAATCAAAGCAATGTATAAGTGAAATGATATAAGGTTTAGAGTTAGATAGTAGTATAACCAAACTAAAGCAATAAATTTTAGATATTTAAATAAATTATGCATGAAAGTTGCATTCGAAGACACCAATGAGATCACATGCATTATATCTAATCATCAAATCTAGTAAGACTCAAAATGACTCAAATGCATGCAAATATACTAGAAAATAAAATATTTAGAAATTTAAAAATTAATATGAAACTAGATAAAGCTCATAAGGATGAGACAAAGGATTCTTATTTTAACTTGATAAGAGGTTATTTTGAATTACTATAAATATAAAAATAAAATAAAAATAATAATAAATTATTAATTAAATATTCTGTAAATATATGATGATGCTAAAATAAAATAAATCAAAGGAATCTAATAAAACCATATCAAAAAAGATAACATGCATGAATACTAAAATTTTCATGTTATTACAGGATAACTTAAGCTAAAAATTTTAACAAATGGGATTAAATTTATTATGAAGTTGCATCCTTAGATGCTAAGATATTCAAATGTAACATCTTCGATCATAAAATCAAGTATGAATCAAAATATCACGAAAAGTATAAAATATTATAAATGAAATTTCTAAAAATATGCAAAGTATTATTTAAATGGGTTGACCACATCAAAAAAAATTTTGTGACATTTATTTCATCTTTAATATATCCCATTTGTTTGGAGCTCATTAAAATATGTACAATGATGTCTATTTTTTTGCAGCAAAAATGTTTCAAATTACCATGAGTTTTCTTAATAAATAACCATAAATAATAATTTATTATTATTTTAATATAAGAAATCATATATTAAAGGAAAATGAGGTGAAACTAAAGCATTAAAATATAACCAAATGATATCGACATAAACCCCACACTTGAGGAGAATGAGACTTTGACAATAATATAACAAAATTAATGCAAAACATTTGCAGAAATATGGCGAACAACATGGCATTGTAAGATACTAAGGAGTTTAAGTGTGACATCGTTAACTATATAATAATATACGAATCAAAATGTCTCTTAAAACATGCTAAAAACATGGAAAATAAAGAAATTAAAAGATAAACTTGAATATTTAATTTTATAGCACTCATCTAGATGAGTCCAACAATGTTTTTTTTCTCAAATAGAACTCAATTTGTTTAATTATGGATTAACAAATGTAATGAACAAAAAATAAATAAATTATTTCAAGTGGCATCTCATCTTGGCAAAACAAGTGTGAATCCAAATGTCTTATTAAGTAAGCCAAATCTTAATAAAATAAAATAAAAAAATATTAAAAAAAGTACCTAATTTGGTAATGCTAGGCAAGATGATTCCAACAAAAGTTTTTATCAGCTCACTCTAACCTTGCATATAGTTACTACAAAAAAATAAAAAAATTTTAACAAAGATGAAACGAAATAAATTTCTGCAATATAATATAAAGAAATTGTAGTGATTTTAAGTTCACCTGAGAGGAGAGATAATTTTTCATGGTAATACATAAAAAGTAGAATGAAAGTATTTTAGAAATGACACTAACTATATGGTAAATTTTTAATCAAAGACATTAAGAATAATAAGTGTGACATTATCAATTGTTAAGTTGAGTAAGGATTAAGATGTCAAATAAAGCATGCAAAACTTCTAAACTAAATTTTAAAATTTTAAAATTAATACTTAATGAGATAGAACTTATCGTGAATTGTCTAAAAAGATTTGTTCTGCCTTTACCAGACATAGTTCTTAATAACTGCAATTTACAAAATTAAATAAGCAAAACTAGTATTAAATTATAAATTTAATTTGAATAAAACATATATTAAAGCTAAAATGAGAAATATTAAAAAACTATAATGGTACCAAATTATACTAATTTAAAGGTTATTTTAAAGAAAATTTTAAGTTGCATAAGAGTATATTAAAAAAAAAGTAGAAGAAATGAGATAACTTGTTATGAAAAATTGCATTCCAAGATACTAAAGGGTTCAAGCGTTGCAACTTTGATTATTAAATAAGGAACGAGTCCATTTGTCTAACAATGAATGTCAAAAGCCTAAAAAATAAGATATTTAAAATAAAAACAATTAATATTTAATTGGTTAAGCACATTTGGATGACTTTAACGACCTTTTTCTTCAATCAGAGTGCATTTAGAATTTCTCGCAAATGCTAAAATTTAAAAAGGCTAGTTAATAAAAAAAATTAGTTTTTAATATTATGAAAAGATATATTAAATTTGAAATTAGATGAATCGAGGTAACATAATATTATGAAATGAAAATAATGTATTTGCCTTAAAGGACAAGGATTAGAGTTTCATAATTATATAAGAAAATCAGAGAAAAAACATTTGAATAAATAAGATAAATTGTATAAGAAAGTTACATTCCAAGATACTGAGATGATCAAGCATAACATCTTCAATCAATAAATCAGTTTGGAGAAAATATCTCATATATAGTGCAAATACCATATAAAAAAATTTAATAATATAAGAATGAAATTTAATCATATAGAGCCTGATAATAAAAATCCATGACATTCATTTTATATTGACTAGATCTGTTTTATAATTACTCCAAATTACTAAACCTAATAATCATAAATAATAATATAATTTTAATTAGATATTAAATTAATATGATTAAAGGTTAAATTAGTTAAATTGAAGAAATTTAATATAACAAAAATGTAGACATATTTGGATCATGCAACAAATGTTTTAGAATTATAATGAAATACAAACTTCAAAAAAAAAAAAATGAAGAAATGAGACAAATTATGTTTGAAAGTCACATTCCAAAATACTAAAGGGATTTAGTGTAATAGCAATCATTAAATCGTGTATGAATTGAAATACCATGTAAAGCAAGCCAACATCTAAAAGAAAAACTGTTTAAAAATATAAAAATGTTTTTTAAGTAGATTAAGCTCTTCAACGAAACATAAATGACATTTTTTCATCCCATTTTAGACTTCATTATAATAATTTTAAGCCAGCATATTAAAAAGCATATATAATAATAACTTAATATTTTAATATTAAAAATTTAATTTCACTAAAATGAGAAAAATTGAAATAATTTCTTGTAATCAAATCAATGCGATGTAAAAGTCATTAGAGAGGAGGTTCGAAGTTACATTATAATATAATCAAATCGAACAAAAAACCTAATGAAATAAGATGAATTATTTGATAATGTTACACTCCATGACATTAAAGAGATCAAGTGTAGAAAACTCTATCATAAAATGTGGTATAAATCATGTCACCTAAAAAGCATGTTAAAAAATTTTTAAATAAAATATTTAAAATTATAAAAAATAATTTCTTTTCATCCTCATTGAATCATTTTTCAAATTATAATGAACTTAAAAAAAGAATAAATAATAATAAATTATTAACCTAAAATTAATAATTAATATGTCAAAACTAAGGAGAGATAAATTAAAATAATGTATGATAACCAAAATAAAAGTGATATAAAGGTGATATGAGAGAAGATATAGATTTTTATCATAATATAACCAAATCAAGGAAAAACATTTTAAGAAATGAGTTAAATTATGGATTAAAACCACATTGCTTAAAATATGGACAACGAGTATAACTTCATCAATCTTCAAATCAAGTACAACTCTAAATGACTCACAAAACATGAGAAAATTAAAAATAATAAAATATTAAAATACTTTTGAAAAAGAATACATAATTTGATAGAACTCATCAAAATTAATCCAATGACATGTTTTGTTCACATTACACCTCATTTAGAATTACTAGAAATTACTAAAATAAATAATATTAAATTATTATTTTAGTAATAAGTTAACATATATTAAATCTAAAATAAGTTAAATTGAAATAATATAGTGCAAAAAAATCAAAAGAATGTAAATCATATTAAAAAAAAATGAAAGAAACATTTAAAAAAATGGCAATTTCTACACTAACGATTCATTGATAGATACTAAGGAAAATTAGCATAACAATTCAGATTACCAAGTCATGTATGAATTTCAATGACATAAAAAGGTTGATAAAACCCAATAGTAAAATATTAGAAAGATAAAAAAAATTAATTTGATAAACTTTATTGACAAAATTCAAACAATATTTACCTCATCTCAATTAGATTTTATAAAGAATTTTAGCTAACTAGAAAACAAAAAAGAATAAATATCAAAAAAATAATTTAATAAAACAAAATATTTATTATATTTGAAATAAAATAAATAAAAATTATATAATGTATCAAAATCAAAGTGATATAAATGTCATAGAAAATGAAAATTAGAGTTTCATAGTAATATAAATAAATCAAAGGAAAATGTTTGAAAAAAAAGATAAATTATCAAAACAAAGATGAATTCCAAGATACTAAGTAGATCCAATGAATTTTAGTGATCACAAAATTAGAAAAAAGTTTGAAATATTTTGGAATGTTAACACCTGAGAAAATTAAAATTTTAAAATATTTAAAATTAAATATTTAATTTAATAAAGCTCATCAACATGTGTCCAATGATGCTTGTTTCCTGACAATTTGATCTTGATTTGAATATCTATCGATTAATAAAATAAATATGAATAAATAATAAAATATTATTTTTTAAATATTAAAAAATAATATTTTAAAGCTAAATTTTGAGAAAATGGAACAATGCGGTATAAGGAAATCGAAGTGATTTAATTGTCAAGTGAGAATAGATTTATTTATACTAAGAAAATAGCAAAATTAAAGCAAGAAAATTTTTGAGTTAAAATAATTTTTTTCAGAAAGTTGCATTCAAAGAGTTTGTGGAGATCAAGTGTACTACCATTCTTCACAAATGTTTTACAAATTGAAATGTCTCACGATGCATGCGAAAGTTCTAGTAAATAAATTCCTTAAAAATATAGAAATAAATTTTAAATTTGATAAAGCTGATAAAGATCTATTAATAATGTTTATTTCATCTACAACTTAACTCATTTTTAATAACTACAAATTACAAAAGTAGATAAGCATAAATAAGAATAAATTATTTCTTTAATACTAAGAAACTATATATTAAACTAAAGTAAGATAAATTGAAGTAGTGTAACATAGCCAAATCAAAGGTTGTTATGGTCATAATAAATAAGAATTTTAGTTGCATCAAAATATAACCAAAACAAAGCAAAAAGTTAAGGAAATAAGATAAATTGAATGGGAAAGTCATATTCCAATATATTATGAAATTCATGGGTAATATCCCTAATCTTCAAATCATGTACAAATAATAATGAATCAAAAAGCATGAAAAATCACAAAAATTTATTTGTAAATAAAAATTATTTTTTAATTTGAAAAAGTTTGTTAAGAAAGTTTAATTGATGTTGGTTATGTCTCAATCGAACCTCATTTGGAATGCAACTTTGATCTTAATGATTTGATGATTAAGAAGATTACAGTTGATCCTTATAGCATCTTGGAATACAATGCTTCTATATAATATATCACAGAACTTAAAGTTTTACTTTGATTTGATTGTATTACTTTTAAACCCTAATTCTCCTCTAGTATTAGCATTAAAGTTCTTTTGATTTGGTTGCAATATATGCTTAAATTTACCAATATTTAGATTCAATATATATTTACTTAACATTATTGCATTAATTTATCGATATTTATGTTTAATTATTTTTAAATTTATAGTAGTTCAAAATGAGGAGTGATGGAGGTAAAATGAAGAACATCAACATGCCTCAATGAAATCTATCTAATTAAATATTTATTTTTATATTTTTAACATTTTATTTTCTTGTATTTTGGTGCTTTTTATAAGAAAAGTTGATTTGCACTTGATATAAATATCGAAGATATTATAGTCAATCTCCTTAGCATTTTAATAGAACTTTTTAATCTAATTGATTACATTTCTTTAACTATTTTCAATTCATATGTTTATATTACTATAAACCCTAATTCACCTATGCTTTGATTTTTTTATATTTTTGTGTTTAATTTATATCATTTAAAGTTTCAAATGTATTTATTTTTTATTGAAATAACATTTATTTTTTATTGAAATAATATTTATTTTTAGTTATGGTTGTTTATTTTTTTTGTAAGTTATCATAATTCCAAATGAGGTTTATTAGACATGAAATAAACATCTTTAGACTCATGAAAATAACTTTTATCTTATTAAATATTTTTTTTATATTTTGAAATACTTTATTTTGCATTTGTTTGCACCATTGACTAGACATTTCATTTTGTACTTGAGTTGATCATCGAGGATATTACACTCGATCTTTTTAGCATCTTAGAATGCTAATTTAGCAAAAAATTTAGCTCACTTCAACTTTTTGTATTTGATTTTGATACATTTTGATAAAGATCTAACTCTCCTCTGCTATGACCTCCAAATCATAGTCATTTAAAATTTAAACAATAATTTATTATTAATTATACCAATTTGCTTTGGTAAATCATAGTCATTTAAAATTAAGTTTCATCAAGATGAAAGAAACATTGTTGGACTCATAACATCAATATGATGCCTTTGTAATAAGAGTGGCTCCATTCATCAAATCAATAGAAAACTCTAACAATCATACTAGTGGCAAGCCAAGAAAGTATTATAGAAAATGTTGGGATAATCCCTTGCTGGAAGGGTATTCAATAGAATTTTTGTCATAAGTAAAGAATCGAATATGAATTCTGACCAACCAACATAGCCTTTATAAAATAAAACTAAATTGTAAACGGTTGGTAATATCATAGTGTAGTAGTTAACTAAAAATTATAGAAGGTCACCTAAATTTTTCATCTTGATGTGCACCTTTGCCTCCTAGCAATTGATCAACATCCCACATTGGGTCATGAATTCCATGCCTAACATGATTTTAAATTCAATAAGAATGATTAAATAAGTTCATCTAAAAATGATTGAGAACAACATTATCACCTCTAACTCAAAGACTAGATAGAATTTTCATAAAGGGCAACCTCACCATCAAAGGAAAATGCAATTGGCCTTTATCACCACTAACGTTCTCCTATGCAATTTCATACATAAATGAATAAAATCATATGAGTAATGACATTGATGACTCCATAGCCTACTATTAAGTGAGTGTGTATATTAGAGGCTATCCTTCTTTTGTGCCTCGTGTCTCACCAGTTCCCTAAATCATTCTTTGAACCTCTAAAAAGTCTACTTTCTTGTGATTAGGCTTCAAAAAACCAAACTAGAAATTCTATTAATATGTACCAGCACTGTTGTCAATTCTATCATATCATCAACATTTTTGGGCCTATTTGCAAAGATGGATTGATTTCCAGCAACTATTTGGTTTAGTAAGAAAAGTGTCAACCTAATAAATTCCTTTGGATTTCATCTTTGTTTTTCTTTCATCAGACCTTCTAAATCTCTTATTTTTGTATGAATCAAAACCTTTCATTATTTTTCTTGCCTTATGTTGAGCATCCATGTGATGCTTATCCTAGTCTGTTGCCATTGTTGGTTCCATCTTGTCAAAAAAAATTAGAAAATCTATTCACCACAAAATGTTTTCAAAAAGATGGTCTATATGTACATTGAAGAAGAGCATATAATGATGCCAATCTAATTACATAAGAACACATCCATATTGCTACACCTATAAAATTTATAGCCAATGTGTATTATTCCCATTTTATTCTTTCTATTAAATGCTTATAAAATTCAAGTAAAAAAGTTAGACCATTGCTGTTATGTGTAATCATGCAATATGAAAGTCAAATTATATGATTTGATTATTTAAGAAACTAGTATAAAGTCTTGATTACTAAATTTGGACATCATGATTTTAATCAAATGTACAATATAATCTTATCAAAATAGCACTTGGAATGTAAGTGTGAAAAGGATAAAATAGCAAATCATTTTTATACAAGTACAACTTTGCTAAGATATTA
This sequence comes from Vanilla planifolia, assembly GCA_023846275.1. NCBI lineage: Eukaryota > Viridiplantae > Streptophyta > Magnoliopsida > Asparagales > Orchidaceae > Vanilla > Vanilla planifolia. Next base: position 209,634 of record JAIUJO010000306.1, on the reverse strand, counting down.
GAAAAATAGTTATGTGATCATTAACTTTGGTTACATTTTGTAGTGTATTGAAACTGTAAAGCTTAAGCAGCATACATAAGGTGATGTGACTTGCCATAAAAAAATGAAGTTGTGAATAGGAAAGAAACATGCTAGTAATCACACTAGGGTACATTCACATTGCTATCAAAAGTAGAGAGTACATTAGAGTAAAACTTGATAAAATAGCTACCACAGACATTGATCATATACGTATGATTATAAGAGAAGGAAAAACTACCATGTTTGGAGAGTAAGACTAAGTATTTTAAAGATCATATAGTGCAAATTACTAGGTAAATATGGATAATAATAAGAAAATATTATTTTAAAATTAAGTAAATATATATTAAAGTTGAAAAGAGGCAAATAGATAAATTATAATATGATTAAATAAAAATGATGTAAAGTCATCTTTAGAGAACATGTTGTGTGGCATAGCAATATAACCAAATCAAAGTGAACAAGTTGAAGAAATAAGATATATTGTATAAGAAAATAACAATTCAAGAATCTAAAGTTTGTAAGGTAACTTCCTCAAAAGCAAAATCAAGCACAAACAAAAAAACTTGTAAAGCTAACTAATTATGACATCCTAGATAAGAAAATTAGCTATGAATTCAAATGTCTCATAAAACAGACCAGATATATAAAAAATAAAATGTTAAAAAATTCAGAAATGAACATTAAATTATTTAGAGCATGTTAAGATGAGTGCAATGACGTATGCATTATCTCAAGTTGAACTCGCTTGGAATTCCTAAAAGTTACAAGAATAAATAAGCATAAATTAGAGTAAATATTTTTCAAAAAATGAGTAAATATATAAAAATGTTGAAATGAGATAAAGTAAAGAAATTTAATACAACCAAATCAATGTAATGTAAAGGTCACATGAGAGAAGAATTAGAGTTTCATTGTAATATAACAAAATCAAAATGGAAAATTTTACAAATTAGATATATTTAAAGACAAATTTGCATTCCAAATTATTAGGGAGATTTAGTGTAATATTCTTGACCATTCAATCATGAAGAAAACAAAATATCTCATAAAGTATGAAATTGTCATAGATAGAAAATTATTTAAAATTTTTAAAAAAATATTTAATTACTTAGATCTCTTTAAGGAAATTCCAATGACGTTTGTTTTTATCTTAATAAAACCACATTAGGAATTATCATGAATTATCAATATAAATAGGAATAAAAAATAAATAACTATTATTTTACTTTAATTAAAGATATTTAGAGCTAAAATAAGTTAAATTGAAGCATTATAATATAACTAAATAAAAGTAATGTACAGATCACATGAGATTAGATTTATAATTACAAAATATTATAACTAAATCAGAACAAAAAATTTGAATAATTACATATACTATATGGCAAAGTATTATTCTAAGTCATTAAAGGGATCACTTGTAGGATCCCCACTCGTCAAAGCACACTATTAATAAAATTGTAGAGTAATTTATACCACACACTAGAAAATAAAATATCAAAATATTTATAAAACAAAAAAGTGAATTGGATAAAGTTCATCAAGATAAGCATAATGAAGTTTATTTCATCTTGATTAAACCTCTTCTAAGGTAATCAAAATTAGCAAATTCAATGAGTAAAAAATAAAAGAAAATTATTGTTTAAATTTTAAGTAAACATAAATTAAAGGTAAAATGGGAGTTGTTGAAAGAATATAATATACAAAGTCAAATCAATGTAAAGGCAAAATAAGAAAAGATTTTGAGTTGCACTTTAATATAACAAATCAATGGAAAAAAGTTTAATAAAATGTGATAACTTGTATAAGAAAGTACCATTAAAGTGTGCTAATAAAATCTATTGAAACATCATTGATAGTTAAATTAGGTACCTATCAAAATAACACAAAACATGGCAAACACTTAAAATTAAAATATAAAAAATATATCAAATTGATTACTTAAGTGGAGAGATCTTCTTAGGATGAGCAAAATGGCATTTGTTTTGTTTTAATTAGACATCTCTTTGAATTAGTATGAATTAACAAGTTAAAATATCATAAAAATTTAGTAAATAGATAGTGAAGCTAAAATGAGATCAATTGAGCAAATGTAATATAACTAAAGCTAAGTGAAGTAAAGGTCACAAGAGAGGATAGTTAGAGTTTCATCATAATATATCTAAATTAAAAAAGATTGAAAGAACTAAGAAAAATTGTATAGGAATTTTACATTTCAAGATATTAAAGAGACGGAATGCAATAGTCTTGATTATTAAATTGGATATAAATTAAAATGTCTCAAAAAATTTTCCAAGTCACTAAAATATTAAATATTTAAATATGTGTAAAATTAAATATTTAATTGTAGGAAACTTGTCGAGATGAGCCAAATGTCATTTATTTCATCGCAATTGAAACTTAGTTGGAATTATTTTAAACTACTAACAAAACAAATATTAAAAATTATAAGTTATTATATTAATATTTAGCAAATATACAAAAATCAAAAATTTAATAAAATAAAATGATGCAATATAAAACAATGAGGCACGATCTAAATCATAGGAGAGGAGAAAATATAGAATGTAGAACATACAAAAATTATAGAAAATATAAAATTTAACAAAGTACAAATTAATATTAAAGTGCATAGAGCATATCGAGGTTAGTTCACTAGCATTTGTTGCATCTTGAGAATGCTTCAATCTAAATTAATGTTAATTGCAATATTAAATATGCATAAACAATAATAAATTATAATTTTAGCATAAAGAAAATATAAATTAAAATTGAAAAGCGATAAATTGGAGTAATATAACACTACAAAAATAGAAGCGTAAAACTCACATGTGATGAGATTTAGAGTTACATAGTAATATAACAAAATTAAAAAAAATAATTGATGAAATGAGACAAAATTAATAGGAACGATACATTCGAAGACACTAAAGGAATCTAATGCAATAACTTTGATTATAAAAAAAAGTAAGATTAAAACATTCTCCCAAGGAAAAAAAACCATACAAAATAAAATACTAAAAGATAGAGAAAAGAATGTTTAGGTTAACAATGGTCAACGACACAGTTCACACAGTGTTATTTTCTTCTTAATTGGGTAACATGTGAATCTACTATGATTTGATAATGAAAATAAGCATAAATATTACTAAATTATTATTTTTAAATTAGGTTGATATTCATTAAAAGTTAAATGAGAAAAAATAAATCAAAGTATTACAGTAAATTAAAAGTGTTGTAAAGGTTACACAAGAAGAGATTTAGAGTTACATAGTAATATAACCAAATGAATGCAAAAAATTTGATGAAATTTGATCAATTGTACAAAACTGTTACATTCCAATATTCCAAGGAGTTACATAGTAATAACACATAAAGAATGATAAAAAACTCAAAAATACAAAATATAAAAATATGAAAATAAAAATTTAATTTGATATGGCTAAGCCATACAATTCTAATGACATTTGTGCTGTCTTTATCAAACTTTGCTGGGAATTTTTTATGTTTTACTAAAAAACTATCATCATAAATAATGATATTTAATTTAATATTAAGTAAAGATATTTAAAAACTAAAATTAAACAAATTGAAATAATGTAATATAATCAAATGGAAGCAATTTAACGGTAACATGGTAGGACAATTAGAGTTTCATATTAATAAACATTATCAAAACAAAAAGATTAAAAAAATAAGATAAATTGTATATGAAAGTTGCATTCAAGATATTAAGGAGATCAAGCATAGTGCATTTAATCATCATATTAAAATTAAATGAAGTTACTTAAGAAGTGTAAAATGCTCTAAAAATTAAAACATTTAAAAATAGAAAATGAATATTGATATGGGGCTTATAGAGGCGATTTGCTTGTTTCATCTCAATAGAACATCGCTTAGAATTTCTACTAATCATAAAGTGATTATAAATATAATAAATTATTATCTAAGCATTAAGAAAATATAAATTAAAGCTAAAACGTGACAAATTAAGAAAAATAATATAACAAAATAAGAATGATATAATTATCAGATGAGAGGAGATTTTGAGTAACATTTTAATATGACATTAACACAATGACAAATTTGAAGTGACATAAATCATATGAGAAAGTTGCATTACAAGAAACTAGGGTGATTGAGAACAACAACCTTAATCTTTAAATATGACACAAATCAAACTATCTAACATAGTGCACCAAAAGCTTAAAAAATAAAATGTTTTAAAATATAAAAAATGTAACTTGATAGACCTTATTAAGATCATTACAAATAAATTTGTTTCATTTTGATTGGACACCAATTGGATTATTTATGAATTTTCAAAATAAATTTGTGTAAATAATAATAAATTATCTTTTTAATATCAAGTAAATATAACTTAAACTTAAGATAACATAAATAAAAATAATGTAATACAATAAAAATGAAATTGAAATGCTATAAAAGTGTAGATTTAGTGTTAAGAAAAAATAGAACCAAATCAAATGAGAAAAATAACAATAAAAGTTGTTTTTTGAAATGCTAAATAAATTATGTTTGACATTCTTTACTGTAAAATTAGATACAAATCAAAATGTCTTCTAAAACATACCAATATACTCTAAAATAAATTGCTTTAAAATATATAATTTTTTAGTTAATTGGATGGAGGTCATGCAGATCACTCCAATAATATTTGTTTCATCCTAATCCAATCTCATTTGTAACTATTTAAATTAACAAAAGTATGTATAATTAACAATAATGTTTTTTTAAGTTAAATAAATATATGTTTATACTAAAATAAGTTAAGTTGAAATAGTGAAATTTAATTGAATCAAAGTGATGTAAAGACCACACAATGAGAGATTTCATGTAACAAAGTAATATAAACAAATTAAAGTGACACATTTGAAGAATGGAATAAGTTATATGAAAAATTACTTTCTATAGCAGTCAAGTGATGTTTGTTTTCCCAATGAGATGCCACTTGAAATTGCTAGGAATTATTTAATTAAATAAGAACAAATAATAATAAATTATTTTTTAATTGTATATATATATATATCTGTGTGTGTGTGTTTTTGTGTGTGGGTGTGTGTGTAAAAATGAAATAAATTGAACGAATACAATATAACCAAATCAAATAATTGCAAAGGTAAAATAAAATAGGTTGTGTTATATAGTAATCTCACTAAATCATTGCAAAATATTTATTGAAATTATATTAATCTTATGGGATAGTTGAATACCAATATATTAAGAAGATTGAGTATAGACTCCTTGTTGACTAAATCATGTACAAATAATAACTTATAAAGAATACAAAAATCTTAGAACATATAAAATCTAAAAGTATACAAAATTAATATTTAATAGTATAGAGCTTATTTAGAAGAGTCCAATGACATCTGTTTCATCTTAATTAAACAACTTTTGGAATTACTATGAATTACTAATGAAAATAAGTATAAATAATAATGAATTTTATTTTAATATCAAGTAAATAAATATTAACATTCAAATAAGCTAAATTGAAGCAATGCAACATAACAAATTCAAAAAAATGTATAAGTCAAATGATATATGGTTTAGAGTTAGAGAGTTGTATAACCAAATTAAAGTAATAAATTTTAGGAAGTTGCATTCCAAGAGACTAAGAAGATCACATGTAATATACCTAGTCATCAAATTTAGTAATACTCAAAATGATAGTAAAGCATGCAAATACTCGAGAAAATAAAATATTTAGAAATTTAAAAATTATTATGAAAATAGATAATGCTCATCAAGATGAGTCAAACGATGCTTACTTCATCTTGATCAGTAGTCATTTAGAATTACTACAAATTATAAAAGAAAAAGAATAACAATAATAAATTATTAACGAAATATTTTATAAATATATGATGAAGCTAAAATGAAATAAATTAAAGAAATCTAATAAAAACATATCAAAGTGATTTAAAGATAACATGCAAGAATATTAAGAGTTTTATATTATTACACATTAACCAAAGCCAAAAGTTTTAGCAAATGGGATAAAATATATTATTAAGTTGCAATTATAGATGCTATAATAATCAAATATAACTTCCTCGATCATCAAATCAAGTATCAATAAAAAAGTCTCAAAATGCATAAAAAATTCTAAAAAAGTTTTTGAAAAATATACAAAGTAGTATTTAATTTGCTTAACCACATCAAGAAAATTTCTCTGACATTTATTTCATCTTTAATATATCTTATTTGTTTATAGCACATTAAAAAAAGTGCAATGATGTTTGGTTTTTCAACAAAAAATTTTTAGAATTATTATGAGTTTTTTAATTAAATAAACTTAAATAATAATAAATTATTATTTTAATACAAGAAATCATATGTTATTGGAAAAATGAGATGAAATTGAAGCATATTAATATAACCAAATCATAGCAACATAAGGCCACACTTGTGGAGAGCAAGAGTTTGTTAATAATATAACAAAACTAATGCAAAACAGTTGTAGAAATATAGCAAACTACAAGGCATTCCATGATACTAAGGAGTTTAAGTGTAACAAACTCAACAATCTAATAATGTACGAACAAAAATGTCTATTAAAACATGTTAAAAAAATGAAAAATAAAGAAATTAAAATATAAAATTTGAATATTTATTTTGATAACCCTTGCCTAGCCTAACCTAACCTAGAATATCCTATCCTAGCTTAACCTAGCCTAACCTAGCTCTACTCTACTATACTCTCCGCTACTCTACTCTACTCAACTCTAACCTAGCCTAGTTAGCTTAGCCTAACTTAATCCTGTTTGAAACTTGCGTGTTACAAGAGGGGGGGTGAATTGTTCCTTTTACAAATTTTTAAACAATTTTAAAGTTAATTACAATAGTAAAGAGAAATTATGAGCAATAAAGTAAAGAATGAAAAGCACACACAATTTCAAGTGGTTCGGCAAAATCTTTGCCTACATCCACCCCTAGCTGACCCAGCCAGGCTTCACTACTAAACACTGCCTTTTGCCCAACCGGCGGGTAGGCCGAAACCCTCACATCAACCAATCAACCCAACTGGTACCAACCAAATACAATCAACAGCAGCAAGACACGCTGCACACTCACAGCAACAAAGCTGTTATAATTTTAGCAGGAAAACAGATTTTAGCTTTCAAGTAAAAGTTTTACATCAACCTGTACCACAATCCTTTAATCTTAATTTGTGACACAACTACTAAACAAGTATTAAAAATGTTTAACTACAAAAAAATTCAACAATATAAATTTCGTTAAAAAAAACAAATTATTTGGAGCTCTTAAATATAAGTCCTTGTGTACTTAGAGCTCATACTTAACAATTAAATCTAATTAATTAAACTCAAGATAATTAAATAAATCACTTTTCAAACCGCAGCTTAAAAAAAAACGCGCTTCTGAACGCGCTTCAAAACAGGACTACGCGCCTCTGAACGCGCTTTCCAAACAGGACAATGCCCAAATCGCGTTTGCGAGAGGCGTTGTTCTGTTTTAGGCGGAAGAGTTGTTTCGGAGGTGATTTGGTCTGAAATTCGACGCAATAGAAATTCGACACTGATAAGTTGTATTCAGAAAAGCTAATAGAGATTCCAAGGCGTGTAACAACAATCAAATTCGTTGAAGATTGGTCCGAAAAATCAAGATCGGCGAAACTTGGATAACGGAAAACATTTGCAGTAAATTCAACCTCAATTCAAGTAGCTAAGCAGAGTATGAGGTGTAGTTGAGTAAGCAATAGTAAATAGAAACGAAGAGGGATGAAACCGTGCGAATTTGAAGCAAGAAGAGCGCGTTTTCGTTTCGGCCCGAGAAGGCTGAGGAAGACGATGAACAGTAATTCCAGTGATTTTTATCCGTCTCTGCAGGGATTTTTCCAATTCTTTTTCTAACCAAAATCCCTCGAATTCAATCCTTCTTATAGAAGGAGATCGAGCAATTGATCGTTGGTTCCAACGGCTAGAACAGGGGAAAAATAATTTAAAAAATATATAGCCGTTGCGCCGGAAAAGCAGAGAAGGAACGCCGAAAAAAATAGCACGCTTTTTAGTCCCACATTGGCTATTGGTAGGGAGAAGTGGCGCATATAAGAGTTCACTTCTCTATTACCTTCAGCCAAAAATATTGGGGTTGGCTGCCCCCTGGTGCGATTGGGAAGTCATTACCCAAGCCGACCTGTTTAGAGCATAATGGGTCAATTATGACCCGAACCCGAATTAGGAACTCTGGCTTGCGGATGCACCCTTCTAGTCGTCCCCTTAGGTTCTCGCCTGGCCGGTTCGGCTTGGTTCCGGTTCGGCGTTAACCGAACCCTTTTTGCCCCGGTTTGGCGTAAAGCGAAATTTTTAATTAAATCGGAAATAAAATTTTGAAAGCTTTAACACTTGCGAAAATAGTCGAAAACGCTTTAATAAATAATAATAATTATATTTTTATTTAAACCAAAATAAATATGGTGTAAAATGTTGATTATACAAGTCAAGGACTTGAGAAGCATATGAATCTCAAAAATGCAATCCTAAGTGTGTCACATATTGATTAACAGGATGGGTTTAACAATCTAACCTTGATAATGTAGTATATGAAAATCTCCAAGTGGTTTTGCCACGCCGCAAGGAGAACCTGATTGACTCTCATGAGCTGACGTTTGAGAGTCGTTCTTGAGCCATGCCACTAATGAACTTTGACAATGCTTTTCATGTGGATCGCTCCATGGATTAATCGACCAAGCTCTCCAATCTCCTAATCCCTGTAAGCACTTGAGAAGCATGATCTGAAATACACTCAACAAATCATTAGTAACATTAGTACAATGGTTTTGTACTCATCAAACTCGTGGAGCACAAAGGGGTTCAACAATCTCCCCCTTTTGATGATGACAAAACCATTGATTAAGAAGTTATATGTTTCACATAAAATTACTCCCCCTACATTCATGCTCCCCTTCAAGGTATGCAATATAGATAATTTAACTAATAGTTATAAAGGATGCATGAATGGGAATGATAATTAATATTTTCTCACATATCTCTCCCCCTTTTTGTCATAAATCAAAAGATGTTAATTTTAACATGTTGATTAAGATCTAGCATGAATAATAGAAGCTTGGTAACAAACCAAAATATTATTAAAATGTTTTAAGCAAAGTGTAGTAGGAAAGCAATTACTCCAACTTCTAAATGGGAAAATTTATATAATTATATTAATGCTTAATACTTACTCAATTTTTCTCCTAAAGTCAGTTGTGAGAACTTCAACATTTCTTATACAATTTTTGGAATAACACATTATGTATTTATTGCTACATTCTCCCCTATAATTATCAAACCAAGTGTTATGACATTTCTTGGGTTTTATATTTTAGTAAATAATCTAAAAGCTCAATACACATTGGATTGTATAAGAAGACTATCAAATAAGCCTTTGAACATATAACTTTACTAATTCACTTTGAGCTCACTCTTAAATATTAAAAAGACATCAATAATGATTATATCATCTAATCCATCACTATTATTGATTGAAGAATAACCATATGTACTATAGAAGTAAATCACACTAACTTTTCATCTCTATATTTCTAGGAGCAGATTTCGAATCTAATCTTGCTCCTAAATATGTTAATTGTTTTTATACCAATTGATGAAAATTTTAATAATAAAGACCAATGAAATACCTAAGAGTTTTATCTTTTAATTTTCTATTTATAATCCTAAACGAAAATTCAATTCAACTTTATCATAAGCACCAAGTTTTAAAATTAATTTCAAAGCTACAAAATGATTTAACCATAACCTCAAAAGTCTTACTACATTTTAATTTTCAATTACTAATCACAAGACTATTAAATCATGATTCATAATGAAAATCTTATCAACTCACTCATGGTCTTGACTTCTTCAAAACTATTTATTTCTTCAAAATTACAATGGTGTACATTACCTAACAATTTTAAAAGATATGATATTGATCAATATAAAATCTAAGAAGATAGTCATTCTATCCTACTCTAAGTAATCTAAGGACCGCATACATTTTGCAAGTGAGTCACATCCAAACTCACAAAGCAAGGTTTGTCTCCATTGGTCCTACTTATGGAGACACACCATCACAACTATCTATGATTTAATTTTTGAAACCCAAGCCATCTTGGGTTCTGAAGTGATAGTGTGTGAAGTAGATGATTTTATAAAACTATTTTTAACATGGGTGCCTTTAGGAATCCATACATATTTGTCTTGTTTTGAAATGATAGACTTCCTAATGGGGCAATCTAAAGAGATGTGTCCAAGTCCAGTACAGTAATTGCATACAACAGAAGATCTAGCATGAGAATAAGATGTATGTAAAGTAGAACTATGTGATGTCTTATTTTCATGAATATATGATCTCTTCAGTCTATACTTATCATGCAAACATCTATTATCACTTAACACATGACTATTGGATAAGGCATGATGGGACAAGTGTGTAGACAACTTTGCATGTGTAGAAATACAAGATGAAACATTAGTTGTAACATGCTGATGACTAGTATTCTTCTTCACAACATAGGATGAGTGAACATGATAAGGCACATGTGAATGAACATGAGAAGTAGAGGCAATTGAAGATGTATCAATAAACTTAGCCTTTAAATCAACTAGTTCTTTTTCAAGCATATCAAAAGTAGCTAATTTTTCCTTAAGCAAGGAACTTTCTTTTCTTAAGCATTCATTCTCAGAAGTTAAAACATCAATACATGAAACATGCTTAGATAATTCAACTTCATAATCCTTCCTTGATTCTTGCAAACATGAAACATTAGAAATATGCACTTGCACTTGACTAGTTAGAGAAACATTTTCTTCTTTAAGCGCAACACATTGTTCATGCAATTCACTTATCCTAGATTCTTGTTTAGTACAAACTTTTTTAAGATCAAGATACTTTTTGCTCAAATTTTTATATTCAATTGCTAACTCCTCAAAACATTCTAACAAATCATCACTAGATTCAGAAGCATATTCATTAGAAGAACAACTAATATTTGAAATATTTTTACCTCCATGATTTCCTTCTGAAATGAGTTTCTTCTTCTTCTTCTTCTTTTCCTTCTTCTTATGGTTCTTCTCCTTCTTTTTATCATCATCACATGCTTGGAGTTGAACTTCACCATACAACCTGTCTAATTCCTGCATCATCTCAAAACTAGATGTGAAGGTACACACTTTAATACCAATTTCTTGAGATAATGCACAAAATAAGTAATTCACTCCCTTAGCATTCAATTGAAGTGACATTCTTGATCTATCACTATTATCTTGAGGAACTACAAATGGATGAACGAAGTAATCCCAAACATTATAATCAGCATTCATAATAAAACTTTTAAAAGCATTTTTCCAAATATTATAGTTGTCACCAACAAACAAAGGAGGACAATCCATAGCAATTTAGAAGTGATAGCCAAATAAAATCAAAAAAAAAATAATTAAACTTATTTTGCAACTAAATCGATAAAACACTATAATTAAGAAAACAATTCACCAACCACTAAAGGAATAAGATTTGAATCTTCTCTTAGGAATTGCTTCCCTCGATATAACCTGGCTCTGATACCAATTGTTGGAAAATTGCGTGTTACAAGAGGGGGGGGTGAATTGTTCCTTTTACAAATTTTTAAACAATTTTAAAGTTAATTACAATAGTAAAGAGAAATTATGAGCAATAAAGTAAAGAATGAAAAGCACACACAATTTCAAGTGGTTCGGCAAAATCTTTGCCTACATCCACCCCTAGCTGACCCAGCCAGGCTTCACTACTAAACACTGCCTTTTGCCCAACCGGCGGGTAGGCCGAAACCCTCACATCAACCAATCAACCCAACTGGTACCAACCAAATACAATCAACAGCAGCAAGACACGCTGCACACTCACAGCAACAAAGCTATTATAATTTTAGCAAGAAAACAAATTTTAGCTTTCAAGTAAAAGTTTTACATCAACCTGTACCACAATCCTTTAATCTTAATTTGTGACACAACTACTAAACAAGTATTAAAAATGTTTAACTACAAAAAAATTCAACAATATAAATTTCGTTAAAAAAAACAAATTATTTGGAGCTCTTAAATATAAGTCCTTGTGTACTTAGAGCTCATACTTAACAATTAAATCTAATTAATTAAACTCAAGATAATTAAATAAATCACTTTTCAAACCGCAGCTTAAAAAAAACGCGCTTCTGAACGCGCTTCAAAACAGGACTACGCGCCTCTGAACGCGCTTTCCAAACAGGACAATGCCCAAATCGCGTTTGCGAGAGGCGTTGTTCTGTTTTAGGCGGAAGAGTTGTTTCGGAGGTGATTTGGTCTGAAATTCGACGCAATAGAAATTCGACACTGATAAGTTGTATTCAGAAAAGCTAATAGAGATTCCAAGGCGTGTAACAACAATCAAATTCGTTGAAGATTGGTCCGAAAAATCAAGATCGGCGAAACTTGGATAACGGAAAACATTTGCAGTAAATTCAACCTCAATTCAAGTAGCTAAGCAGAGTATGAGGTGTAGTTGAGTAAGCAATAGTAAATAGAAACGAAGAGGGATGAAACCGTGCGAATTTGAAGCAAGAAGAGCGCGTTTTCGTTTCGGCCCGAGAAGGCTGAGGAAGACGATGAACAGTAATTCCAGTGATTTTTATCCGTCTCTGCAGGGATTTTTCCAATTCTTTTTCTAACCAAAATCCCTCGAATTCAATCCTTCTTATAGAAGGAGATCGAGCAATTGATCGTTGGTTCCAACGGCTAGAACAGGGGAAAAATAATTTAAAAAATATATAGCCGTTGCGCCGGAAAAGCAGAGAAGGAACGCCGAAAAAAATAGCACGCTTTTTAGTCCCACATTGGCTATTGGTAGGGAGAAGTGGCGCATATAAGAGTTCACTTCTCTATTACCTTCAGCCGAAAATATTGGGGTTGGCTGCCCCCTGGTGCGGTTGGGAAGTCATTACCCAAGCCGACCTGTTTAGAGCATAATGGGTCAATTATGACCCGAACCCGAATTAGGAACTCTGGCTTGCGGATGCGCCCTTCTAGTCGTCCCCTTAGGTTCTCGCCTGGCCGGTTCGGCTTGGTTCCGGTTCGGCGTTAACCGAACCCTTTTTGCCCCGGTTTGGCGTAAAGCGAAATTTTTAATTAAATCGGAAATAAAATTTTGAAAGCTTTAACACTTGCGAAAATAGTCGAAAACGCTTTAATAAATAATAATAATTATATTTTTATTTAAACCAAAATAAATATGGTGTAAAATGTTGATTATACAAGTCAAGGACTTGAGAAGCATATGAATCTCAAAAATGCAATCCTAAGTGTGTCACATATTGATTAACAGGATGGGTTTAACAATCTAACCTTGATAATGTAGTATATGAAAATCTCCAAGTGGTTTTGCCACGCCGCAAGGAGAACCTGATTGACTCTCATGAGCTGACGTTTGAGAGTCGTTCTTGAGCCATGCAACTAATGAACTTTGACAATGCTTTTCATGTGGATCGCTCCATGGATTAATCGACCAAGCTCTCCAATCTCCTAATCCCTGTAAGCACTTGAGAAGCATGATCTGAAATACACTCAACAAATCATTAGTAATATTAGTACAATGGTTTTGTACTCATCAAACTCGTGGAGCACAAAGGGGTTCAACAAATCCTACTCTACTTGCCTCTATCAAAGCTTAGCCTAACGTAGCACTGCTCTACTCTACTCTACTATACTCTGCTCTACTCTACTCTACTTTGCTCTACTTTACTCTACTTTACTCTACTCTACCCTTTTCTATTATACTCTACTCCACTCAACTCTAGTCAGCTCTACTCTACTTCACTCTAATCTACTCTACTTTAGCATAGTTTAGCCTAGCCTAGTCTAGCCTAACCTAACGAAGCTCTACCTTAATCTACTCTACTATGCTCTAACCTAGCCTAGCCTTGCTTAGCACTTCTCTGCTTTACTCTACTCTACTTTGCTCTACTATATGATACTCTTTTCTACTCTTCTCAACTATGCTCTGCTTTGCTTTACTTTATTCTACTCTACTCTGTTCTGTTCTAATCTACTCTGTTATAGTCTACTCTACTCTACTCTACTCTACTCTACCCTGGTCTGCTCTACTCTACTTTGGTCTGTTCTGCTCTACTCTTCTCCATTCTGCTCTACCCTACTCTACTCTACTCTGTCCTAGCCTAGCCCAACCTAGCTTAGCCTAACTTAACCTAGCTCTACTCTACCCAACTCTACTCTACCCAACTCTACTCGACTCAAGCCTTGCCTGACCTAGCTCTACTATATCCTACTCTACTTTGCTCTTCTATTCCTTACTCTACTTTACTAAACTTTAGCAAAGCCTGGCCTAGCATAGCCTTGCCTTACCAAGCTTTACTTAACTCAACTCTACTCTACTCTACTCGAGGCTAACCTAACCTTGCCTACCATAGCTAGCTTATCCTAGCTCTACTCTACTCTAATCTAACCTAGCTTAACCTAGCTTAGCTTAGCCTATCCTAGCTATACTCTGCTTTATTCTACTCTTCTTGGCTCTACTCTACTCTTTTCTACTTGACTATGCTCTATAGTTCTCTTCTTTACTTTACTCTACCCTACACTACTCTATTCTACTCTTCTTTAGCCTAGCTTAAGCAAGCTCTACTAAACTCTACTCTACTCTCCTCTCCTCTTATCACCTCTACTCTTCTATCCTCTCCTCTCTTCTCATCTTCTATACTTTACTCTTCTCTAATTTACTTTACTCTACTCTACCCTACTCCACTCTACTCTATTCTACTCTACTCTACTCTAGCACAACATAGCTTAGCCTTACCTAATCTAGCTCTACTCTACTCAACTCTACTATACTCTACCCTTGCCAAGCCTAACTAAGCTCTACTCTACTCTACTCTAGCCTAGTCTAGACTAGCATAGCCTAGCATAGAAGAACCTATCTATGCTCTACTCTACTCAACTCTACTTTGCACTACTCTGCATTGCTCTTCTCTACTATGCCTTGTACTGCATTGCTCAACTCTACTATGCTCTTCTTTACTTTGCTATCCTCTGCTTTACCTTCCACTTCTTTACTCTACTTTTTTTGACTCTACTCTACTCTACTCTATTTTACACTACTCTACTCTATTATACTATAGCCTAGCCTAGCATAGCCTTGACTAATAATGGTGTACTCTAATACTCGACTCATCTCTAGCCTAGCCTAGCCTTGCTTCGCCTAACCTATCCTAGGCTCGCCTAACCTAGCCTTACATAATCTAACTCTACTCTACTCTACTTTACTCCACTCTACTCTACTCTACTCTCGTCTACTTTACCTTACTCTACTCTACTAAAATAGATTCTACACTACTATACTCTTGTTAACTCTACTCTAACCTAGCCAAGCCTAACTTAACCATACTCTTCTCCACACCACCCTAGCCTAACCTAGCTCTACTTTATTCAACTCTGCTCTACTCTATTACTCTTTGCTCTACTCTACTCTACTCTTCTCTACTTTTCTTTACTCTACTATAGCCTAGTTTAGTCTTGCTTAACCTATCCTAGCCTAACTAAGCTCTACTTTAGTTTGCTCTAATTTGCTCTAGCCTCAATTAGCCTAGCCTAGCTCTACTCTTCTGTGCTCTACTCTGCTCTACTTTATTCTACTCTACTCCACTCTATTCTATTATGCTCTACTCTACTATGCTCTACTCCACTATGCTTTACTCTACTCTACTCTCCTCTAGCCTTGCCTATCCTAGCTTAGCTTAGCCTAACTAAACCTCGCCTGACCTAGCTTTGCTCTACTCTAATCTACTATGCTCTATGCTTCTCTATGCTACCTACTCAACTTTGTTCTACTCTACTCTTCTCTGCTTTGCTCTACTCTACTCTTATTTAGTAAAGCCTAGCCCTACCTGATGTAGCCTAACCTATCCTAGCCTAGCCTAGCCAAACCTAACCTAGCTCAACCCTACTCCACTCTACTCTACTCACTCTATTCTAGCCTCGCCTAACCTAGCCTTACCTATCTTAGCCTAACCAACCTCTACTCAACTCTACTATACTCTACTATACTCTACTCTACTCCACTCTATGCTACTCTACTTTACTCTACTTTACTCTAAGCTAGCCTAGCATAACCAAACCTAGCTCTACTCTGCTCTACTCAGCTCAACTCTACCATGCTCTGCTCTAATCTACTATTCTTAACTCTGTTTTGCTCTACTTTTCTCTACTTTGCTCTTTTATGCACTACTCAACTCTACTCAACTCCACTCTAGCCTTTCTTAGCCTAGCCTAGCCTTGCTTAACTGAGCCTTACTCTACTCTACTCTACTCTACTCTACTCTACTCTTCTATACTCTTCTTTACTCTAGCCTAGCCTAACTTAAATGATCTCTATAATACTATACTTTACTCTACTATACTCTAACATAGCTTAGCGTAACTACCCTAACCTAGCTCTTCTTTGTTATACTCTACTCAAGCCTAGCTTAGCCTAGCCTTGCCCAGCCTTGTCTACCCTCATTTAGCTATGCCTAACCAAACTTTGTGAAGCTCTACTCTACACTACTCTACTCTGCTCTATTGTGCTCAAGCCTAGCATAGCATAACATAGCTCTACTCTACTCTACTCTAGCCTAGCATAGCCTAGCCTTGTATATCCAAGCCTATTCTAGCCAAACCTAGCTCTCTTATACTCTAATCTAGTACGCTATACTCTACTCTACTCCACTCAACTTTAACATAGCCTATCCTATTTTTACTCTACTCTTTTTTACTCTAATCACTCTACTATACTCTATCCTAAACAAACTTAGCCTACCATAGCTTAGCCTAGCAGAACCTTGCTTTGCTTATCATTACTCTACTCTGTTCAACTATGCTGTACTTTTCTCTACTCTATTTTGCTCTACACTTCTCTACTCTGCTCCACTCTACTCTACTCTTCCTCGCTCTACTCTACTATGCTATCCTCTACTCTACTATACTCGACTCTACTCTACTTTAATAAAACCTAGCTTAGCCTAATCTAACCTTACTCTACTCTATCTACTCTGCCCTACTCGAGCCTTGCCTAGCCTAACTTAGCTATGCTCTACTCTGCTCTACTCAGCCCTGCTATACTTTTCAAGTTTTACTCTTCTCTTCTCCACTTTATTTTACTCTAGCCTAGCCTAACCTAACCTGGCCCAACCAAACCTAACTCTACTATACTATACTATACTATATACTATACAATACTATATTATACTCTATCTACTCTACTCTACTCAAACCTAATCTAACTTAGTATAGCTTAGCCTAACTTAGTTCTTCTATGCTTTTGTCTACTTTGCTCTACTCTGTTGTACTCTACTCAATTTCTCTACTCTACTCTACTCTACTATGTCTTCTAAACTATACTCTACTTTTCTCTACTATGCTCTTCTCTACTCTACTCTATCCTAGCCTAGCCAAGACTAGCCTAACCTAATTGAGCTCTACTCTACTCTACTCTTCTCTATGATTATCTATTATACTTTACTCTAGCCTAGCTTAGCCTGACCTACCCTAGCCTAGTTTAGCCATACAAAAATCTACTCTACTCTTCTCCACAAAACTCTACTCTACTATCTTATACTCTACTATACTCTACTCTATTCTACTCTACTCTATTATACTCTATTCTAATTTAATCTAGCACAGCCTTGCTTAGCCTAGTCTATCCAAACTCTACTCTTCTTTACTCTATTATAACCTACCCAAGCCTAGCTTAACCTAACTCTGCACTGTCCTATTCTACTCTACTTTGCTCGACTCTACTTTACTCTTCTTTGCTCTGCTCTTCTCTACTCTACTCTATTATATTCTAGCCTAGCCTAGCCCAACCTTACCATACTCCACTTTACTCTACTTTACTTTACTCCACACTACTCTAATGTAGACTAGCCTAACTTAGCCTAGCTTAAACTAGCCTAGCCTTACCTAGCCTAACCTAACCTAACCTAGCTCTACTCTATCTTACTCTCCTTTACTCCACTCTACTCTACTCTACTATACTCTAATCTACTCTACTTTAGTTTACTCTACTTTAACCAAACCAAGGTTAGCCTAGCCTATCTTAACTCTATTCTACTCTACTCTATCATAGCCTAACCAAACTTAGCTCTTCTCTACTCTGCTCTACTCTGCTCTGCTCTACTCTACTCTCCTATACTCTATTATGCTCTACTCTTCTCTGCTTTACTCGACACTTCTCTACTCTTCTCTGCTCTGCTCTACTCTGCTTTGCACTGCTCTACTCTTCTCTTCTCTTCTCTACTCTACCCTACTCTACTCATCTCTACTCTACTCTACTCTTCTCTGCTCCGCTCTACTCTAATTTGCTCTGTTCTGCTCTTCTCTACTCTACTCATCTCTATGCTACTCTACTCTAGCCTTATTTATCCTTGCCTAGTCTAGCCTAGGCTAACCAAGCTCAACTCTATTATACTGTAGTCTACTCTACTCAGTTCTAACTAGCTTAACCTAACCTTACTCAGTGCTGCTCTATTGTACTCTGCTCTACACTCTCTGCTTCACTCTGCTTGACTATCTCTACTCCTCTCAACTATGCTCCACTGTTCTCTATCCTTCTCCACTCTACTCTACCCAAGCCTAGTCTAGCCTAAACAAACTTAGCTCTACTCCACTCTACTCTTCTCTACTCGACTCGACTTTAACCTAGCCTCGCCTAGCTAAACTTAGCCCAACCTAACCTAGCTATTCTCTACTCTTCTAATCTCTACTTTACTATGCTCTCCTCTCTGCTCTACTTTTATTTATAATTCTTTGCTCTACTCTACTTTGTTATACTCTACTTTACTCTACTCCAGCCTAGCTTAGGCTAACCTAGCTTTGCTCAGCTCTCCTTTTCTCTACTCTACTCTACTCAGCTCCACTTTACTCTACTTTGCCAAGCTTAGCTTAGCATAGCCTACCCTAACCTTGCTCTACTTAACTTTACTCAGGCCTAACCTAACCTTGCTTCGTCTAGACTGGTCAAACCTAGCTCAACTGTGCTCTACCCTACTCTACCCTACTATACTCTATTTTACTCTACTCTTCTCTACGCTACTATACTCTACTCTACTCTAATGTAGGCTAACCTAGCCTATCTTAGACTAACGAAGCCCTTCTCTACTCTGCTATAATCTTCTCAGCACTTCTACACTCTACTCTGCTCTTCTCAATTCTACTCTTTTTTTCTATATTATTCTCTACTCTCTTCTGCTCTTCTTTGCTCTACTTTACTATACTCTACTAAAGCTTAGCCTTTCCTAGCCTAATAAAGCTAAACTATACACTTCTATACTTTGCTCTATACTAATTAAGCCTAGCCTTCCTTAGCCTATCCTTTCTTAGCCTAACATAACCTAGCATTAGTCTACTCTACTCTACTATAAACTTGCCTAGCCTAGCCTCGCCTAACCTAGCTCTACTGTATTCTGCTCTACTCTAGCTAAGCTTAGCCTAGCCTAGCCAAGCCTTGCCTAGTCTAGCATAGCTTAGCCCATCTTAACTCTGCTTTGCTCTACTCTACACTACTCTACTCTACTCTGTATTGCTCTACTCTACTCTGGTCTTCTCTACTCTTCTATGCTCTTCAATACTCCACTCTATTATACCTTATCCTAGCATAGCCTAACCTAACCTAGCCCTACTCTACTCTTCTCTACTCTACTATGCCCTACTCAAACTTAGCCTAACCTAGCCTAGTTTAGCTTAACTTAATCTAACATCCCTAGTTGAGCCAAACCTTATTCTACTTTACTCTAGTCTATTTTATTCTACTATAGCCAACTTAAGCTTAACTTAGCCTTATGCTAATATACTCTACCCTACTCTACTCTCCTTTACCCACCCTAGCCTTGTTTAGCCTCGCCATGCCTTGTTGCCTAACTTATCCTAACCTAACCTTGCTTAGCTTTGCCTAGCCTTCTCTGCTCTATTATACTCTACTCTACTCTATTATATCAACTATACTCTATTTTATTCTATACTAACTTAGCTAAACCTAACTTAGCATTATGTTGCTCTACTCTACACTAGAATAATATAGCCTATCCTAACCTAGCCTAACCTAACCTAGCCTAGCCTAGCTAAGTCTTACTATACTCTACCCTACTCTACTATACTCTAGCCTAGCCTGACCTAACCTAGCTTAATCTAGCCTAGCCTTGCTCTGCTCTGCCCTACTCTGCTATACTCTAATCTATTTTAATCAACTCTAGCCTTGGTAATTTTAACATAGCTCTATGCTACGCTACTTTACTCTATTCTACTCTAGCCTATCCTATCCTAGCCTAGCCTAGCCTAGCTTATCCTAACCTAGCCTAGGTTAACCAAGCCTTACTATACTCTACTACACCCTATTATAGTCTACTCTACGCTAGCCTAGCCTAACCTAGCCTAACCATGCCTAGCCTAATCTTACTTTACATTACTCTACTTTACTCTACTCTATTTTATTTTACTCTAGCCAAGCTAAGCTTAACATAACTTTATCCTACATTACTCTACTCAACTCAACTCTACTCTACTCTACTTAACCTACCCTAGCCAAGCCTAACCTAGCTTTACTCTTCCCTGCTCTACTCTACTCTACTCTACTCAAGCCTAGCCTAGCCTAGTGTAGCCTAACCTAGCCTAACATAGCTCTACTCTTCTCTAATCTACTCTACTCTGCTATACTTTAATCTACTCTACTCTACTCTACTCCACTTTACTCCACTCTACTTTGTTAAACTCTTCTCAACTTTACTATGCTCTACTCTGCTCTACTCTGCTATACTCTACTCTATTGTAGTCTACTCTAGTTTAGTCTAGCCTAGTTTAACCTAACCTAGCTTTACTTTACTTTACTCTGCTATGCTCAGCTCTGCTCCACTCTATTCCATTGAACTCCAGCTTAGCTTAGACTAGCAAAACCTAACCTAACTTCGCTTTACTCTACTGTACTCTTGCCTAGCCTAACATAGCCTCGCCAAGCCTAGCCTAGCGTAACCTAGCAATACTCTACCCTACACTAATCTATTATATTACACTCTACTCTGCTCTACTTTACTACACTATGACCTAGACTAGCTTAGCCTAACCTAACCTAGCTCTACTTTATTCTACTCTACTCTACTCTACCTTACTCAAACCTAACCTAACCTAGATCCACTCTACTCTACTCTACTCTGCTTTGCCATACTCTATACTCCACTACACCTCACTTTACTCTTACCTAGCCTAGCTTAACCAAGGCTAATTGAGCTCTACTCTGCTCTACTCTACTCTACTCAACTCGACTGTAACTTAGCCTAACCTTGCCTAGCCTAACCAAACCTAGCTTTACTATAATTTACTCTAGCATTCCCTAGCCTAGCCAAGCCTAACCTTACTATACTCTACTGCCCTCTACCTTAGCCTAACCTAGCCTGGCCTAGCCTAACTTCGCTTTACTCTGCTCTATTCTCTTTCACTCTACCCTGCTCTACTCTGCTTTTGCTTTTCCCTACTCTACTCTACTATTCTCTACTCTACTCTACTCTACTTATCTCTACTTTACTCTATTGCATTATACTCTAGCCTAGCCTAGCCAAGCCAAATCTTGCTCTACTCTACTCTACTCTACTCAACTCAACTCAACTCCAACCCTACCTAGCCTAGCCAAACCTACTTCTACTCTACTCTAGACTAGCCTAGCTTGCCTAACATAACCTAGCTGTGCTTTTCTTTGTTTTACTCTATTTTTCTCTACTCTGCTCTGTTATGCTCTCTACTACTCTACTTTGCTCTGTGTAGCCTAGCCTAACCTAACATAGCTATACTCTACTCTGCTCTATACTACTCTACTTTACTCTACTCTATTCTAGCATAACCTAGCATAACCTTACTCTACTCTTCTTTACTCTACTCTACCCTAATCTAACTTAGCTTAGCCTAGCCAAGCTCAACCTTACTCTACTCTATTCTACTTTAGTTTGCTCTACTGTACTTTAACCAAGCTTAGCATAACCTAGCTCTACTATAGTCTACTCTACATTATTCCTCTCTACTCTTCTCTACTCATCTCCAACCCTACTTAACTTAGCATAGCAAAGCTTAGCCTAGCCTAGCCAAACCTTGCTCTACTCTACTCTACTCTACTCTACCCTATTATACTCTACTCTACTCTATTTTACCCTATTCTATTCTACTCTACTCTACTCTACTCTACTCAACTCTACTTTACTCTAAGCTAGCCTAGCCTAACCTAACCTATCCTAGCCCAGCCTAACCTAGCTCTACTCTACTCTATTCTACTCTAATTTTCTCTACCCTTCTCTATTCTACTCAATTTTACTCTGCTCTAGTCTGCTCTTCTCTACTTTGCTCTGCTCTGCTTAGCTTTGCTTTGCTTTGTTGTGCTGTGCTCTACTCTACTCTACTCTACTCCACACTACTCTACTCTACCTTAGCCTAACCAAGCTCTACTCTAATCTACTTCACTCTTCTCTACTCTACTCAACTCTAGCCTAGCCTAACATAACTTAGCTCTACTCTACTCTATTATACTATACACTTCTCTACTCCACTCTACATTACTTTACACTATTATACTCAACTGTACTCCACACCACTCTACTTTATTCTACTCTAATCTTCTCTACTCTAACCTAGCCTAGTAGATCCTAACCCTACTCTACTATACTCTACTCTAGTTCAGCTTAGCCAAGCCAAGCTTAGCTCTCTGCTATTCTACTCTATTCTGCTCTACTCTATTATAGCATGTTCTACTCTATTCTACTCTGCTCTACTCTGCTCTACTCTATCCTACTCAGCTCTGCTCTAACCTTGCCTAGCCTAGACTACCTTAACCTAACACTACTATACTCTTCTTTGCTATTCTCTGGTTAGGTCAGCTTAGCTGACTTTAGCTCTACTCTCCTATGTTTGACTATGTTCTGCTCTGCACAACTCTTCTCTTTTTTTCTCTTCTCTGCCTTACTCCAACCTAGCATTGTTTAGCTTAGCCTAACCTAGCTCTACTGTACTCTGCCCTACTCTGCTCTGCTTTCCTTTACTTTGCTCTACTCTGCTCTACTCTACACTGCTCTACTACACTCCACTCTATTATACACTAGCTTGGCCTACCCTTACCTAACATAGCCTAACCCTTCTTAGCTCGACTTAGCTCTACTCTACTAAGCTCTACTCTACTTTTTTCTACTCTACTCTACTCTCCTTTACTCTACTATGCTCTTGTCTACTCTACTCTTGTCTACACTACTCTGCTCTGCTCTACTCTTCACTGCTCCACTCTTCTCTACTCTACTCTACTTTACTATACTTTATTGAACTCTAGCTTATCCAAGCATAACCTAACCTTGCTTTACTTTACTCTATTATACTCTAGCCTAGCTTGGCCTAGCCTAGCCAAACCAAGCCTAACCACGCCTAGCCTAGCTTAGCCACACCTAGTTCTACTCTACTCTAGTCTTCTCTATTATGTTATTCTTTACTCAAACCTTGCTTAGCCTGGCCTAGACTAACATACCTCTACTCTACTCTACTATAGCCTTGCCTAGCTTAACCTAGGTTAACTTAGCTCTGCTCTACTCTATTATACTTTGCTCTACTCTAATCAATTCTACTCTACTCTTCTCTACTTTACTCTACTCTTCTTTACTCTACCCTACTCTACTCTACTTTACTCTACTATACTCTTCTCTACTGTAGCCTACTTTAGAATAACCCAGCTAAGCCTAGCCTAACATAAGTCTAGTTTACTCTACTCTACACTACTCTACTCTACTCTACTCTACTAAACTGTACTCCAATCTTCTCTACTCTAAACTCTTCCCTACTCTACTCTTCTAGCCTAACCTAACCTAGCCTCGCCTAACCAAGCCTAGCCCAACTGAACCTAGCTAAACTGTGCTCTACTCTACTCAATTCTACTTTATTCTACATTACTCTGCTCTACTCTACTCTACTCTACTCAACTTTAACCTAGCCTCGTCATGCCTTGCCTAGCCTTGCTTAGCCAAATCTAGCTCTATTATACTCTACTTTGCTCTACTCTGCTCTATTTTATTCTACTCTACTCTACTTTAAGCTACTCTGCTCTTCTCTACTCTGCTCTACTCTGCCCTGCTTTGTTCTTCTCTGCTCTTCTCTACTCTACTCTACTCTAGCCTAGCCTAACCAAGCTCTACTCTACTCTTCTTTACTCTACTATATTCTACTCTTCTCTACTTTAGCTTAGCCTACCTTAGCCAAGCTTTCCCCAACCTACCTCTTCTCTACTCTACTATACTCTATTATATTATACTCTACTCTACTCTACTCTACTCTACTCTACTCTGCTTTAAGCTAGCTTAGCCTAGCCTAGCCTAACCTTGCTCTACTCTACTCTACTCTATACTTGCTCAGCTCTTCTCTTTTTTGCTCTAAACTGCTCTACTCTACTTCATACTATTATGCCTTACGTTTTTCTTCTCTACTCTACTTTGCTCTACTCTAACATAGCTTAATCTAATCTTACCTAGCTTTACTATACTCTACTATGCTCTGTCCTTCTTTGTTGAGCTCAGCTTAGCCCTACTCTACTCTATAAAGCTCTACTTTGTTCTGCTCTGTACTACTCTACTCTACTCTACTCTAACCTAGCCTAGCCTAATTTACCTATACTTTACTCTGCTCTGCTCTGTTCTACTTTACCCTACTTTACTCTACTTTTCTTTGCTCTATTTTACTCTACTCTACTGTACTCTACTCTACTCTACTGTACTCTACTAAACTATACTCTACTTTAACTTAGTTTAGCCTAGCTTAGCTATGCCTAGCCTAACCTAGCTCTACTCTATTCTACTCTGCTCTATCCTACTCTACTCTACTCTACTCATCACTAGCCTAGCCTAGCCTAACCTTACTCCACTCTACTTTACTCTATTCTAATCTACTCTAAACAAATCTATTCTACTCTACTCTACTCCCCTCTAACTTAGCCTAGCCTAATCTAGCATAACCTACCTCTACTCTACTCTACTCTCATCAACTCTACCCTAGCCTAGCTTAGCCTTACCTAGCTCTACTCTACTATGCTCTGCTTTGTTCTATTCTACTCTGCTCTACTCTACTCTAACATACTCTATCACACTCTAGCCTAGCCAAACCTACCTCTGCTCTACTCTACTCTACTCTACTCAACTTTATTCTACTCTAGCCTAGCCTATTCTTGCCTTACTTTGCCTAGCCTAACCTAGCTCTACTCTACTATGCTCCACACTAACCTAACCTAGCCTTGCCTACCCTAACTTAGCTCTACTCTACTCTACTATGCTTTGCTCTACAATGCTCTGCTCAACTTTGCTTTGCTCTTATCTACTTTATTTTACTTTGCTTTGCTCAACTTTGCTCTATTTTACTCTACTCTCCTCTACCCTACTCTCCTCTACTCTACTCTGTTCTACTCAACTCTGCTCGACTCTACTATGCTCTACTCTACTCTAATCTAGCTAAGCCTAGTTTATCATAACCTAACCTAACTATACTACAGTTTACTCTACTCTACTCTATTATACTCTAGCCTAGACTAGCCTGGCCTAGCTATCCAAAATTAGCCTAACCTAGCCTAGCCTAGCATAGCCTATCCTAGCTCAACTATACCCTAATGTACTCTACTCTTCTCTACTCTACTCTTCTCTACACTACTTTACTCTTCTCTATACTAACTAAGCCTAGACTATCAAAACCCAACCTTGCTCAATCTACTCTAGCTTGCTTAACCTAGCCTAGCCTAACCTAGCTCTTCTCTGCTCCACTTTATTATACTATACTCTACTCTATTTTGCTCTACTCTTCTCTACTTTGTTATACTCTAATCTATTCTTTGTTACTGTACTCTATCCATGCCTAACCTAACTTTTCTCTACCCTACCCTACTTTACTCTACTTTGTTCTCACCTAGCCTAGTCTAGCTTAGCTTAGCCTAACCTAGCTCTACCTTTTTCTACTTTACTCTACTCTACACTAGCCTTGCCTAGCCTACACGAGCCTTGCCTAACTTAGCTCTACTCTACACTACTCTACACTACTTTAATCTAGTCTAACCTTGCCTAACAAAGCCTAAGCTACTCTACTCCACCTTACTCTACTCTGCTCTGCTCTGTAGGATTCTTCGAAAAAGCGTACGCGGGCTGACTCGGAGACCTGGGATCTTGGCGCATGAGTTTTGAGGTAGAGAAACTTTCTATCATAGAGAACCAGAACAGAAGAACCTTGAATAATAGATGCGGATTCATTAG
The DNA here is from genome assembly GCA_023846275.1 of Vanilla planifolia. Taxonomy (NCBI): domain Eukaryota; kingdom Viridiplantae; phylum Streptophyta; class Magnoliopsida; order Asparagales; family Orchidaceae; genus Vanilla; species Vanilla planifolia. The sequence continues at coordinate 183,272 of JAIUJO010000306.1, read as the reverse complement.
CTGCTTCCAGTTCGACAACAAGAACTGGACCTGGTTCAATCTTGAAAGCTGCCCTTCTTCTTTCAACCGTGGTTGGCATGGATGTCTTTCAGAAAAAGCTCCCCAGAGGGGGGTAAAATAGGGGAACTTCTCAATGAGTGACCCGGGGCCAGGTTGCTTCATCGAGTGAGGAAAGACCTCTTCAAAAGACCTTTGGGGAACATTTCCCATTTCCTAGTCCTTGGCTCATTCACCGATGCTTTGACTCCTAAATATATATACATACATCAATATATCAACATCAAACATCAATATATATACATCAATGTTGGGACAATCAATCAACAAGCTCTATAAACAGGTTCGGGTACTCTAATGCTAGGATATGGGGTGACTTTGGAAAAGACCTCAGGTTCGGTGAACGCTTCCATGATTCTATCGTGAATTCCCCTTTGGGAAACGCATGGACCCTATACTTCATCATGGAAAAACTGATCTAGTGACTTTGTCTTTTCTTTTTGAGCACCTGTTCTACTCTACTCTACTCTACCATGCTCTATATTACTCTACTCTACTATTCTACTTTGCTTTGCTCTACTCTACTTTGCTTTGCTCTGCTCTGCTATTCTTTACTTTGCTCTCCTCTCCTCTACTCTACTTTACTATGCTATACCATATCATAATCTACTCCACTCTACTCTACTCTTTTTTACCCTACTCCATTTTATCTTACTTTACTCTAGCCTAGCCTAACCTAGCTCCACTCTACTCTACACTACTCTACTCTACTCTACCCTACTCTAGCCTAGCATAGCTTAGCCTAGCCTAACCAATCCTAACTCTACTCTACTATACTCTATTATGCTCTATTATAGTTTACCCTACTTTACTCTAGTCTAACCTAACGAAGCATAGCCTAACCAAGCTCTACTCTACTCTACCTTACTCTATTAATCTAGCCTAGCCTTGCCTAGCTTAGCCTAGCCTAGTGTGGCCTAACTTGCCTTAGCCTAACCTTGTTCTGCTCTACTCTGCTTCATTCTACTATGCTCTACTCTTCTTTGCTCTTCCTTACTTTGCACCACTCTACTCTGCTCTACTCTACTCTACTATATACCATAGCCTAGCATAACTTAGCATTGCCAAACCTAGCTATACTCTACTATACTCTACTCTGTTCTACTCTAGGCTAGCCCTGCCTAGCCTACCATATACTAGCCAAGTCTAGCCTAGCTGAGCCTACCCTAACCTAGCTGTACTCTACTCTAATGTACTCTACTATACTCTACTCCATAAAGCTCTACTTGACTCTACTCTAACCTACCGTAGCCTAGCATAGTGTAACTTAGCCTAGCCTAACCTGGCCTAGCATAACTAAGCTCTACTCTACTCTCCTCTACTTTATTATGCTCTACTCTTCTTTGCTCTACTCTACTTCACTTTATTCTAGCCTAGCCTAGCTTTGCCTAACCTAACATAACCTAACCTAGCTCTACTTTACTCTACACTACTCTACACTACTCTACTTAACTCTACTCTACTCTAGCCTAGCCTAGCTTAACCTAACCTAGCTTAGCCAAACCAAATTGAGCTCTACTCTGCTCTACTATAAAATACTCTACTTTACTCAACTCAACTCTACTCTAATCTAGTCTAATGTACTCTAAGATAACCTGGTCTAGCCTACCTTAGCAAAGCCTACCCAAACCTAGCTCAACCTAGTTCTACTCTACTTTACTCTACTCTAACTTAGCCTTACCAAGCCTATCCTAACCTAGCTCTCCTCTACTCTACTCTAATCTACTCTATTTGATTCTACTCTACTCTAGCTTAGTCTAAACTAGCTCTACTCTAGTCTACTTTTCTCTGCTTTGTTCTATTTTGCTATGCTCTACTTTATTATACTCTTCTTTATTCTACTCTACTCTACTCTATTATGCTATACATTACTCTAGAATAGCTTAGCCTAACCAAGCTATACTCTACTTTGCTCTGCTCTACTATATTATAATCTACTCTAGCCCAGGTTAGCCTAGCCAAGCCTAACCATGCTTTGCCCTATTATTCTTTTTTCTACTCTACTTTGCTCTTCTCTACTCTACTATGCTCTTCTCTACTCTTCTCTGGTCTACACTACTCTGTTCTACTCTATCCTTCACTACTCCACTCTTCTCTTCTCTGCTCTACTCTAATCCACTCTGCTCAGTTATGCTCTTCTCGACTCTCCTCTCCTCCCCTTACCTCTTCTCTTACCTTCTCTACTCTACTCCCCTTTACTCTACTATACTCTTCCCTATTCTACTCTACTCAACTCTACTATACTCTTCTCTATTCTACTCTGCTCTACTATACTCCATCCTATTCTACTCTACTTTACTCTACCCCATCATACACAAGCGTAGCCTAGCTTGCCTAATCTAGCACTACTCAACTCTACTTTACACTACTCTACTCTAATCTAGCCTAGCTTAGCCTAGTCTAGCTTAGCCTATCCTAGCTTAGCCTAAGCTAGCTCCACTCTACTCTCTTGCACTCTACTCTACTCTACTCTAACTTAGCCTAAATTAGCCTTGCCTACACCCACCTAACATAGCTCTCCTCTGTTATACTCTATTATGCTCTACACTACTCCGCTCTGTACTACTCTGTATTACTCTGCTTAACTCTTTCACTCTGCTCTACTCTGCTTTCCTCCCTCTCCTCTCTTTTACTCTGCTCTACTCTAGTATACTCAACTCTACTCTACTATACTCTTCTCTACTCTACTCTACTCTACTCTACTCTACTCTTCTCTACTCTACTCTACTTTGCTCTACTCTACTCTACTCTATTCTAGGCTAGCCTAGCCTATCCTAGCTCTACCTTACTTTAATCTAATCTAGCCTTGCCTAGCTTATCCTTGAGTAGCCTAACCAAGCTCTACTCTACTCTACTCAACTCTATTCTAGCCTACCGTAGCCTAGCCTAACCTAGCTCTATTATACTCAACTCTACTCTACTCTAATCTACTTACTTTACTCTAATCTACTTTACTAGACTCTACTATACTCTAATATAGCATAGCATAGCCTAACCAAGCTCTACTTTAATCTACTTTACTCTATCCTATCCTAGCCTAGCCAAGCCTAACCTACGTAGCCTAGCCAAACCAAGCTCTACTCCATTTTACTTTGCTCTGTTATACAATGTTCTGCTCCACTCTTCTCTACTTTACCCATCTCTACTCTATCCTGATCTGCCCTATTATTCTCTGCTCTTTACTCTAGCCAAGCCTAGCCTAACCCAGCTCTACTATACTTTACTCTACTCTATTATAGCCTAGCCTTACCTCAATTAGCTCATACTCTACTCTTCTCATCTTTACTACACTCTACTCAAGTCTCATCCACTCCACTGTAATCTATTTTACTCTTCTCTAACATAGCCTAAGCTAGCCTAGCCAAACCTAGCTCTTCTCTACACTACTATAGCTGAGCCTAGCCTAACCTAGCCTTGAATAACCTAGCTCTACTCTACTCTACTCTTCTCTGCTTTGCTCTGTGTTGCTCTGCTCTACTCTATACTACTCTACTTGGGCCTAGCCTTATTTAATTGAGCCTAACCAAGCTCTACTCTACTCTACTATACTTTAGCCTAACCTAGCCTAACTAACCCTAACCTAACCTTGCCTGGCCTAGCCTAACCTAGCTCTACTCTACTTTACTCTACTATACTCTACTATACTCTACTTTTCTCTACACTACTCTACTCTACTCTACTCTACTTGACTCCACTCTACTCTAACATAGCATAGCCTTGCCTAGTTTAGCCAAGCCTTACCTAGCCTAGCCTAAGCTTGCTCTACAATACTCTGCTCTTCCTCTCTCTATTCGATTCTTACCTAGAATAGCCTCACACAGCTTAACCTTGCTCTACTATACTTTAATCTACTCAACTATACTCTACTCTACCCTACTCTTCTCTACTCTTCTCTACTCTAGCCTAGCTTAGCCTACCCTAGCCTAGCCTAGCCTGACCTAGCTCTTCTCTACTCTACTCAACTCTACTCTAGCCTAGCCAAGCCTAGATTAGTTGATGATAGCCTAACCTAGCTCTATTGTACTTTAGTCTACTCTATACTGCTCTGCTCTACTCTACTCTACTCTACATTTCTTTGATCTACTCTTATACTCTTTTTGCTCTAGTTTACTTTTCTCTACTTTACTCTCCTCCACTCTCCTCTTCTCTACTCTACTCTACTATGCTCTACCTTGCTCTCCTCTACTCTATTTTGCTCTACTCTATTTTACTATTATACTCTACTTTTCTCTACTCTACTCTAGTCGAGCCTAGCCTAACCTAGCCAAAACTTGCTCTATCCTTCTCTTCTTTACTTTACTCTACTAAACTCTAGCCTAGCCTAGCCTATCATAAGATAGACTAACCTTGCTCTACTCTACTTTGCTTTGCTTTGCTCTACTATGCTTTACTATACTCTACTCTACTCAGTTCTGTGCAATGTTGCTCTACTTTGCTCTACTCTGATCTTCTCTACTTTGCTCTACTCTACTCTCCTTTACTCTACTCTATCCTAAGATAACCTAGCCTAACCTAACCTAACCTAACCTAGCTCTACTCTACTCTACCCTACTTTACTCTACTCTACTCCACTCTACTCTTCTCTGCTATTCTCTTCTCTAACCTAGCCTAACCTAACTAATCTAGCTCTTCTCTACTCTACAACATCCTAACGTAGCTTAGCCTAGACTTTCCTAACCTAGCTCTACTATACTCTACACTTGTCTGCTCTACTCTGTAATACTTTTCTTTACTTTTCTCTTCTATACTATGCTTTGCTCTACTCTGCTCTACTCTACTCCACTATACTCGTGCCTAACATTGTCTAACCTCGCTCTACTCCACTCTAATCTACTCTTCTCTACTCTACTCTTCTCCAGTCTACTTTATTATACTTTAGTCTACTGTACTCTACTCTAGCCAAGCCAAGCCTAACCTAGCCTATCCTAGCCTAACCTAGCCTCACTCTAATTTATTTGCTATACTCTACTCTACCTTACTTTTCTCTAACTAGCCTAGCCTAGCCTATCCTAATAATGTTGTATTCTTCTCTACTCTACTCTTCTCTACTCTACTATACAATACTTTAGCCTAGCGAAGCCTACCTTAACCTAACTTAGCCGTGCTCTACTTTGTTCAGCTCTACTCTACTCTGTTATGTTCATTCTCCTCTGTTCTATTCTACTCTTATCTACTTTGCTCTACACTATTTTACTCTGCTCTAGTCTTCCCTAACCTTGTTTACTCTACTCTACTCTACGTTAGCTTAGCCTAGCCTAACCTAACCTTGGTCTACTCTATTGTACTCTACTTTACTCTAGCTTAGCCTAACTTAGCTTAGCCTTTGCTAACATAACCTAGCTCCACCCTACTATACTCTACCCTACACTACTCTACCCTAGTCTAATCACACTAGTCTACTCTTCTCTTCTCTAACCTAGTCTAGATGAGCCTAGCCTAGCCTCGCTTAAGCTAACAAAGCTCTACTCTTCTTTACTTTACTCTATTCTGCTCTGTTCTACTCTACTCTACTCTACTCTATTCTAGTCTACTCTGCTTTGCTTTTCTCTACTCTGCTCTAGTCTTCTCTGCTTTGCTCTACTTTATTCTGCTTTACTCTACTCTACTCTATTGAGGCTTAGCCTAGCCTAACTGAGCTTTACTCTACTCTACTGTACTCTACTATAGCCTAGCATAACCAAACCTAGCTCTACTCCACTCTATTATGCTCTACTCTACACCATTAGACTCAAGTCTATTCTACTCTCCTCTACTCTACTCTACTCCACTCTAACTAGCCTAGCCTTCCTTAACTAACCTAGCTTTATTTTACTCTACTCTAACAAAACATAGCCTTGCCTAACCTAGGTGTACTCTACTCTACTCTATTCTCCTTTGCTCTTCTGTATTTTTCTCTATTCCACTCTACTCCACTTGACTCTATATTGCTCTTCTCTTCTCTACTCTACTCTACTCTGTTGTACACTATTCTAGCTTAACCTAACCTAGCTCTACCCTACTTTACTCTACTCCACTATAACTTAGCCTAGCCTAGCCTATTCTTGCCTAAGCTAGCTCTATTCTACTCTACTCTACTCTATTGTACTCTACACAACTCTACTCTAACATAGCCTAGCCTTGCCTAGTTTAGCCAAGCCTTGCCTAGCCTAGCCTAAGCTTGCTCTACTATACTCTACTCTACTCCTCTCTACTCGATTCTTGCCTAGCCTAGCCTAACATAGCTTAACCTTGCTTTACTATACCTTAATCTCCTCTACTATACTCTACTCTACCCTACTCTTCTCTACTCTATCCTAGCTAAGCCTAGCCTAGCCTAGCCAGTCTTAGCTCTACTCTACTCTACTCAACTCTACTCTAGCTTAGCCAAGCCTAGATTAGCCTAGGAGAGACTAACCTAGCTTTATTTTACTTTACTCTATACTATTTTCCTCTACTCTACTCTACTCTACATTTCTCTATTCTGCTCTTATACTCTTTTTTGTTCTACTCTACTTTTCTCTACTTTACTCTCCTCTACTCTACTCTACATTGCTCTACTTTACTCTCTACTCTATTTTAGTCTACTCTATTTTACTTTACTCTAGCCTAGCCTAACCTAGCTTTACTCTACTCTTTTCTAGCCTATCCTAGCCTAGCCTAGCTCACCCTAGATAAGCCTAGCCTAACCAAGCTTTACTCTATAATATTCTACTCTACTTTACTCTATGTTACTCTATTTTAATTAGGTCTTGCCCTACCTAACCAAGCTCCACTCTATTGCACTATACTCTAGAATAACTTTACCTTGCCTAGCATAGCATAGCCTAGCTTATCCTAACCTAGTTCTTTTTTTCTCTACTCTTCTTTGCTATGCTTGGCTCTGCTCTACTCTTCTCTACTCTGGTCCACTTTCTTTGCTCTACTTTACTCTACTCTACTCTACTCTACTCTGTACTCTAGCCTAGCCTAACTTTACTCCACTCTACTCTACTTTACTATAGCCTAACATGGCCTAACCTAACATTTCTTAGGCTAGCCTAACCTAGTCTTGCCTACCTTAGCCAAGCCTAACCAAGCTCTACTCTACTCTAATCTACTCTACTCTACCATAAACAAGCGTAGGCTAACCTTTTTTAACCTCACCTAACCTAGCCTAGCCTAGCCTAACTTAGCATTACTCTGCTCTGCTTTCCTCTATACAACTCTACTCTGCCCTATAATGTTATGCACTATATTGCTCTACTCTACTCTGCTCCACTCTTCTATGATCTACTCTACTCTAGTCTACTCTAACATAGCCTAGCTTAGCCTAACCTTGCTTATCCCAACCTAGCTCTAATCTAATCTACTCTACTGTATTCTACTCTAACTCTACTTTTCTCTACCGTACTCTACTCTAATCTACTTTACTCTTTTCTAATCTACTCTAGCCTTGCCTAGACTACCCTAGCCTATGGTAGCCTAGCCTAACCTTACTTTACTCTTCTTTACTCTACTCTACTCTACTCTAATCTAGCTTAACCAAGCCTAGCCTATCCTAACCTTGCTCTATTTTACTCTACTCTACTTCACTCTACTCTACTCTACTCTATTATAACCTCACCTAGCCTAGTCTAGCATAACCTCGATCTGCTCTGGTCTGCTTTATTATGCATTATTCTATTTTACTATGCTATGCTCTACTCTGCTCTACTCTACTCTACCCTACTCTACTCTACTCAACTCAACTTAACTCTACTCTACTCTACTATACTCTAGCTTTGCTAGGCTAACCTCATTCTACTCTACTTAACTCTACTCTACTCTACTCTTGCCTAACTTAGCCTAACCTAGCTTTTCTCTATACTACTCTGCTCTACTCTACACTACTCTACTTTTCTCTACTCTACTTTGCTCTCCCCTACTCTCTTATGCTCTTCTCTACAATACTCTGGTCTACTCTACTTTACTCTGTTCTGGTCTACTCTAAACTACTTTGCTCTATTATGCTCTGTTCGACTCTACTCTACTCTAGCCTAGCCAAGCATCACCTAGCCTACCCTAGCCTAACTTAGCTCTTCTCCATTCCACTCTACTCTGCACTACTCAGCTCTACACTGTATTGCTTAGTTTTACTCCTCTACTCTGCTCTGCTCTCCTCTGCTCTCCTGACCTCTCCTTAACTCTACTATACTCTACTCTTCTCGACTCTACTGTACTCTACTCTACTATATTATACTCTACTCTACTCTAGCCTGGCCTAAGCTAGCCAAGCTTAGCCTAACTTAGCTCTACTTTACTCAACTACACTCTACTATAGTCTAGCCTTGCCTAGTATAGCCTACCTTAGCAAAGTCTAACATAACCTGGCCTTGTACAACGTAGCTCTACTCTATTATACTCTAATTTACACTACTCTAATCTACTTTACCCGAGTCTAATCTACTCTAACATAGCATTGCCTAGCTTAACCAAGCTCTACTGTATTATAATCTACTCTAACATAGCCTAGCCTAGCCTTACCTTCCTTAGCCTGGCCTAACCATGCCTAACCTAGCTATACTCTACTCTGCCCTACTCTATTATGTTATGCTCTGCTCTACTATTCTCTACTCTACTCTACTCTGCTCTATTATACTCTACTATGCTCTACTATTCTCTACTCTGTACTCTAGCATAGCCTAGCTTAGCTAAGCCTAACCTAGCTCAGCTTTACTCTACTCTACTTTACTATACTTTACTCTTCTCTAGCTTAGCCAACCATAGCCTAGCCTAGCCTAGCTTTTCCTATGCTAACCTAACTCTACTCTACTTTAATCTTGCCTACCCTAGCCTAGACTAACCTAGCCTTATTAAGCCTAACCTACCGCTACACTGCTCTACTCTACTCTACTCTACTCTATTCTACTACGCTTTACTATGATCTGCTCTACTCTACCTTACTCTACTCTACTTTGCCCCTTTCTACCTAGCTCTGCTTTACTCTACTCTAGCCTAGCTTAGCCTAGCCTCACCTAACATAGCTATATTCTAGTCTACCCTACTCTACTCTACTCTACTATACTCTATCTTACCTAACCCTGCCAACAAAACTTAGCTATGTTCTACTATACTCTACTCTACTTTTCTTTTCTCTAATTTGTTTCCTTGGCTTTATTCTACTCCGCTACACTCAACAATGCTTGTCTCTACACAGCTTTTCTTTGCTCTACTCTACTCTGCTCATCTCTGCTTTACTTTACTCTACCCTACTCTGCTCTATTTTATCATACTCTACTCTACTCCATTCTAATCTAACCTTGCTTCACCATGCCTTGCCATACCTTACTTTACTCTACTCTGCTCTGCTACTCAAGCCTTGCCGAGCCTAACCTGACCTAGCTCATCTCTACTCCTCTTTACTCTACCCAACTCTCATCTACTCTACTCTACTCTAGCCTAACTTAACCTAGCCTAACCTAGCTGCACTCTACTCTACTTTGCTCTGCTATGCTCTACCTTACTCTACTTTGCTCTAGTCTTCTCTATCATACTATACTATATTCTACTCAACTTTACTATATTATACTTTACTATACTCTAGCCGAGCTTAGCCAAGTCTAACCTGACCTAGCCTAACCTAGCACTTCTCTACTCTACTCTAGCCCAGCCTAGCTTAGCCTAGCCTAGCTTAACCTAACCTAGCTTAGCTCTACTCTACTATACTCTACTCTGCTCTACACTTATCTCCTCTTCTCTACTCTGATATGCTCTCCTCTGCTCTCCTCTCCTCTACTCTCCTCTCCTCTCCTCTACTATACTCTACTCTACTCTGCTCTACTCATCACTACTCTACTATATTTTACTCTACTACACTCTACTTTACCATACTCTACTCTACTCTACTCTAACCAAGCCTAGCTTAGTCGACCCTAACCTTGCTCTAGTCTAGTCTAAGCTAGCCTATCCTAGCCCAACTTTGGTGTCAAGCCCCCACCAAACCAAGTACAATTATATAACAATATTATCATAAATTTGCTTAGCTGTTACATCAAGTGAGGACAAACAACCAAAAAATCAAAGGTGGGGACCCGACGGTAAGACAAACACACACTCCAAAATTCGCAATATATATAAACACGAACATGTTTTTATAATATTCACACCAACCCCTCCCTTTCTTTTACACATCTCGTGAAAAGGGTTCTTTTGTAGCAGTACCATTCCCATCTCTTGGTGCAGTGGTTTCATGACCTGTGATGTAAGCACTAAATGAGATTTTATACATCTCATTAGATAATTCCACATAGTTAACCAAGTAAATAAAAAGACATAACCAAATACCATAAACAATAAAGATGAATCATAGGCATTAAGCTAAAATCATACCATATATCATCTACATAAGGTAATGCCAAATGAAAACCACAAAGAAATGCAAGTTCCTTATATAGTGTGTTATTACCGGGCCCAATTCCCTTTGACGCATTATCCTCTGGATCCAATCATCAATGACTGTCCTCTAGCCGACATCCAACCAAGCACATAACACTAGGCAGATATCTGATCCGAAGATCGATACCCTGCGATCCAACACGCTGAGCCTAGTGCCACCAGGCAGGTATGGTACCATACCCTGCGATCCAACACGTTGAGCCTGGTGTAAATCATCATGGAGTCATAGCACATAATCGAGTTCTACTCAACTCTGTACTACTCTACTCTACTTGAGCGAAGCCTAACTGATCCAAGCCTGGCCTAGCTTAGCCTAGCTTAAACTAGCTCTACTCTACTATATTCTTCTCTACTCTACACTAACCTAGCCTAACTTTGCTTATCCTAGCTCTACTCTTCTCAACTTTAATCTTCTCAGCTCTACTCTTTTAGGCTCTATTCTTCTCTATTATGCTCTACTTTACTCTATTGTTCTCTACTCTGCTTTACTCTACTCTACTCTACTCTATTCTAGCCTAGCTTAGACTAGCATAAGGTAGCCTAACCAACCTCTACTCTACTCTATTGTACTTTACTCCACTTTACTCAGGCTTAGCCTTACCTTGCCTACCCTAGCCTAGCCCAGCATAACATAGCATTGCCTAACTTAGCTCCATTCTACTCTAGTCTACTCTACTCTACTCTACTCAACTCTACTCCACTATACTCTAAGATAACCTAACCAAGCCTCACTTAGCCTAGCTCTACTCAACTCTACTCTTCTCTAGCCTTACTTTACCTAGCTTAGCCTTCCTATCCTAGCTTTGCCTAGCTTAACTCTACTCAGCTTTGCTCATTACTGCTCAGCTCTACTCTACTCTACTCAACTCTACATTATTATACTCTAGCCTAGCCTAGCCTAATCTAACCTAGCTCTACTCTACTACACTCTACTCGACTCTAACCTAACCTAGCCTACCCTAGCCTAGCCTAGCCTAAGCTAGCCTACCCTAACCTTACTCTATTCTACACTCTACTCCACTCTACTCTACTCTACTATACTATCACCTTGCTTAACCTAGTTTTGCTCTATTATGCTTTGCTTTACTCTGATCTACTCTACTCTGCTCTACTCTACTCTACTCTACTATACTCCAAAAATTCTACTCTAGCCTAGCCTTACATAGCCTAACCTAGCTTTACTCTACTTGACTCTAGTCTACTCTACTCTACTCTTCTCTACTCTAGCCTAGCCTTTCCTAGCAAGGCTTAGCCTAGCTTAACCCAACATAACCTAGTTCTACTCTACTCAACTTTACTCTAATTTACTCTACTCTACTCTGCTCTAGTCTACCCTAACCTATTTAAGCCTAACCAAACCTAGCTGTACTCTACTCTACTCTGCTCTACTCTACTCTCCTCTACTCTACTCTTGCCTAATTGAGCCTAGTATAAACTTTCTCTGCTTTACTCAACTCTTATTTTCTTTGCTCTGTTATACTTTACTCTTTTGTACTCTACTCTACTCTTGTTTACTCTAGCCCAATTTAGCCTAGCATAGCCTAGCCTAACAAAGCTCCACTCTGCTTTGCTCTATTCTACTCTACTATACTTTTCTCTAGTCTATCCAAGCCTTTCCTTGCCTAACCTAGCCTAGCCAAGCCTAATATAGCTCAACTCTCTTTTACTATACTTTACTCTACTCTACTCTGCTCTACTCTACTCTAACTTAGCCTAACCTAGCCTTACCTAACCTTGCTCTACTCTATATTACTCTATTTTACTCTGCTCTACTCTACTTTAGCTAACCTAGCTTAACCTAGCTCTACTCTACTCTATTATTGTTTGCTCTACTCTACTTTGCTTCTTCTAATATGCTCTTATCTACTTTACTTTGCCCTACTATGCCCTTCTCTAGTCAACTCTACTCTACTCTACTCTGCTCTACTCTATCCTACTCTATTGTACTCTTGTCAAGCCAAGCCTAACTTAGCTATGCTCTACTCTATTCTACTCTACTCTACTCTACTCCATTTTGCTCTACTTTTCTCTACTCTGCTCCACTCACCCCTATGCTATTATATCATTCTCTACTCTAGTCTAGTCTGCTCTACTTTGATCTACTCTATGCTACTCTTCTCTGCACTACTTTGCTCTGCTATGCTCTGGTCATCTCTACTCTTCTTTGTAATGCTCTACTTGGCTCTACTCTGCTCTCCTCTCTTCTCCTCTCCTCTCCTCTCCTCTACTCTACTCTACTCTACTCAACTTTACTCCACTCTACTCTACTTTACTCTACACTACTCTACACTACTTTACTCTACTCTACTCTACTCTAGCCTAACCAAGCCAAGCCAAACCTTGTCAAGCTCTACTCTACTTTACTCTATTATACACTACTCTACTCTAGCCTAGCCTAGCCTAACCCAGGCTAACCGAGCTCTACTCTCTTATTCTTTACTATACTCTACTCTAGACTAGCCTAGCCTAAGATAGAAAACCTAGCTCTACTATACTCTATTATATATTCAATGCTCTACTCTACTTTAGCCTAGCCCAACTTGGCCTAACCAAGCTCTAGTCTACTCTACTCCACTCTATTCTACTCTACTATTCTTATCCTATTTTATTCTACTCTACTCTACTCCACTCTACTCTATTCCATTCTACTCTATTATGCTACCCTCTCCTCTATTCAGATTTTCTTTCCTCTACTCTCCTCCCTTCCCCTCTCCTCTCCTCTCCTCTACTCTTCTCAACAATACTCTACTCTACTCTACTCTACTTTACACTACTCTACGATATTCCACTCTACTCAACTCTACTTTACTCTGTCGTACTCTAACCTGACCTAACCTTGCCAAGCCTAACCTAGCTCTACTCTACTCTACTCTACTCTACCTTAGCTTATCCTAACCTAGCTCTACTCTACCTACTCTGCTATACTCTACTCTTCTCTACTCTACTCTTTTGTACTCTTCTTTACTCTACTCTACTCTACTCTATTCTACTCTACTCTACTCTACTATACTCTAGCCTAGTTTACCCTAGGCTAACCTAGCCTAAAGTAGCTCTTCTCTACTCTACTCAACTCTAGGCTAGCCAAGCCTAGCCTAACTTAGCTCTACTCTACTCTACTCTAGCCTAGCCTAACCTACCTTAACATTGCTCTACTTTACTTTGTTATGCTCTACTCTACTCTACTCTACTTCGCTCTACTCCTCTCTACTTTACTACACTCTACTCTACTCTACTAAAGCTTATTTTAGCATAGCTTAGGCTAGCCTAAAGTAGCTATACTCTACTCTACATATTTTACTCTAATCTACTCCAGTCTACTCAACTCTAGCCTAGCCTACCTGAGCTTAACCTAGCCTAATCATGCTCAACAATGCCTTACTATACTCTTCTCTACTATACTCTAGCCTAACCTAACCTAGCTCTCCTCCACTTTGCTCTACTCTACTCTATTCTACTCTACTTTTCTCTTCTCTCTTCTATTATGCTTTAGCTTACTCGTCTTCACTTTACTATGCTATACTCTAGCTTATCCTAGACTAGCCTAACCTAGCCTATCCTTACCTAACATAGCTCTACACTACTCTACTCTACTACTTTAGCTAGCAAAAATTAGCCTAGTTAGCCAAGTTTAACTTAACCTTGCACAGCTCTACTCCACTCTAATCTACTCTAATCTAATCTACTCTACTCTTGCAAACAATAGCATAGCCATCCTTAGCCTAACTATGCTCTACAATACTCTGCTCTAATCTACTTTGCTCTTCTCTACTCTTCTCTACTCTACTCTACTCAGCACTTTACTCCTCTTCTTTCCTCTGCTTTGCTATTTTTCACCCTTCTCTGCTCTATTTTGCTATACTCTACTCAACTCTAGTCTACTCTAGCCTTGTTTAGCCTTATCCAACTTAGCCTAACTTAGATCTAATCAACTCTAGGTTAACTAAGCCTCCCTTAGCTTAGCATAGCTTAACCTTGCTCTAAACTTCTCTTCTTTACTCTGTTTTGCTCTATTCTGCTCTACTCTATTATGCTCTACTCCATACTCTACTCTTCTTTACCATACTCTACTCTACTCTGCTCTACTCTACTCTACTATGCTCTACTATACTCAGGCTTACCCTTACCTAACCTAGCTTTACTCTACTCTATTGTACTTTGCTCTACTCTACTCTACTTTACTCTACTCTTCTATTCCCTGCTCTATTATACTCTACTCTACTCTACTTTACTCTACTCTAGTTCACTCTACACTACTCTACTCTACTCTACTTTACCATTGCCAAACTTAACCTATCTCTACTCTACTCTACTCTACTTTTTCCTAGCCTAACCTAACCTAGCTAACATAGCTCTACTCTACTATACTCTACTATATTATTCTTTATTTTACTCTACTCTATTCTACTCTACTTTAACCTAGCTTAGCCTAGCCTAGCCTATGCTTGCTTAGCCTAACTTAGCTTTACTCTACTCTACTCTACTCTGATCTACTCTGCTCTACTTTACTTTGGTCTTCTACACTTTGCTCTACAATGCTCTCCTCTACTCTACCTTACACTACACTACTCAACTCTTCTATTCTCTACTCTTCTCTACTCTATTACAAGCCTAACCTAACATAGCTTAGCCTAGCCTAGCCTAGCCTAACCTAGCCTACCTTAGCTCACTATAACCTATCTTAGGCTAAGTTAGCTGTGCTCTACTCTACTCTATAATACTCTATTATAGTCTACTCTACTCTACTCTAATTAAGCCTTACTTAGTTGAGCCAAACCTAGCTTTACTCTACTTTTCGCCACTCTA
Source organism: Vanilla planifolia (assembly GCA_023846275.1). Classification (NCBI taxonomy): domain Eukaryota; kingdom Viridiplantae; phylum Streptophyta; class Magnoliopsida; order Asparagales; family Orchidaceae; genus Vanilla; species Vanilla planifolia. The sequence goes on along the minus strand of JAIUJO010000306.1, from coordinate 168,020 downwards.
CTCAACTCTAGCCTAGGCAAGCCTAGCCTAGCCTAACCAAATCTAGCCAAGCCAAACCTAGCTCTACTCTACTTGGCTCTGATCTACTTTGTTATAATGTACTTTATTCTACTATACTTTACACTACCCTACTCAAGCCAAGCCTAGCCTAACCTAACCTAACTTAGCTTTACTCTACTATACCCTAGTTTACTCTAGCCTAACCCAACCTAGCCTAGCCTAACCTAGCTCTACTGTACTCTACTTTACTCTACACTACTATACTCTATTATACTCTACTATGCTCTTCTCTACTCAACTCTACTTTGTTTTACTCTGTCATGCACTTCTTTGCTCTACTCTGCTCTACTATGATCAGCTAAGCTCAGTTGAGCTCTACATTGCTCTTCTCTGCTCTATAATGCTTTGCTCTACTCTACTCTACTTTATTTTACTCTACTTTATTTTACTCTACTCTACTCTACTCTACTCTAACATTATCTAACCTAACCTAACTTAGCATAGCTTACCCTAAGCTAGGTCTATTATGCATTACTTTGCTCTGTAACACCCTATTATTTTCTATTCTCCTCTACTTTGCCTGGCTCTATTATACTCTACTCAACTCTATCCTTCTCTACTTTGCTCTATTCTACTCTACTCCTCTAAACTCTAAGTAGCCTAGCTTAACCTGGAGTAGCCACTCTAACCTTGCCTAGCCTAAACTTGTGCTAGTCTACTCTACTCTAGCCTAGCCTAACCTAGCCTAGCCTAACCTAGCTTAGCTCTACTCTGCTCTATCTACTCTACTCTAATCTATTCTACTCTACACTACTCTACTTTTCTCTGCTCTACTTTATACTATTCTCTACTCTAGTCTACTTTAGCCTAGTTTAGCCTAGCTTAGCCAAGCTTAGCTAAACCTAGCTCTACTCTACTCTACTCCACTCTAATTTGCTATACTTTAGCATAGCTTTGCCTAGCCTAGTTAAGCATAGCCAAGCCTAACCAAACCTAACTCTACTCCACTTTACTCTACTCTACTCTACTCTAATCTTCTCTACTACACTTTACTCTAACTTAGCCTAGCCTAGCCTAAATCAACTCGACTTTACTCAATCCTACTCTACTCAACTCAACTCTACTCTACACTACCTTAGACTAATTTAATTGAGCCAAGCCTAGCATATTATAGCTCTGCTCTATTACACTATGCTATACTCTTCTCTACTTTGCTATACACTTCGCAATTGTACTCTAGCCTAGCCTAACCTAGCTCTAATCTACTCTAATCCATTCTACTCTTCTCTAGCCTAGCCTAACCACAACAGCCTAGCCTAGCCTAAATTAGCTCTACTTTACTCTACTATACTCTACACTACTCTACACTAGCTTAGACAAGCCTAGCCTAACCTAACCTAGCTCTACTCTTCTCTGTTTTACTCTACTCTACTCATGCCTAGCCTAGACTAGCCTAACGTAACATAACCTAGCTCTACTCTACTCTACTCTGCTTTACTTTGCTTTACTTTGTGTTACTCTACTTTGCTTCACTCCACTCTACTCTACTTAGATTAGGTTAGCTCTACTCTACTCTTCTCTTCGCCATTTTGCTTTGCTCTGCCCTCCTCTTCTCTATTGTGTCCTACTCTACTCTGCTTTAGCCTAGCTTAGCCCAGCCTAGCCTAAACTAATCAAGTTATACTCTACTCTACTCTAGCCTAGCTTAGCCTAGCCTAACCTAGCTCTACTTAACTCTATTATACTCTACTCTATTGTACTCTACTCTACTATACTCTTCTCTACTCTACTATATTCAGCTCTACTCGATTATACTCTGTTCTGCTCTACTCTGCTTTACTCTACTCTACTCTACTTTACTCTAGCCTAACCTTACCTAGCCTAGCCAAGCCTAGCCGATCATGCCTAACCTTGTTATACTCTATTATACTTTACTCTAGTCTGGCTAGGCTACCCTAACCTTACCTGGCTCTGCTATACTATACTTTACTCCACTTTGCTCCACTCTACTCTACTCTGCTTTGTACTATTTTACTCTATTATGCTCTACTCTACTCAACTCTACTCTACTCTACACTTCTCTGCTATGCTCTTCTCTAATCTTCTCTATTCTAGCCTAGTCTTGCCAAGCCTAGCCTAGTCTAGCCTAAACTAGCTCTACTCAACTCTACTATACTCTACTCTACTGTACTGTATGTTGTTATACTCTAGCCTTGCCTATTCTAGCCTAGCCTACCCTAGCCTAGCCTAACCTAGCTCTACTCTACTTTACTCTAATTTACTCTATTACATTCTTCTCTATTATACTCTACACTAACTTATCTTAGCTAGCCTAACTTAGCCTAACCTAGCTCTACTCTACTCTACACTTTCCTACTCTACTCTACTTTACTCTACTTTAGCCTGGCTAAGTTTAACCTAGCCTAGCCTAACCCAAAACTTGTTCTGCTCTGCTCTCGTTTACTTTGTTGTACCCTACTCTACTCTGCTTTGCTCTACTCTACTCTACTTTTCTTTACTTTACTCTACTCTACTCTACTCCACTATACTCTAGCCTAACATAGCCTAACCAATCTCAATCTACTCTACTCTACACCATAATACTCCACTCTAGCCTATCCTACCAAACCTACCCTAACTTAACCTAGCACTTCTCTACTCCACTCTGCTCTTCTCTACTCTCCTCTCCTCTCCTCTACTATACTCTACTCTACTAAAGTTAACTCTACTCTAATCTTGCCTAGCTTAGCCTAACTTAGCTCTACTCTACTCTACTTTAGCTTAGCCCAGCCTAGCCTAGCCTATCTTAACCTAGCTCTATTCTACTCTTTTTTGCTCTGCTCTGCTCTGCTCTGCTCTACTCTACCCTACTCTACTCTACTAACCAAGCTCTACTCTACTCTTCTCTAGCCTCACCTTGCTTAACTTAGCTCTACTTTACTTAGCTTTGCTTTACTCTACTTTGCTTTGCTCTACTCTGCTCTACTCTACTCTACTCTACCCTACTCTACTCCACTCTACACTACTCTACTCTAGCCAAGCTTAGCCCTAGGTCTACTCTACTCTGCTCGACTTTAGCCTAGCTTAACATAGCTTAGCCTAGCCTAGCCTAACTTAGCTCTGCTCTGCTCTTCTCCACTCTTCTCTACTCTATTATACTCTGCTTTGCTCTACTCTACTCTATTCTGCTCTGCTTTACTCTACTCCACTTAAGCAAAGGTAAGCCTTGCCTAACCAAGCCTAGCCAAACCTATCCCAACCAAGCCTAACATAGCCTAACCTAACCTAGCTCTACTCTACTCCATTATAATCTACTTACTCTACTCTATCCTAGCCAAACATAGCCTAGCCTAACCTAGCTCTACTATACTCTATTGTACTCAACTTTACTCTACTCAACTCTATTCTATTCTACTATACTCTAATCTACTATACTCAAACTTATCCTAACTTAGCCTAACCTAGCTCTACTCTGCTCTACTTAACTCAGCTCTACTCTGATATACTCTTCTCTACTCTAGTTAGCCTTACTCTACTCTACTCTTCTCGACTAAACTCTGCTCCATAATAGCCGTTCCTAGCCTAGCCTAGTCGAACCTAGCCCTACTCTACTTTACTCTACACTGCTCTACTCTACTCTTCTCTACTCTCCTCTAATCTAGCCTAACCTAGCCTAACTGAGCTCTACACTACCCCACACTACTCTACTCTACTCTACTTTACTCTAACATAGCTTAACATATCCGAGCCTAACACAGCTCCACTCTACTCTACAATCCTCTACTCTTGACCAGCATATCCTAGTCGAGCTTTGCCTAGCCTTTCCTTACTTGACCTAACCGAACTCTGCTCGGCTCTGACCCAACACTGCTCTGCTCAGCTCGATTTTACTGCGCTCTGCTTTATTCTACTCTACTTTACTATGCTCTAGCTAACCTTAGCTTAACCTAACTCCTTATAGTTTACTCTACTCTACTCTAGTATACTCTACTCTAGCCTTGGTAAGCCTACCTTAACCAGTCCTTACTTAGCCTAGCCAAACCATGCTCTACTCTACTCTACTCTACTTCACACTACTCTACTATAACCTAGCCTAACCTATCTGTACTCTGCTCTCCTCTATTCTACTCCACTATGCTCTACTCTACTCAACTTTATCCTAACGTAGCCTAGCCTAGTCTAATCTTTCTCTACTCTACTCTACTCTACTCTGCTCTGTTGTACTCTTCTCTGCTATACTCTATTTCACTTTCCTCCATGCTATTCTACTCTACTCTACTCTATAATGCTCTAGTCTACTCAGCTCTACTTAGCTCTACTCAGCTTTACTCTACTCTACTTTAATCTTCTTTACTGTACTCTACTCTAGCTTTGCCTATCTTAATTGAGCCAAACTATTCTCTGCTCCCCTCTACTTTACTCTACTCTACTTTGCTCTAATCAACTCTGTGCTTCTACTCTACTACACCCTATTAAACTCTGGCCTAACTAAGCCTAACCTAACCTAACCTAGCTCTACTCTACTCTACTATAGCATGGCCATGCCTATCCTAACCTAGCCTAGCATAACCTAGCTCTACACTACTCGACTCTTCTCTACTATATTATACTGAACTCTACTCTACCCTAACCTAGTCTTGCCAAGCCTAACCTAGTATAGGTTACCCTAACCTAGCTCTATTATGCTTTTCTCTACTCTACTCTCTGCTATGCTCTTCTTTTCACTATTCTACCCTTATTTACTCTACTCTACTCTACTCTGCTCCTCTCTGGTCTTCTCTACTCTACTCTTCCATGCTTTGCTCTACTCTATTCTACTCTAACCCATCCTAGCCTAAACGACATGAACCCAATTGGGCTCTTCTCTACTCTACTCTTCTCTATGTTACTCTACTCTATTCGACTCTACACTAGCCTAGCTTTACCTACCCTAACCTAGTCTAGCCTACCCTAACTTAACTGTACTCTACCCTACTTTCCTCTAATCTATTATATTATTCTCTATTACACTCTACTCTACTCCAACCTAGCCTTACCTAGCATATCCTATCTCTACTCTTCTCCCCTCTACTTTAGCCTATCCTAGCTTCAACTTTGCTCCTCTTCTCTATTCTACTCTACTCTGCTCTACTCTACTCTACTCTATTATACTCTAGCCTAGCCTAGCCTAGCTTAACCTAGCTCACCTCTACTCTACTCTACTCTAGTCTACTCTAGCCAAGCTTAGCCTTGCCTAGCTTAACCTAGCCTAGCATAACCTAACTTAACCTAGCTATACTCTACTCTACTCTCCTTTACTCCACTCTACTGTACTCTACTCTACTCTCTCTACTCTACTCTACACTACTCTACTCTAACCTAGCCATGCTTAGCTTAGCCTAAATTAGCTTTACTCTAGTCCACTTTATCCTAGCCTAACCTAGCCCTTCTCTAGCGTACTCTAGTCTTCTCTACTTAGCTCTACCCTACTCTACTCTACTCTAGCCTTGCCTATCCTAACCTAGCCCAGCTATTCTCTACTCTACTCTACTTTACTCTATTTTGCTCTACTTTGCTCTGATTTGCACTACTCTTCTTTGTTCTACTCACTCTACTCTATATTATTATACCCTATTAAACTCTAGCCTAACCTAGCCAAGCCTAACTTAACCTTACTCTACTCTACTATACTCTACCTACTATACTCTAGCATGGTAGTGCCTAGCCTAACCTAGCCTAAGCTAAACCAGCCTAACTTAGCTCTATACAACTCAACTCTTCTCTATTATATTAAGCCCAACTCTACTGTACTCTACTCTAACCTAGCCTTGCCTAGCCTAACCTAGTATAGGTTAGCCTAACATAGCTCTACTATGCTTTGCTCTACCCTAGTCTGAGCTCTCCTCTTCTTTCTCTGTTTTGCTCTACTCTACTCTTCTCTACTCTACTCTACTCTACTCCTCTCTGGTCTTCTCTATTCTGCTCTTCCATGCTATGCTCTACTCTATTCTACTATAGCCCAACAAAGCCTAAACAAGCCGAATCTAATCGGGCTCTGCTCTACTCTACTCTTCTCTATGCTACTCTACTCTACTCTATTAAACACTAGTCGAGCGTAGCCTATCCTAACTTAGCCTAGCTAATCCTAACCTAACTCTACTCTGCCCTCCTCTACTCCAGTCTATTATGTTATTCTCCACTCTACTCTACTCTACTCGAACCTACCTAGCTTAGCATATCCTAGCCCTACTCTTGTCTACCCTACTTTAGCCTACCCTAGCCTAGCCAAACCTAGCTTCCCTTTTGCTCTTCTTCTCTACTCAGCTCTACTCTACCCTACTCTACTCTTCTCTACTCTAATGTACTCTAGCTTGGCCTATCTTAGCTTAACTTAGCTCACCTCTACTCTACTTTACTCTAGTCTAGCTTAGCCTAGCCTTTCCTAGCCTTACCTAGCCTAGCCTAAACCAAGCTAACCTAGCTCTACTCTACTCTACTCTCCTTTACTACAATTTACTCTACTCTACTCTACTCTCTCTACTTTACTCTACTCTACTCTACTCTAGCCTAACCTATCCAAGCCTAACCTAACCTAACTCTACTCCACACTACTCTAGTCTCGAGCCTAGCTCAACCTTACTTATCCTAGCTCTGTTATAGTCAGCTCTACTATTTTTTGCTCTGCTCTACTATTCTCTACTCATCTCTTCTCTACTCTACTCTACTCTACTCTACTTTACTCTACACAGCCTCACTCTACTCTGCTTTATTCTACTCTGCTCTATTCTAACCCACTCTACTCTACTATACTCTAGCATTGTCTAGCCTAATGTAGATATATTATACTTTACTCTACTCTAACCTAGCATAGCCAAACCTAGCTCTATTCTATTATACTCTACTCTAACAAGCATAAGCTAGCTTAACATGGCTCTAACCTTCTCTACTCTACTCTACTATACTCTACTCTATTCTACTCTAGCTTACCCTAGCCTATCCTAACTCTACTCTACTCTAATCTACTCTACTATGCTATGCTCTGCTCTATTCTACTCTTCTTTGATCTACTCTACACTATTCTACTCTACTCTAGCCTACATTAACCTAGCTTAACTTATCCTAACCTAGCTCTACTCTACTCTACCCAACTTAACTCTACTCTACTCCACTCTAGTTTAACCTAGCCTTGTGTAACCTACCTTAACTTGCTCTAACATGCTCTACTCTACCCTAACCTTACATAGGGTAGCCAAGCCTAACTTATCCTCACTAACATAGCCATTCTACACAATTCTATACTTTACTTCTCTCTGCTCTACTCTTCTCTACTCAGCTATGCTCTACTCTATTTTTTTCTACTCTACTCTATTATGCTAAGCTCTACTCTGCTCTCCTCTAATCTCCTTTTCTCTACTCTACTCTACTCTACTCTATTTTACTCTAACCTAGCCTAGTTTAGCTTAACCTTACCTAGCTCTACTTTACTATACTCTACTCTACTCTACTCTATCCTAACTTAACATAGCCTTGTGTAACCTAACTTAGCACTACTTGACCCTACTCTTACATAACCTAGCCTAGCTTAGCCTTATCTAACCTAGTTATCCTTTGCTCTAGTTTAATCTTTTCTACTCTATTCAGCTCAACTCTACTCAACTATATTATACCCTACTCTGCTCCACTATACTCTAGTCCTAGCCTAGGCTAACCTAGCTTGACCTAACTCTACTCTACTCTAACATAGCATAGCCTAGCCTAACCTAGCTCTATCCTATTCTACTCTACTCTACTCTACTCCACTCTACTCTTCTCTAGCTTTACCTATCCTAACCCAGCTATACTCTACTCTACATTACTCTACTATGCTCTACTCTACTCTATTATACTTTTCTCTACTCTATTCTACTTTTCTCTGCTTTTTTACTCTCTACTCTACCCTGTTCTCCTCTACTCTACTCTACCCTACTCTACTTTACTCTACTCTTCTCTTCTCTACTCTACTCTAATCTATTCTACTCTACTAGACTTTACTATACTCTACTATACTTTAACATAGCTTTTTTCTAGCCTAGCCTAGTACAAAATAACCTAACCTTACTCTACTATACTCTGTACTACTCTACTCTACACTACTCTACTTTGCTCTACTCTGCTCTTCGCTAATCTTCTCTACTTTTGTTTGGCCTACCCTAAACAATCCTAGCCTAAGCGAGCTCTACTCTACTCAACTCTTCTCTACTTTTCTCTACTCCACTTTACTTTTCTAGCTTAGCTTAGCCTAACCTAACTTAACTCCACTCTACTCCATACTATATAGCTCTATTCTATAATACTCTACTCTACTCTGCTCCTCTCTACTTAAACCTAGCCAAACCTAAACTTATTGTACATTGCTTTACTTTACTCTAGCTTAGCCTGGCCAAGGTTAGCTTTGCTTTGCTTGGCTCTATTTTGCTCTTCTCTTCTCTGCTCTACTCTGCTCTACTCTACTCTACTCAACTCTACTCTATTATATTTTAGCCTAGCCTAGCCTAGCTTAAACTATCCTAGCTCTACTATGCTCTATTTTACTATACTATACTCTACTCTACTCTACTATAGCCTTGGCTAGCCTAGCCTAACCTAGCCTAAGTTAACCTTCATCTACTCAACTCTACTATCCTTTACCCCACTCTATTCTACTCTACTCTAATCTAAGTTAGCCTAGCCCATTTTATCTCTACTCTACTCTAATATAGCCTAGCCTAACCTTGCTCTACTCTACTTTGCTCTGCTCTACTCTACTCTACTCCATTCTGCTCTCTTCTAATCTTCTCTACATTACTTTATCCTACTTTGTTTTACTTTGCTCTACTTTATTTTATTCTTCTTCACTCAACTCTTCTCTACTCTACTTTGTTTTGCTCTGCTCTACACTACTCTACTCTACTATACTTTACTATTATCTTTTTAACTCAGCCTAGTATAACCAAGCTCTTCTCTACTCTACTCATCTTTACTATACTCTACTCTACACTGCTCTTGCCTAGCCTAGTCTGACCTAACTTTGCTCTACTTTGCTTCGCTCTACTCTACTTGACTCTACTCTACTCTGCTCTACTCTACTTTTCTCTTCCTTGCTCTGCACTGCTCTACTCTACTCTACCCTACTCTACTCTACACTACTCTGCTCTACTCTACACTACGCTACTCTACTCAACACTTGCCTAGTCTAACCTAACCTAGCTTTACTCTAATCTACCCTACTCTACTCGACTCGACTTTTGCCTAGCCTAACCTAGCCTTGCTTAGCCTAGCCTAACCTACCTCTCCTCTACTACTCTTTGTTCTGCACTACTCTACTATGCTTTGTGCTACTCTACTCTTGTTTGTTGTGCTCTGCTTTACCCTACTCTACTTTTGCCAAGCCTAGCCTAGCTTGGCCTAACCTAACCAAGCTCTACTCTACTCCACTCTACTCTACTCTTTCTTAGCAAACTAAGCCTAACTTAGCCTAGCCTTGCCCAACATTGCTTTACACTACTCTACTCTAATTTATTATACTATACTCTACTCTGCTCTTCTCTACTTTACTATGCTCTACTCTTCTATAATATACTATAGTATACTCTACTCTACTATATACTAACATAGCTTAACATAGCCTAACTTAGCCTAACCAAGCCTTACTCTGCTTTGCTCTGCTCTGCTCGATACTATCTGCTCTACTCTAGTCTACTCTACTCTACACTAGCCTTGTCTAGCCTCGTCAATCTTAGTTGAAACAAGTTGTACTCTACTCTAATCTACTTTATTCTACTCTAGCCTAGCCAAGCCTAGTCTAGCTTAAATTAGCTCTACTCTACTCTACTCTACTCAACTCTACTCTTCTCTACTCTACTCTACACTACTCTACTTTACTCTATTTTACTCTACTCAAACATAGCCTAGGCTACCCTACCTAGCCTAATTAGGCTCAACTCCTTTTTACTCTACTCTTCTCTACTCTACTTTAATGCCTTTTAGGCTATCCTAACCTAGCCTAACTTAACCTAATTAGGTTCTACTCCACTGTACTTTGTTCTACTCTAACTTTGCCAATCTTAGCTTAGCCTAACCTAGCTCTACTCTACTATAATCTACTCTACTCTACTCTACTCTTGCCTAGCCAAGCTTAACCTAGCTCAACTCTTCTCTTCTTTAATCTATTCTAGTCTTCTCTGCTCTACTCTACTCTATTCTACTCTACTCTGCTATGCTCTACTCTACTTTACTCTATGCTACTTTGCTCAACTATAGTCTACCATAGCCTAGCCTAACATAACTCAACTCTTCCCTACTATACTCTATTTTACTCTTCTCTACTCCACTCTAGCCTTGCCTTGCCTAGTCAAGCTTAGCTGAGCTTAACCTAGCTTAACCTAGCTTTACTTTGCTCTACTCTACTCTACTCTATTCTACTCTAACCTAGCCTAACTTAGCTTTAGCCTACTCTACTCTACTCTAGCCTAGCCTAGCTTAACCTTGCTTTACTCTACTCTACTTAACTATACTCCACTCTACTTTACTCTACTTTATTCTACTCTAATCAACTTTACTGTACTCTACTCTACTCTACTCTAACCATGCCTTGCCAAGCCTAACCTAACCTAGCTGTACTCTACTCTACACTACCTAGCTTAAACTAGCCTAGCATAGCACTGCTCTGCTTGCCTCTATTTTGCTCTACTTTGCACTACTCTACTTTTCTCTACTCTACTCTGCTCTACCCTACTCTACTCTACTGTATTGTATCCTAGCATAGCCTAACCTTGCATAGCCTATCCTAGCTCTAATCTACTATACTTTACTATAATCTACTCTTCTCTAGCAAAGGATAGCCTAACCTAGCCTAGGCTAGCCTATGTTAGCTCCACTTTGCTCAAATCTCCTTCACTCCATTCTACTCTACTCTCCCTTACTCTATCTTATCCTAGCCTAGCCTAGCCAAAATTAACTCTACTCTACCCTAGCTTAGCCTAGCCTAACCTCGCTCTACTCTTCAACGCTCTGCTCTACTCTTCTTTGCTCTACTCTGCTTTGCTTTATTATGCTCTTCTCTACTCTACTTTACTCTATTCTCTCTACTTTTGCCTTGCCAAGCCTAACCTAGCTCTACTCTAATTTACTCTACTATGCTCTACCCTACTCTACTCTGCTCTACTCTTCCTACTCTATAATACTCTATTCAACTCTACTCTCTCAGCTCTACTCTACTCTACTCTACTCTAATATAGTCTAGCCTTACCTAGCCTAGCCTAACCTAACATTGCTCTAGTCTACTCTACGCTACTCTACACTACTCGACTGTAGCCTTTCCTAACATAGCCTAGCCTAGCATAGCCTAACGTAGCCTAGCCTAACCAAGCTCTACTCTACTCTACTCTGCTCTGCTTTATAATGCTGTATTTTGCTCTAATTTACTTTGCTCTGGTGTACTCTACTCTAGTTTACCCTATCCTAGCCTAGCATGGCCTAAACTAACAAAGCTTTACTCCATCTACTCTTGTCTAGCCTAACATAGCTTAGCCTAGCCTAACCCTTCTTTACTCAACTCTACTCAACTATACTATACTCTACTCTACTCAACTCTACTCCACTATTCTTTAACCTAGCTTAACATAGCCTAGCTTAGCCTAACCTAGCTCTACTCCACTTTGCTCGGCTCTACTCAGCTCAGCTCAGCTCAGCTCCGTTCTGCTCTGCTCTACTCTACTATGCTCTACTTTATTGTTCTCTACTCTACTCTTGTTTGCTCTTTTCTACTCTACTCCACTCTAGCCTAGCCTAGCCTAACAAAGCATAATTGCACCAAGCTCTACTCTAATCTACTATACTCTTTCCTAGCTAAGCCTAACATAGCTCTACTCTAATCCACTCTACTCCACTCTGTTCTACTCTACTCTACTCTTTCTTACTCTACTCTACTCTACTCTACTTTAGCCTAGCTTAGCCTACCCTTCATCCACCTAGCTTAGCCTAACCTAGCTCTATACTTCTTTATTCTATTCTACTCTACTATAACTTTTCCTATCCTAGCTCAACCTATCCTAGCTATACTCAATTTTACTTCATTCCACTCTACTCTACTCTAGCCCAACTAACCCTAGCCTAACCTTGCCATACTCTACTCTTTTCTACTCTACTAAATTCTTCTCTACTTTACTTTAATTTTCTCTACTCTACTCTGCTCTACTTTACTCTACTTTACTCTACTCTACGCTAATATACTCTATCCTAGACTAACCAAACCTAGCTCTACTCTACTCTACTCTAGACTACTTTAGCCCAACCTAACCTAGCTTACCCTAGCTCTACTCTACTCTACTGTACTATACTATACTCTTCTCTACTCTACTTCACCCTGCTCTAACATAGCCTAGCATAGCCTAGCCTAACCATGGTCTACCATACTCTACTCTACTCTACTATAGCTTAGCTGAGAAAAGCCTTGCTTTGCTTTGCCTAACCTAGCTTTATTTTACTCTACTCTACTAAACTCAAATCTACTCTACTCTACCCTACTCTATTCTACTCTACTTTACTCTACTCTACCCAACTCAACTATACTCTAATCTAGCCTAGCCTACCCTAGCTCAGCCTAACCTAACTCTACTCTACTCTATTTTACTCTACTCTACTATACTCTATTCTACTCTGCTATACTCTCCTCTACCCCACTTTGCTCTGTTGTGCCCTACTCTACTCTACTCTACTTAGTTTTGCTCTACTCTAATCTAATCTTTTCTACTCTAGCATAGCCTTGCCTAATCGAGCTCTACTCTACTCTACCATACTCTAGTCTACTATACTCTATACTAGCTTAGCCTAACTTAACCTAACCAAGCTCAACTCTACTTTACTTTATTATACTATACTCTACTTTACTCTACTCTGCTCTAACTAGCATAAGCTAGCCTTGCCTAACCTAGCTCTATACTACTCTATTTTAGCGTAGCCTAGCCTAACTCTACTCTGCTCTACTTGCTCATCTCTTTTCTACTATGCTCTACTCTGTTATGCCCTATTCTACTCTACTCTGCTCTATTTTCTAAGCTCTACTCTATTTTACTCTACTCTGCTCTACTCTACTCTACTTTACTCTAGTCTACTCTAACCTAAATTACCTTAGCCAAGCCTAACATAGCTCTGTTCTACTATGCTCTACTCCTCTTATCTAAACTCAGCTTAGCTCTACTCTGCTTTACTATGCTCTGCTCTATTCTACTCTACTCCACTCTACTCTGTGTTGCTAAACTCTACTCTACTCTACTCTACCCTACTCTTCTTTACTATACTCTAGCCTAGCTTAAACTTGCTATAACCTACTTTACTCAAATCTACTCTACTCTAATCTACTCTACTCTACTCAATTGAACTTTAACTTAGCCTAGCCTAGCCTATCATAGCCTTGCTTTACTCTAATCTACTCAACTCTAGCCTAGCTTAGCTTTGCCTGACCTAGCTCTGCTCTACTCTGCTCTACTATACTCTGCTCTATTATGCTATACTCCACTCTTACTAATCTACTCTAATCAAATCCATTGTACTCTAGCCTAGCCTAACCTAACTCTACTATTCTCTACTCTGCTCTATTCTACTCTACTTTACTTTACTCTGTTATAATCTAACCTAACTTAGCCTAGCCTATCCATGCCTAACTAAACCTTACTCTACTATTCTCTACTACACTAGCTTAGGCTACCTAGCCATGCCCAAACTAGCCTAGCTTATCATAACCTAGCTCATCTCTGCTTTACTCCACTCTACTTTTCTCTACTCTACTCTACCCATTTTAGCACTCCTCTACTCTACTCTACTCTACTATTCTCTACTCTACTCTATTATACTCTACTCTACTCGACTCCACGCTGCTCTACTCTACTCTACTCTACTCCACTCTACTCTAATCTACTCTACTCCACCATATTCTACTCTACTTGAGCTTAACATAACCAAACCGAGCCTAACCAAGCCCTACTTTATTATACTATTGTTTACTACTCTACTCTAGCCTAACCTAACCTAGCTTAGCTCTACTCTACTCAACTCTAGCTTAGCCAATCCCAACCTAGCTTAGCCTAACCAAGCTTTGGTATGCTCAGCTCTTCTTGACTCTACTCTGCTCTACTCTTCTCTACTTTACTCTACTTTCTCAACTCTACTATCCTCAGCTCTGATCTGCTCTCCTCTCCTCTCCTCTATAATAGTCTACTAAACTCTACTTTGCTCAACTCTACTCTATTATACTCTGCTCTACACTACTCTACTTTACTTTACTCTACTATACTCTATTTACTCTACTCTACTCTATTATACTCTATTTACTCAACTCTACTCTACTCTACTATACTTTAAGCCAGCCAAGCCTAGCCGAGCTTATCCTAGCTCTACCCTACTTTACTCCAACCTAGCCTTGCTCTGCTCTACTCTGCTCTACTCAACTCTTCTTTGCTTTACTCTATTTTGCTTTTCTCTTCTCTGTTCAACTCTACTCTACTTTGCTCTACTCTACTCTACTCTATTCTACTCTACTCTACTCTCCTCTACTCTACTCTACACTATTCTAGTCTACTCTACTCTAGCCTAGCCTAGCCTTCCCTAACCATGCTTAGCCTGGTCTAGCCTAACATAACTCTACTCTACTCTACTATACTCTACATTTGCCTAGCATAACCTTACTCTATTATACTATTCTCTAGTTTGCTCTACTCTAATCTACTCTACTCTAATTTTCCCTTCTATACTCTCCCTTCTTTTGCTCTGTTCTTCATAACTCTGCTCTGCTCTACACTACTCTGCTCTACTTTGCTCTACCCTACTCTACTCTATTCTACTCTGCTTTACACTTCTCTACTCTACTCCACTACTCTGCTCCAACCTACCCTATCTTAGTCTTGCCTAGCATAGCTTAACTGAACCAAGCTCAAGTCTACTCTACTCTACTCAATCTATTCTACTTTACTCTACTCTAGCCTAGCCTAGCTTAGCTAAGCCTAGGTTAACCTAGCTCTATTATGCTCAACTCTGCTCTATACTACTTTGTTATGCCCTTCTCTACTCTGCTATACTCTTGTCTGCTCTTCTTTATTCTACTTTGCACTTTTCTTTCGTACTCCATTATACTCCACTCTAGTCTACACTTTCCTAGTTAGCCTAGCCTAGCTTGCCTAACTTAGATCTACTATGTTATACTCTACTCTACTCTACTCTAGCCAAACCTCACCTAGCTTAGCCTAACCTTACCTAGCTTAGCCTAACCTTGTTCTACTCTTCTCTTCTCTACTTTACTCATCTCTACTCTTCTTTGGTATGCTCTACTCTACTCTGCTCTTCACTACTTTGCTCCATGCTGCTCTAATCTACTTTACTCAGCTCTACTATAATCCAACATAACCTAGCCTAACTGACCTCTACTATATTATACTCTACTTTACTCTACTCTGCTTTACCTTACTCTACTATAGCCTAGCCTAGGCAACCCAAGCCTAGCCTAACCTAGCTCTACTCTACTCTACTCTACTCTTCTCTACTTTATTATACTCTACTCCTCTCTATTATAATCTACTCTAACCTAGACTCACCTAACCTATTATAGCCTTGCCAAACCAAGCTTTAATCTGCTCCACTCTACTCTGCTCTACTCTACTCTGCTCCACTCTTCTCTACTCTACTCTGCTCCACTCTGCTTTGCTCTGCTTCACTCTGCTATGCTCTACTCTACTTTGCTCTACTTTTCCCAGCTTTGCACTATTACGCTTTGCTTTACTTAACTCTACTCTACTCCAGCCTAGCCTAACCTTGGCTAGCCTAACCTAGCTCTATTCAACTCTAATCTACTCTAACTAGCTTAGCTAGGTCTAACCAAGCTCTACTCTACTTTGCTTAGCTCTACTCTACTTCACTCTACTCTACTTTGCTCTACTCTTCTTTGCTTTACTCTATTCTACTGTACTCTAGCCTAGCCTAGTTAAGCCTAGCCTAACAGAGCTCTACTCTACTCTAATCTACAATATTCTTGCCTAACTTAGCCTTGCCTATCCTAGCCTCACCTAGCTTATCCTAACCTAGCTCTATTGTACTCTACTCTACTCCACTCCAATCTACTTTACTCTACTCTATTATAAGTTAGCCTATCCCAACCTAGTCTAACCTAGCCCTATTTTACTCTATTCTACTCTAGCCTAAAGTAGCCTAGCCTAACCAAGCTTATCTCTTCTATGCTTTGCTCCACTTTGCTCTGCTATACTTTTCATTACTTTACTTTGCTCTGTCTACTCTTCGTTACTCATTTCTACTCTACTCTACTCTCCCGTACTCTTCTTTGCTCTACTCTACTCTATTGTAGCTTAACTTAGCCTAGCCTAGCTCTATTCTATTGTAATCTACTCCCCTCTACTCTTACATAGCCTAGTCTAACCTAGCCTAGCTAAGCCTTGCCAATTCTAGCTCTACCTACACTACTCTACTATATTGTAACATAACCTAGCTTAACCAAACCTAACATAGCTCTACTCTACTTTACTCTAGCCTAGCCTAACTTAGCCTAGCCTAACCTAGCTCTAATCTACTCTACTCTTTTTTGCTTTGCTCTGCTCATCTCTTCTTTCTTGTACCCTACTCTTCTCTACTCTATTTTGCTCTACTCTACTCTACTCTTCTCTGCTCAACACTACTCTACTCAACTTTGCTCTACTCTACTCTACTTTACTATACTCTAGCTTAGCCAAGCCTCTACTCTACTCTATTCTTCTATTCTCTAGCCTAGCCTAGCCTAACTCTACTCTACTATACACTACCTAGCCAAGCTTAGCCTAACCAAGCTCTAACCTACTCTACTCTATTCTACTCTAATCAACTCTAGTCTACTCTACTCAACTCTAGCCTAACCTAGCCTAACCAAACCTAACCTAACCTTGCTCTACTCTACTTTGCTCTACTCTACTCTAGTTTAGCTAACCTAGCCTTGCTTAACTTGTTATGCTTAACTTGACTCTTCTATGCACTACTCTACTTTGCTCTACTCTACTCTGTATTGCTCTTCTCTACCCTACTCTAATCAACTCTACTCTACTCTACCCTACTTTACTATACTCTAACCTAACTAGTCTAGCCTAACCTAACTCTACTTTACTCTACTTAGCTTTATTCTACTTTGTAGCTTTATTCTACTTTGCTCTACTCTACTCTAGCCTAGCCTAGCCTAACGTAGCTCTGCTCTGTTTTGCTCAGCTCCGCTTTGTCATTCTCTACTTTGCTCTGCTTAACTCTACACTACTATCCTATTCTCTACTCTACTACACCTACTATGTTTTGCTCTACTCTGCTCTACTTTACTCTACTCATCTTTTCCTTGCTGCCCTATACTCTACTCCACTATACTGCACTCTACTCTACTCTAATTTACTTTGCTCTACTCTACTCCACAAAAGCCAAACCTAGCCTGACCTAACCTAGTCTACCCCAGCCTAGCATAGTCTAGCCTAGCCTAACCTAGCCCTACTCTGCCCTACTCTATGCTAGTATGCTCTAATCTACACTACTTTGCTCAGCTTATCCTCTACTCAACTTGACTCTACTCTACTCTACTCTACTATACTCCTCTCTAACCTAGCCTAACCTAGCCCTACTCTTGTTTACTCCACTAAACTCTACTCTAGCCTAGCTTAGCTTAGCTTTGCTTCGCTCTACTCTGCTTTGCTCTACTCTACCTTGTTGTCCTATACTCTACTCTAATCCACTCTATTCTACTCTAGCATAGCTTGCCCAAGCTTAACATAACCTAGCTCTACTCTACTCTTCCCAACTTTACTTTGCACTGCCCAACTCTTGCCTAGCCTAGCAAAACCTAGGCTAACCTAGCCTAGACTAGCAAACCCTAACCAAGCCTTACTCTACTCTACTCTTTTCCACTCAACTGCAATCTACTCTGCTCTACTCTACTCTGCTTTATTTTAATCTACTCTAGCCCAGCCTAGCCTAGCATAGCCTAACCCATTCGTGCTCTACTATATTATACTCAACTCTACTCAAGCTTAATCTAACCTAGCCTAGCCTACCCTAACTTAGCTCTACTCTACTATACTCTGCTCTACTATACCATACTCAACTTTTCTCCACTTTACTTTACTATACTTGACTCCAATTTACTCTATTTTTACTCCACTCTACTCTGCTTTGCTTTTCTTTACTCTGCTCTGCTCTACTTTTCTCTACTCTACTCTACTCTATTGTGTCATCTCTACTCAGCTTTGCTCTTATCTTCTCTATTCTACTCTGCTCGGCTTTACTCTACTCTATTATACTCTAGCCTAGCCTAGCCTAACCTAGCCAAGCCTAACTAAGCTCTACTCTACTCTACTATACTCAACTCTACTATACTAAATTCTACTATATTCTACTCTACTCTACTCTAGCCTACTAGCACAGCTTAACCCAGCCTAGCCATAGCTCTACTCTACTCTACTATACTCTATAATACTCTACTCTACTGTACTCTACCCTACTATACTCTAACCTATCTTATCCTAGCATAGCCTAAACTAGCTCTGCCCTACTCTAATCAAGTCTAGCCTAGTCGAGCCAATCCTAGCCAAGCTTAGGCTAACCTAGCTCTACTCTACTTTGCTTTGCTCTGCTCTACTCTACTCCGCTCTGTTTTACTCTGCACTACTCTGCTCTACTCTGTCATGCTCTACTCGACTCTACTCCTCTCTACTCTATTGTATTCTTTCTTAACCTACATCAACTCTACTCTACACTACCCTACTCTACTCTACTCTAGCCCAACCTAGCCTAGCCTAACCTATTATAGCCTACACTAACCTAGCTCTCATTAGCCTAACCTATTATAGCCTACACTAACTTAGCTCTCATTAGCCTAACCTAGCTCTACTCTACTCAACTCAACTCTACTCTATTCTATTATACTCTACTCCACTCCAACCTTGCCCAACCTAGCCTAACTAAGCTCTATTATACTCTACTCTAGCTTAGACTTGCTTTGCTTAGCCTAGCCTAGCATAGCCTTGCTTAGCCTAGCCTAGCCTGGCTTAGCCAAACATAACTCTACTCTACTCATGTCAAGCCTCCACCGAACCAAGTACCATTATATAACAATATTATCATAAATTTGCTTAGCTATTACATCAAGTGAGGAAAAATAACCAAAAATCAAAGGTGGGGACCCGACGGTAAGACAAACACACACTCCAAAATTTTGCAATATATATAAACACGAACATGTTTTTATAATAATCACACCAACCCCTCCCTTTGTTTTACACATCTCGTGAAAAGGGTTCTTTTGTAGTAGTACCATTCGCATCTCTTGGTGTAGTGGTTTCATGACCTGTGATGTAAGCACTAAATGAGATTTTATACATCTTAGTAGATAATTCCACATAGTTAACCAAGTAAATAAAAAGGCATAACAAAATACCATAAACAATAAAGATGAATCATAGGCATCAAACTAAAATCATACCATATGTCATCTATATAAGGTAATGCCAAATGAAAACCATAAAGAAATGCAAGTTCCTTATATAGTGTGTTATTACCAGGCCCAATTCCCTTTAACATATTATCCTCTGGATCTAATCATCAATGACTGTCCTCTAGCTGGCATCCAACCAAGCACATAACACTAGGAAGATATCTGATCCAAAGATCGATACCCTGCGATCCAACACGCTGAGCCTAGTGCCACCAGGCAGGTATGGTACCATACCCTACGATCCAACACGTTGAGCCTGGTGTAAATCATCATGGAGTCATAGCACATAACACTAGGCAGATATCTGATCCGAAGATCGATACCCTACGATCCCACACGCTGAGCCTAGTGGTGAGGATAATGTTCTCTGGGAATCCCATTATTTTATTTGTCATTTTCCAAACATCAATCCATGCCATATCAAAAGACGTTTCATGCCATATTGTTTCGTCTCTTTCTTTAGCATATTGTACCATATTATTTCTTTCCTTTTTAGTTGTCATGCAAATGAAAGAAACATCAACATATAGAACAACCAAACATCATGTAACTGAAAGAAAATCATGTAAAACAAATACATAGTAATGTGCTACATCACAGGGTTAGGAATCTATATACCTAAATTTGTTGTACCAACTGTCTTATTCACTTCTGCTTCCTCTTAATGTCCTACAAGCCCGTAAAATACAAAAATAATTACTTTAAATATGCTTATTAGTCAAAAATTACTTTCTAAAAGCTTTCCCAAACACACCCCAAAATAATCCCAAAAGATGGGCTTACGTGGCACTGAACCGCCCGCTGGACCGCGCGCGAATGCTCGGCGCTGGACCGCCCGCGCAGAAAAGCTTTCTAAAAGCTTTTCCAAAACGGCATTTTTCCCCAAAATTTTCTTTCGCGGTGGTGGACCGCCCGCTCCCGGCGCACTGGACCGTGTGCTCTCGGCACTGGATCGGGCGTGCTCGGTACGCTGGACCACGCGAGCTCGGCATCCAGTTCAGCAGCGTAACCCTGTCCAAGCCTGGACCGGTTCACGTCGCTCTCTCTCTCTCTCTTTCTCTCGCCTCTAGCAAAACCGAAATCTTTCGTCGGCGCTGGATCGGTCGTTTCACGTGCTGAATCGATCGAATCTAGCTCGGCTTCTGCCTCTCGGTCTCCCCCGCTCACCGGAAAACTTTACACAACTCCGACGACAAAAAAAATTTTTTCTTACCTTATGGAACCTTCGCCGGTCGTCACTGTCGCGTGCCAATGCTCACTAAAATCCTCGTTGGATGTTACTATAGCATCTACGCAAAAACAATAGCTGTCGAAAACCTCATTATCGCACTCTGCAACCCCTTCGCCGGTTCGTGAACCGCGGTCGGCTTTTATAGACGCGGTCGAAACGGATAAGCCGTCGGTTTGTGAACCGCGTTTTTGCAGAAAACCCCTTCTAATTTGGGTATTTGCAAATATATCCTCCGCCAATCGGATTTGAACTAAGCCAACATTTAAAATTACACATCTATCCTCTACGTTACAAATTTATCCCAAATCTTCAAAAATTCATAATTTATTCATCAGAGCTCCGAAAATTACAAATTAAACATCGTTGGATTCGTCTCATAGAGCTCTTTCTTAAAAAAATATAAAAATGTAAATAAAAGAAAACTAGGGCTGTTACAATCTTCCCTCCTTACAAAAAATTTCGTCCCGAAATTTAGAACAGTTCTGGATACCGACTGATCATATCTATCTCTACTTCCCATGTAACTTCTCTTTCTGTTTGACCATGCCATAAGATTTTAACCATAGCAATAACCTTGTTTCTTAGCTTTTTCTCTTGTCGATCAAGGATCCTCATTGGTTTTTCTGGATAAGTCAGTTCTTTCTGAATTTCGATGTCTGGATCTATATAATTCACCACATGGGAGGGATCTGGAATGTATCTTCTTAACACTAAAATATGAAAACATTATGTACTCCTACCAGCTGAGGAGGTAATGCTAGTCGATATGCCACTTATCCAACCCTTTCTAGTATTTGAAAAGGACCAATGAATTTAGGTTTTAATTTTCCTGTCTTTCCAAACCTGATGATACCTTTTGTTGGACTTACTTTAATAAATACATGCTCCCCCTCTTCAAATTCGATAATTCGGTGTTTGATATCATAGTATTTCTTTTGTCTGTCATGGGCTGCTTTCATTCTTCTTTGAATGGTTTTGATCTTTTCAGTTTCTTCTTCCACAAATGCAGGACCCATCAAACTTCTTTCCTTCCCTTAGTTCCAGTATAAAGGTGATTGACATTTTCTATCATAAAGTGCTTCATATGGAGCCATTCCAATGCTAAACTGATAACTGTTATTATAAGCAAATTCTACCAGCGGCAAGTGACTTTCCCAATCTCCTCCAAAATCTAAAATACAAAGTCGTAGTAAATCTTCCAACGTTTTTATAGTTCTTTTTGATTGACCATCTGTTTGAGGATGGAAGGCTGTACTGAACTTTAAACTTATACCAAAAGCTTGATGTATACTCTTCCAAAAGTGAGAAGTGAATTTAGGATCTTTATCAGAGATAATAACCTTTGGTATCCCATGCAACTTGGCAATTTGTTTTACATATTCTTGAGCTAATTTTTCAGCAGTATAAGTTGTCTTTATAGCAAAAAAATGAGCAGTTTTTGTCAGCCTATCCACAATTACCCAAATCGTGTCATGACCTGCTGGTGATCTTGGCAATCCAACTACAAAATCCATTGCCACTTCCTCCCATTTTTATTCTAGTACCGCTAATGACTGTAGTAATCCTCCAGGCTTTTGTTGTTCTCCTTTGACTTGTTGGCAAATTAAACACCTTTTAACCCAATTAGCCACATCTTTCTTTAACCCTGGCCACCAGTATTGTTGTCTCAACTCTTGATACATTTTATTCTCTCCTTGATGTATGGAATATCAAGAGTTGTGAGCTTCTTTTAGTAGTAATTCTTTGAGTTGCTGATGTGCTGGAATACATAATCTATCTTGAAATCGAAGTAGACCCTCCTGATCAAATTTAAATTCAGAGACTTGTTCTTCGTGGACCTTTTGAATTATCTTTTGTAGCTCTGGGTCTTCAGCCTGGTCTTCTTTAATTGACATCAACCAATCTGGTCTTACAAATAAGTGAGCTAGTAATATTGTATTTCTTTGTATTTCAGATTCCAATTGCAATTTGTCCATCTCAAAGATCACTTGTCTTTCTTTTGGGATAGTAGTTAATAAACTATTGCACTAGCCTTTCTATTGAGAGCATCTGCCACCACATTTGCTTTACCTGCATGATATGTGATTTCCACATCATAATCTTTAATAAATTCCAACCATCGTCTTTGCCTAAAATTTAATTTCTTTTGAGTGAAGATATATTTTAAGCTCTGATGATCAGTAAATATCATACATTTAACTCCATATAAGTAATGTCTCCAAATTTTTAAAGCAAAAATGATAGCTGCTAACTCCAAATCATGCACAGGATAATTCTTTTCATGTGTTTTAAGCTGTCTAGACGCATAGGCAATTACCTTGCGATGTTGCATCAATACACAGCCTAGCCCTTGCAACGAGGCATCACTGTATATTTGATAACCTTTTGTTCCTTCTGGCACTGCTAGAATTGGAGCTGTAGTTAATTTCTCTTTCAGTATTTGAAAGCTATTTTCACAAGTTGCATCCCATTCAAATTTTGTAGTCTTCCGTGTTAAATTGGTTAATGGTGTGACAATATGAGAAAAACCCTTGACAAATTTCCTATAATATCTAGCTAATCCCAAGAAGCTTCTGACCTCTGTCACTGTTGTGGGTCTTGGCCAATCGATGATAGCTGAAATCTTTTGTGGATCCACAGAAATTCCTTCTGCACTGACATGTCCTAAGAAAATAACTTTGGATAACCAAAACTCACATTTCGAGAATTTGGCATATCATTGGTTTCCTCTCAAAGTCTGTAGGGTTAAATGCAAATGTGTATCATGTTCTTCCAAGGATTTTGAATAAATCAGGATGTCATCAATAAAGACAATGATAAAGTGATCCAAATGTTTCTTGAACACTCGATTCATTAAATCCATAAAAGTTGCTAGTACATTAGTTAGCCCAAAAGGTAGTACTAAGAATTCATAGTGTCCATACCTGGTTCTGAAAGCTGTCTTTGGAACATCTTCTTACTTGATTTTTAACTGATGATATCAAGATCGCAAATAAATTTTTGAAAAAAACAACTGCTCCATGTAACTGATCAAACAACTCATCAATTCGAGGCAAAGGATGTTTGTTCTTGATGGTGATTTTATTGATTTCTCGATAGTCCACGCACATACGAAGACTACCGTCCTTATTTTTCACAAATAAGATAGGTGTTCCCCATAGGGAGACACTTGGCCTAATAAATCCTTTGTCTAATAATTCTTGTAGTTGTATTTTAAGTTCTTGTAGTTCAGCAGGTGCCATACGATATGGAGATTTTGAAATTGGCTCAACACCAGGAATCAATTGAATTTCAAATTCAATTTCTCTATTTGGGGGTAATTCTGATAATTCCTCTGGGAAGACATCCAAATATTCTTTAACTATTGGTACTTCTGAGGGTTGACCAAATTGTCTATCCAAATCCACAATGGAGATAAGACATCCAGCATATCCTTTCTTCAATAGTTTCAGAGCTTTGAGCATAGTTATGATAGGAATTTTTTCTCTATTGGCCAAAATTGATTATTTTATCTTCTCCTGGGATTGGGATTTCAATCCTCTTTTCATAACAATCTAATTTTACTTTATGTTCACACAACCAATCTTGGCATGGATTGGTTAGATATACTCTGATCTACATTCTCCCATATGCCATTTTTCACATTTCTCGTATCTACTCGTTCCACTTGAGCTTAAACTAGCTCTACTAGTGCTCGGTTCATATGGTCTGAACTTACTAAATCTTGAATGAGTGGACGTTTCTTCTCTTGAAAAACTCGGACTACCTCTTTTTCCTGTGAATCTGAATTTAGACCTTAGAGGATCAAATCTTTTCTTCTCTTCTTCTTTGCTAGTTTCCAACAAACTGAGTTCGAGCTTAATCGTGCGGGCATGCTCCAGTAACTCCACATAGTTTGTTGTTCGAACGGCTACTAAAGATGCTCGAATTTCATCCCTTAAACCTCGTCGAAAAATGTAGCATCGTTGTTCTTCAGGTGTTACTAACTGGGGTACATATTTAGCTAGGTGGGAGAATTTGATTTCATATGCAGTAACTTATAGTTTTTCTTGCCTGAGATTATTCAATTCTTCCCTCATTTTGGCTTTGATTGACAGAGGCATATACCATTGCTCAAATTCTGTTGTAAAATCTTCCTAGGAAATGTCTCTCATTGGTCTCCTAGAAAATCAAAGCCGATGTCGAGAACTCCACCACAATCTGGCAGCATCTTTGAGTACCAAAACTTCCAAGGCCACTTTTCTATCATCTGAGCAAGATATCCCTTCAAAGATAATATTCATTTATTCTAGCCAATTTTTCAGAAATCATGGGATCCTCTTCCCCAGCAAAAGAAGGAGGGTGCATTCGTTGAAATTGGTCAACTACCAAGTCAATCGATGCCTCTTCTCTATGACTACTAGCACCTCCAATGGATCGCAACAAAGCAACTAAGGTTTGTGCTAATTCTTGTTGTGCATCTCCTTGCTGCTCTCTTTCTTTATCCTTCTCTATACTTTTAGATGTAGATCTTTCCATGTCTGAAAATTTATTGCAATCCTGTAAAACCACATAAGTTATTTGATAACTAATGCCTAAGTGAGAATTAACACTAAAAATGCAAATACATATGCTGTGCTGGTGTCCTCACTCACATTTCCCTCCCTTTTTCTAAACCAAAGCTCTGATACCTCCTTGTCAAGCCCCCACCAATCCAAGTACCATTATATAACAATATTATCATAAATTTGCTTAGCTGTTACATCAAGTGAGGACAAATAACCAAAAATCAAAGGTGGGGACCCGACGGTAAGACAAACACACACTCCAAAATTTTGCAATATATATAAACACGAACATGTTTTTTATAATAATCACACCAACCCCTCCTTTTGTTTTACACATCTCGTGAAAAGGGTTCTTTTGTAGCAGTACCATTCCCATCTCTTGGTGCAGTGGTTTCATGACCTGTGATGTAAGCACTAAATGAGATTTTATACATCTCAGTAGATAATTCCACATAGTTAACCAAGTAAATAAAAAGGCATAACAAAATACCATAAACAATAAAGATGAATCATAGGCATCAAACTAAAATCATACCATATGTCATCTATATAAGGTAATGCCAAATGAAAACCATAAAGAAATGCAAGTTCCTTATATAGTGTGTTATTACCGGGCCCAATTCCCTTTAACGTATTATCCTCTGGATCTAATCATCAATGACTGTCCTCTAGCTGGCATCCAACCAAGCACATAACACTAGGAAGATATCTGATCCGAAGATCGATACCCTACGATCCAACACGCTGAGCCTAGTGCCACCAGGCAGGTATGGTACCATACCCTACGATCCAACAGGCTGAGCCTGGTGTAAATCATCATGGAGTCATAGCACATAACACTAGGCAGATATCTGATTCGAAGATCGATACCCTGCGATCCCACACGCTGAGCCTAGTGGTGAGGATAATGTTCTCTGGGAATCTCATTGTTTTATTTGTCATTTTCCAAACATCAATCCATGTCATATCAAAAGTCCTTTCATGTCATATTGTTTCGTCTCTTTCTTTAGCATATTGTACCATATTATTTCTTTCCTTTTTAGTTGTCATGCAAATAAAATAAACATCAACATATAGAACAACCAAAACATCATGTAACTGAAAGAAAACCATGTAAAACAAACACATAATATTATGCTACATCACAGGGTTAGGATTTTATCTACCTGAATTTGCTGTACCAATTGTCTTATTCACTTCTACTTCTTCTTGATGTCCTACAAGCCCGTAAAATACAAAAATAATTACTTTAAATATGCTTATTAGTCAAAAATTGCTTTTTAAAAGCTTTCCCAAACACACCCCAAAATAATCCCAAAAGATAGGCTTACGCGGCACTGAACCGCCCGCTGGACCGCGTGCGAATGCTCGGTGCTGGACCGCCAGCGCAGAAAAGCTTTCTAAAAGCTTTTCCAAAACGGCATTTTTCCCCAAAATTTTCTTTCGCGGTGGTGGACCGCCTGCTCCCGGCGCGCTGGACCGTGTGCTCTCGACGCTGGACCAGGCGTGCACTGCGCGCTGGACCACGCGCGCTCGGCATCCAGTTCAGCAGTGTAACCCTATACAAGCCTGGACCGGTTCACGTCGCTCTCTCTCTCTCTCTTTCTCTCGCGTCCGGCGAAACCGAAATCTTTTGCCGTCACTGGATCAGTCGTTTCACGTGCTAAATCGATCGAATCCAGCTCGGCTTCTGCCTCTCGGTCTCCCCCGCTCACCGGAAAACTTTACACAACTCCGACGACAAAAAAATTTATTTCTTACCTTATGGAACCTTCGCCGGCCGTCACTGTCGCGTGCCAATGCTCACAGAAATCCTCGTTGGATGTTACTATAGCGTCTACGCAAAAACAATAGCTGTCGAAAACCTCATTGTCGCACTCTGCAACCCCTTCGCCGGTTCGTGAACCGCGGTCGGCTTTTATAGACGCGATCGAAACGGATAAGCCGTCGGTTCGTGAACCGCGTTTTTTCAGAAAACCCCTTCTAATTTGGGTATTTGCGAATATATCCTCCGCCAATCGGATTTGAACTAAGCTGACATTTAAAATTACACATCTATCCTCTACGTTACAAATTTATCCCAAATCTTCAAAAATTCATAATTTATTCATGAGAGCTCCGAAAATTACAAATTAAACATCGTTGGATTCGTCTCACAGAGCTCTTTCTAAAAAAAATATAAAAATATAAATAAAAGAGAACTAGGGCTATTACAACTCAACTCTAGTCTACTCTACTTTACTCTACTCTACTATACTCTACTCTATTATACTCTATCCTATTCTATTCTACTCTACTCAACTCTAATCTAACCTAGCCTAGCCTAGCATAACCTAGCTCTCCATTCTACTCTACTCAAATCTATTTTACTATACTCTAGCTTAGCCTAGCCTCACCTAACTTAGCCTAACCTAACTTTGCTTGGCTTTACTCTACTCTGCTCTACTCTGCTTTGCTCTGCTCTACTTTTCTTTACTCTTTTCTTTTTTACTCTACTCTGCTCTGCTCTGTTATGCTCTGCTCTGCTCTATTATGCTCTGCTCTACTTTAGTTTGCTCTACTCTGCTTTGTTGTGCTCTCTTTTACTCTACTCTACTCTACTCTACTGTACTCTACTCTAGTCCACTCTATTCTACTCTACTTTACTATACTCTAACCAAGCTTAGCCTGACCTTACCTAACCTAGCTCTACTCTACTCTACTATAATCTAGCCTAACCTAGGCTAGCTTATTTTAGCCTAGCCTAGGCTAGCTTTACTCTGCTCTTCTCCACTCTACTCTACTTTGCTATGCTCTTTTCTACTCTGCTCTACTCTACTCTACTCTACTCTGCCCTATTATGCTCTACTCTACTCTAGCCTAGCCTACCCTAGCTTAGCTTAGCTCTACTGTGCTATACTCTACTATACTCTATTCTATCCTACATAACTCTTCTCTACTCTACTCAACTCTATTTTACTCTACTCTAATGAACTCTATTCTACTCTACTCAACTCTACCCTAACAAATCCTTTCCTAGCCAAACCTAGCTCGACTCTATTCTACTCAGGCCTAGCTTGGCCTAGCATAGCGTAGCCTAGCTAACCTATCTCTCCTCTTTTCTACTCTACTCAACTCTACTCTACACTACTCTGCTCTACTTTACTCCTCTTTACTCTACTCTCCTTCACTATACTTTGCTCTACTCTACTTTGCTCTACCCTCCTTTGCTCTGCTTTACTTTACTCTAGCCTTGTCATGCCTAACTTAGCTCATCTCTACTCTATTAAACTCTATCTTGCCTAGCAAACCTTAGCCTAACTTATAGTTACTTGACTCTATTCTACTCTACTATACTTCATAATACGCTTCTCTACTGTACTCTACTCTACTCTTCTTTTCTCTAACCTAGCCTAGCTTAACCTTGTTCTTTTAAACTCTACTGCACTCTGTTCTACTCTACTCTGCTCTACTTTACTCTACTCTACTCTAACCTAACCTAGAATAGACTACCTAGCTCTACTCTATTCTACTCTACTCTACTTTATTTTCTCTGCTCTACTTTGACCTTGTCTAGCCTAGCCTTGCCTAGTCTAGCCTAGCCTAAACTAGCTCTACTCTGCTCTGCTCTGCCACTCTCTACTTTGCTTTGCTCAACTCTGCACTCCTCTCATCTTCTCTACTTTACTTTGCTCTACTTAGCATTGCTCTGATCTACTCTACTCTACTCTGGTTTTCTATCCTCCACTCTACTCTACTATTTTTTACTCTACTCCATATTACTCTAGTCTACACTACTTTACTCAAGCCTAGCAAAACCCTAACCTAGCCTAGCTTAGCCTAGCCTAGCCTAACCTAGCCCTACTCTGCTCTACTCTTCTCTGATCTACTCTACTCATCTCAACTCTTCTTTTCACTACTCTACTCTACTCTGCTCTATTCTACTCCATTTTACTAATCCTTAACCTAACCTAACCTAGCTATACTCCACTATACTCAACTCTACTCTACCTAACTCTACTCTACTCTACTTTACTTTACTCTAATCTACACTAAACTACACTTCTCCACTCTACTCTGCTCTACTTTACTCAATTCTACTCCATTTTACTAATCCCTAGCCTAACCTAACCTAGGTATATTCCATTATACTCTACTCTACTCTACCTAACTCGACTCTTCTCAACTCTACTCTAACCTAGCCTAGCCATAACATAACAAAGCCTAGCTTACCATAGACTTGCCTAACCTATCTTTGCTCTACTTGGCTTTGCTCTGCTCTACTACACCCTGCCCATATCTTCACTACTCTACTCTACTCTACTCTACTTTAGCTTAGCCTAGCCTAACCTAACCTAGATCTTCTCTTCTATACTTTACTCTACTCTCCTCTACTCTACTCAACTCTTCTTTACTCTTGCCTAGTCTAACCAAACCTAACCTAACTGGGCCAAGCCTACCATAGCCTAACTTAGGTCTACTCCACTCTTCTCTATTGTACTCTATTATACTTTACTATACCTTACTCTACTCTATTCTACTCTACTCTACTCTGGTCTACTCTGCTCTTCTCTACTTTGCTCTGCTTTACTCTACTCTTCTCTAATCTATTATGTCCAAGCCAATCTTAGCCTAACCAAACATTGTCATACTCTACTCTACTCTATTCTACTATAACCTTACGAAACCTAGCCTTTCCTAGCCTTGTCTAACCTAACCTAGCTCACCTCTACTCCACTATACTATACTATATTGTACTCTACCCTACTCTACTCTACTTTACTCTACTCTACTCTACTCTACTCTAATTTACTCTACTCTAGCATAGCTAAGCCTACCCTAGCCTACCTAACCTAGCCTAGCCTTGCTTAGCCTAACCTTGTGCTACTCTATTCTACTCTACTATACTCTACTCTACTTTATGATACTCTACTCTACTATACTCTACTCTACTCTACTCTACTATACTCTACTCTACTCTACTCTATACTACTCTACTCTACTCTACCCTACTCTAAAGTAGCATAGCCTAATCTTTCTCTACTCTACTCTACTCTAGCCTTACATTGCCTAGCCTAACTTAGCTCTACTCTACTCTACTTTTCTCTACTCCACTTTTCCCTACTTTGCCTTACTTTGCTCTATTCTACTCTACTATGCTCTACCCTACTATGCTCTACTCTGCTTTGCTCTACTCTACTCTACCCTACTCTACTACACTCTACTCTACTCTATTGTACTCTACCTGGCCTAACCTAGCTCTACTCTACTATACTCTAGCCTAGTCTACCCTATCATAGCCTAGTAAAGCTTAACCTTCACTACCATAGCCTAACCTAGCCTACCCTAACCTACCTCTACTTTAATCTACTCAAAACTACTTTAGTCTACTCTAACCTAGCCATGCCTAACCAAGCTCTACTCCACTCTACTCTAGCCTTGCGTAGCAATGCCAAGCCAAGCCTAACATGGCTCAACTCTACAATACTCTATTCTGCACTCCTATGCTCTGCTCTACTCTACTCGTTTCTGCTCTTCTCTTCTCCACACTACTCTGCTCTGCTCTGCTATACTCTGCTCGACTCTACTCTACTCTGCTCTACTCTACTCTACCCAAATCTACTCTGGCCTATGCTAGCCTAGCCTAAGATATCCAAGCCCTATTCTACTCTACTCTACCCGACTCTTGTTGACTCTACTCTAATCTACTCTACTCTAGCCTAGCTTAGGCTAACCTAGCTTACCCTAGCCTAGCTTAGCCTAGCCTTGCCAAACAAAGTTCTACTCTACTCTGATCCATACTACTCTACTCCATTATACGACACTCTAACCTAACTTAGCCTAACCTAGCTCTACTCTACTTTACTCTACTCTAGCCTAACCTTGCCCTACTCTACTCTGCTCTACTTTACTCTACTCTACACTTCTCTACTTTGAGTTGCTCTGCTCTACTCTGATCTACTCTACCTTGCTCTACTATACTCAGTTCTTCTCTGCTCCACTCTACTCTACAGTACTTTACTCGCGTGTAGCCTAGCCTAGCCTCACCATGCCTACCTCTGCTCGACTCTACTCTACTCTACTACACTCTATCGTTCTCTACTCTACATTAGCCTAGGCTTGCCTAGCCCAACCTTACCTAGCCTACCCTAAACAAGCTCTACTCTACTCTACTCTACTATACTCTACTCTACTCTACTCGACTTTACTCCACTCTACTCTACTCTACTCTATTCTACTTTACTCTACTCTAATTTACTCTACTCTACTCTACTCTAACCTTGTCAAGCCTAGACAATTGAGCATTACTTAGCTTAAACTAGCTCTACCCTACTCTACTCTCTCTACTCCACTCTACTCTACTCTACTCTGCTATAATCGACTCTACTTTATTCTAACGCAGCTTGGCCTGGCCTAACCGAGCTCTACTCTACCCTACTCTACTCTATGCTAATCAACTCTACTCTACTATAGCTTGGCCTACCTTATCTGATCCTAACCTAGCCTAACCTAGCTCTACTCTGCTCCATTATACTCTACTCTATTATATTATATTCTAATCCACTCAACTCTACTCTATTCTACTCTACTCTACTTTATTCTAACTTAGCCTAGTCTAGCTAACCAAAACCTAGCTCTACTCTACTCTACTCTAGCTTAGACTTCCTCAGCCTAGCTCAGCCTAACCTTCCTCTGCTCTACACTGGTTTGCATGGCTCAATTTTGCTCTACTCTACTTTACTATGCTCTACTCTGCCTTACTCTACTCTTCTTTGATCTATTCTACTATACTCTATTCCAATCTATTGCACTTAAGCCAAGCCTAGCCTAGCCTAACCTTGCTCTACTCTACTCTACTTTGATATACTCTACTCTACTCTATTCCACTCTACTCTACTCTACTCTTCTCAAGCCAAGCCTAGCCCAGCCTTACCTAGCCTACCTAATTTAGCTTAGCCAAACCAAGCCTAGCTCTATTCTTCTCTACTCTACTCTAATCAACTCTACTCTATCCTACTAAACTTTATTATATTTTTCTCAACTCTACTCTAACTTAGCCTAACCAAGCCTAACCTTGCTCTACTCTGCTCTACTCTAACATAGCCTAACCTAACTTAGCTTTTCTCTGCTCTATTCTACTCTGTTCTACATTACTCTACTTTGCTCTAATTTTCACTGCTCTGCTCTGCTTTCTCTACTATACTTTACTTTGCTCTGCGCTACTATGCCCTACTCTACTTTGTTCTACTCTGCTCTACTCTACTCTATTATACTTTTCTGTACACTAACCTAGTGTAGCCAAGCCTGGCCTAGGATAACCTAAGCTAGCTCTACTCTACTCTACTCAACCCAACTCTAGCCTAGCCTACCCTAGTTCTACTTTACTTTACTATACTCTCCTCTACTCCCATATACTCTACTCTACTCTTCTGTAACTTAGATCAGCTTACACTAGCCTAACCTAGCTTTACTCTACTCTACTCAACACTAGCCCAACCTAGCCTGGCTTAGCCTAGCCTAGTCAAACCAAGCATAACCTAGCTCTACTCTACTCTGCTCTACATTACTCTACTCTACTTTACTATACTCTAGCCTTATCTAACATGACCTATCTCTACTCTATACTACTCCACTATACTCTATTATACTCTCCACTATTCTACTCTACTCTAGCCTAGCCTAGCCTATCCCTACCTAACCTAGCCTAGCATAATTGAACAATACTCTTCTAGGCTTTACTATGCTCTGCTCTACCCTACACTATTATGCTATACTCTACTATGCTCTGCTCGAATCTACTCAACTCTGCTCAACTCTACTTTGCTGTACTCCACTCTACTCTACTCTATTCTACTTTACTCGACTCTAGCCTAGCTTTGCCAAGCCTAACCGATCTCTACTCTACTCCACTTTACACTACTCTATTATGCTCTACTCTACCTTAACCTAACCTACTCTAGCCATGCCAAGCCGACCTAACCTTGCTCTACTCTACTTTACTCGACCCTACTTTACTGTATTCATATATATTTTATTCCACTCTAGTTTATTTTGACATAGCCTAGCTTTTCCTAGCAAAACCTCACTCTACCATACACTTCTCTACTCTACTCTAGCTTAGCCTAAGCTAGCCTAGCCTAACCTTGCTCTGCTTTGCTCTAGTTTGCTTTACTCAGCTTTGCTTTGCTCTACTCTGCTCTAGTCTACATTACTCTACTCTGCTCTAGTATACTATACTATGCTCTCCTCGACTTTGCTCTGCTCTACTCTACTCTGCTCTACTCGACTATGCTTTGCTCTACTCAGCTCTGCCCTACTCTACTCTAATCATACCTAGCCTTGCCAAGCATAACCTAACCCTCCTCTACTCTACTCTACTCTTCTCCACTCTAATTTATTCTACTCTACTTTGCTTTATCCTACCAAGCCTACTCTACCCTACCATAGCCTAACCAAACCTAGCATAACCTAGCTCTACTCCACTCTACTCTACTATACTCTACTCTACTCTACTCTACTCTTCTCTACTCTACTCAACTCTAACCAGGCTTAGACTTGCCTAACATAACCAAGCTCTACTCTACTCTACTATAGTCATCCCTATGCTAGCCTAGTGTAACCTAACCTAGCTTTACTCTATTCTACTTTACTCTACTCTACTCTACACTTTTTTACTTTACACTACTCTACTCTACTCTACTCTGCTCTACTCTACTCTTCTTTGCTCTGATCTACTTTGCTCTACCTACTCTACTCTACTCTTCTCTAGCCTAGCCTAGCCAAACCAAACTTTGCTCTACTCTACTCTAGCCAAGACTAACCAAGCCTAACTTAACCAAGCCTAGCCTAACTTAGCTCCCCTCCACTCTACTCCTCTATTATACTCTACTCTACTCTACATTACTCTACTCTACTCTACTCTATTCTACACGACTACACACTTCTTTACTCTACTCCACTCCACTCTATTATACTATACTATAGTCAAACCTAGCCTAGTATAGCTTAAATTAGCATAGCTTTGCCTTACCTAGTTCTACTCTACTTTACTCTCTCTATTCTACTTTGCTTTGCTCTATTCTACTTTGCTCTACACTACTATGCTCAGCTCTACTCAACTCTACTCTACTCTGCTCTACTCTACTCAACTCCAAATTAGGATAGCCTAACCTAACTCTACTCTTCTCTAGCCTAGCTAAGCCTAACAAAGCCTTCCTTAGCATAGTCTAACCTAGCTCTACTCTACTATACTCTAGCCAAGCCTAACTTAGCCCAGCCTAACCAAGCAAAGCTTAGCCTAAGCTAACTCTACTTTACTTTACTCTACTATATTATGCTATACTCTAATCTACTATAATCTACTCTACACTACTCTACTCTACTCTACTCTTTTTTACTCTACTCTACTCTACTCTACTCCACCCTAACCTAGGCTAGCCTATTCTTGCTTAGCCTAGACTAGCCTAACATAGCCTAGTATAGCCAGAACTAGCTCTACTTTACTCTACTTTACTCTACTTTGCTCTACTCAATTCTACTCAACTCTACTTTACTCTAACCTAGCTTAGCCAAACTTAGCTTAACCTAGCTCTCCTCTGCTCTACTCAGCTCAGCTCTACTCTACTCTACTCTGCTCTACTCTAATTTGCTCTACTTTGCTCAGCACTACTTTACTTTGCCCTATTTTACTCAACCCTACTCTACTGTGCTCCAACTTAGCCTAACTTTGCTCAACTTCACTCCACTCTACTCTACTCTACTCTAGCCTAGCCTAGCCTAGCTCAACCTAACATAGCCTAATCTAGCTCTACTCTACTCTAGTCTACTTTACTCTACTCTACTCTAGTCTAGCATAGCCTAGCCAAGCCTAACTTCACTATACTCAACTTTAATCTACTCTAGCCTAGCCTAGGCTAGCTAGATAGCCTAAATTAGCTATACTCTGCTCTGCTCCACTCTACTTCACTTTTCTTTTCTTTGCTCTACTCTACTATGCTTTACTCATCTTTACTATACTCTACTATACTCTAGCCTAATTTAACTTAACTTAGCCTAGCTTAGCTAAACCTAGCTTTACTCTACTCTACTTTAGTATTGCCTAACTTAGCCTAGCCTAACCTAGTTTTACTTTACTTTACTACACTCAACTTTGCTCTACTACAATATACTCTACTGAACCTAACTCTACTCAACTCTATCCTAACATAGCCTACCTAGCCTAGCCTAACCTAACCTTGCTCCGCTATACCCAACTCTATTGTACTCTACTCTACTTTGCTCTACTCTACTCTTCTCCACTCTACTCTGCTCTACTCTGCTCTACTCTACTCCACTCGACTCTACTCAACTCTACTCTAACCTTGCCTAGCTTAGCCTAGCCTATCCTATCCTAGCCTAGCCTTGCCTAACCTAGCTCTACTCTACTCTACTCTACTTTGCTCTATTCTATTCTACACTACTCTATTCTTCTCTACTATAACCTACCTTAACCAAGCCTAGCCTAACCTAGCTTTGCTCTTCCCCTCTCTACTCAACTTTACTCTACTCTACTCTGCTTTGCTCTGCTCTACTTTGCTTTACTCTACTATCTCCTAGCTTAACCTAACCTAGCCTAATTGAGCTCTACTCTACTCTACTCAACTCTACTCTAGCCTAACCTAGCCTGACCTACCTTAGCCTACCTTAACTAAGCTTAACATAGCCTAACTTAGCTCTATTATATGTTACTCTACTCTACTTTAGCCTAGTCTAGCCAAGCCTATCCTAGCTATACTCTACTTTACTCTACATGAACCTAGCCTAGCCAAGCATAAGTTTGCCTAGCCTAGTCTACCAAACGTGGTCCAGCATAACTTAGCTCTTCTCTACTATGTTATGCTCTTCCCTATTATTCTTTTCTATACTCTCCTCTTTATTCTGAACTCTATGCTGCTATACTTTAGCTCTATGCTATGGTACTCTACTCTACCCAACTCTGCTCTACTTTACTCTTCTTTAACCTAGCCTAGCCTAGCTTATCCTTGCCTAACTTAGCCAAGCCTAGCCTAGCCTAACAAAGCTCTACTCTACTCTACTATATTACACTCTAACCTAGCCTAGCATAGAATAACCTAACCTAAATCTATTATACTCTACTTTACTCTACTCTACTCTACTCTACTCTAACCAAATCAAACCTTGCTTAACTTAACTTAGCTCTAAACTCCTCTAACCTAGCCTAAATTAGCCTATCCTATCCTAATCAGGTTCTACTTTTCTTTACTCTACTCTACTCTACTATGCTCTACTCTACTCTTATTTAATCTACTCTACTCTTCTCAACTCTTCTCTACTCTACTCTACTCTCCTTTACACTAGTATGCTCTACTCAACTCTACTCTAGTAAACTCTACA
Organism: Vanilla planifolia; assembly: GCA_023846275.1. NCBI lineage: Eukaryota > Viridiplantae > Streptophyta > Magnoliopsida > Asparagales > Orchidaceae > Vanilla > Vanilla planifolia. Next base: position 131,374 of record JAIUJO010000306.1, on the reverse strand, counting down.
CTTCTCCATTTTGCTCTACTCTACTCTACTCCACTCCACTCTACTCTACTCTTCTCTAATCTACTCTAATCTACTCTAGCCTAGCCTAGCCTTACCTAGTTGAACCTAGCTTATCCTAACTTAGCTCTACTCTACTCTCCTCCACTCTACTCTACTCTACTTGACTCAAATCTATCATAGCTTAGCCCAAACTAGATCTATTCTAATCTATTCTTCTCTACTCTATTGTATTATAGCCTAGCCTAACTTAGCTTTACTCTACTTTGCTCAACTCTAATCAACTAGCTATGCTCTACTAACTCTACTCTACTTTGCTCTACTCTACTCTACTCTACTATACTTTATTCTACTCTACTCAAGCCTTATTTAGCATAGCCTACCCTAGCCTAGTTAAGCATAACTAAGGTCAACTCTATTCTACACTGCTTTACTCTAGCCTATCATGGCCGAGCCTAGCTTAACCTTCCTCTATTATACTTTACTCTACTCTATTCTTCTCAACTCTACTCTAGCCTGGCCTAATATAGCATAGCCAAGCCTAACCTCGCTCTACTGATCTCTACTCTGCTCTACTCTACTCTTCTCTACTCTACTATGCTCTACTTTACTCTACTCCATTATACAATACCTTAGCCTAGCCTAGCTTAATCTTGCTCTAGATTAATCTACTATACTCTACTCAACCCTGTTCAACTCTACTCAACTCTCACCTTGCCTAACCTAGCATAGGCAAGCCTTGCCTAGCCTAACCTAACTTTACTCTACTTTACTCTACCATACTATGTTCTACTCTACCTTACTCAACTCTACTCTACTCTACTCTTCTCTACTATCTTCTACTCTACTCTACTCTAACCTAGCCTAGCTCAGCCCAACCTAGCTCTACTCTGCTCTACTCTATTCTACTCTACTATACTTACTCTTCTCTACTCTCCTCTACCTTACTCTACTTTGCTCTTCTCTACTATACTCTACTCTACTCTACTTTATTTTGCTTTGCTCTACCCTACTTTATACTAGCCTAGCCTAACCAAGCTCTAATCTACTCTACTCTACTCTACTCTCCTCTAGCCTTATCCTAGCATACTCCAGCCTAACCTACCTAACGTAGCCTAACCTAGCTCTACTTTCCTCTACTCTACTCTACTCAATTATACTATACTCTACTCCACTCCACTCTAATCTACTTTAACATAGCCTAGTCTGACCTAGCTCTACTCTACTTACTATAATCTACTCTAGCCTAACCTAGTTAACCTAACTTAGCTTAGCCTAACCTAACTATACTCTACTTTTCTTGCTCAGCTTTTCCCTTTTTTGAAATTTCTCTACTCTACTCTGCTCTACTTTACTATGCTTTGTTTTATTTTTCTATGCTCTATTCTTCTCTACTTTGCACTGTTCTAACCTAGCCTAGCTTAACCTAGCTCTACTCTACTTTGCTTTACATTGTTCTGCTTAGCTCAACTAAGCTCTACTTTGCTCTTCTTTACTTTGCACTACTCTACTATGCCTTGCTCTACACTACTCTGTCCTACTTTATTCTACTCTACTCCACTCTATTGTACTCTTCTGTAATCTAGCATAGTTTAGCCTAGCTTAGCCTAACTTGCTATATTCTACTTTACTTTATCTTACTTGACTCTACTCTAGCCTAGCATAGCCAAGCCTAGCTTACCATAGGGTAGCCTATCCTAACTTAGCTATACTCCATATTACTATACTCTACTTTACTCTAATCGAATCAACTCTACTCAACTCTACTCTACGTAGCCTAGCATATCGAGCCAAGCTTAGCTCAGCCCGGCCTAACCCAGCTCTACTCTACTCTGCTCCACTATACTCTACTCTACTCTACTCTTCTCTACTCCAACTTAGCCTTGCTTACCCTAGCCTAACCTAGCTTTACTCTACCATACTCTACTTTACTCTACTCTACTCTATCTTAGCTTAACCTAGTGCTGCCTAGCCCAGCCTTTTCTTGTTAGGCTCTACTCTACTCATCTCAATTCTACTCTACTCTGCTCTACTCTACTCTGCTCTACTCAACTCTACTCTACTCTGCTCTATTGTACTCTATCCTAGCCTTGCCTAACTTAGCTCTACTCTACCTTACTCTACTCCACTTTACTCTAATCTAATCTACTCTAGCCTAGCCTGACCAAGATTAGATCTACTCAACTCTACTCTACTCTACTCTTATTTGTCTTACTGTGCTCTACTCCACCATACTCTACACTACTCAAATCTAGCCTAACCTAGCCTATCCTAACTTAACCAAGCTATAACTTACTTTATGATACTCTAGTCTACTCTTCTCTACTCTACCTACCCTAGCCTTAGCCTATCTTAGCTTAGCCTAGCCTTGCCTAACTTAACTCTGTCCTACTCTACACTACTCTACTCTACTACACTCCACTCTACTGTATTCTAATCTACTCTACTCTACACTTATCCACTCTATTATATTCTACTCCAACCTAATTTAGCCTCTGTTAGCCTAACCTAGCTTTACTCTACTTTACTCTAGCTTAGCCTAGCATAATCTAGCTGTAATCAACACTACTTTGCTCTACTCTGTTGTGCTCTACTTTTCTCTACTCTACTCTATTTTATTCTATTGTAGCTTAGCCTAGCCTAACCTAACTTAGCTTTACTCTACTCTATGCTACTCTACTTTACTCTAATATTTCCTACTCTAGCCTAGCCTAACTTAACCTATCTTAGCTTAGCTTAACATTGCTTAGCCTAACCTACCTCTACTCTAATCTATTCTGCTCTTTCTTGCACTACTCTACTTTATATTACTCTACTCTATTTTACTCTACTCTACTCTACTCTAATCTACTTTAAACTAGCCTAGCCTAGCTAAACTCTACTCAATTATAATCATGCATAGCTTAGCCTAAATGATCCCTACTTTGCTTTACTCATCTCTACTCTGCTCTTCTCTTCTCTACTCTACTCAGCTCTACTATGCTATGCTCTACTTTACTATGCTTTGCTCTGCTCCACCCTTCTCAACTCTAACCTAGTTTAACCCAGCCTAGCCTAGCATTGCCTAACCTAGCTCTACTCTACTCTACTCTACTCTACTTTACTATACTCTATTCTACTCTACTCTACCTAGTCTAGCCTAGCCTAACCTTACCTAGCCTAGCCTACCCTAGCTTAGCCTAGCCTGACCTAACCTAACCTAACTCTACTCTACTTTATTCTACTACACTCCACTCTAATCTAATTTACTCTTCTCTAATGTACACTATTAAAACTTAGCCTAGCCAAGCCTAACTTAAATATACTCTACTCTACCCTAACCTAGCTAAGTCTAGCCTTCCCTAGCCTAACCTCGCTATGCTCTACTATGTCTGACTTTGCTCTACTCTGCTCTACTCTACTCTACTCTAATCTATTCTACTGTACTCTTTCTTAACCTTGCCTAACCTCACTCTACTCTACTCTACTCCAGCCTAGCCTTCCTTAGACTTGCCTACCCTAGTCTAGTATAGCCTAGCCTAGCCTTTCCTAGCTTAGCTCAATTGTACTCTACTATACACTACTCTACTCTACACTACTTTACTATACTCGTCTCAACTCTACTCTACTCTACTCTTCTCCAAACTCATCTACCCCAGCCTATCCTAACCTAGCTCTACTCTACTCTACTCTAGCCTAACCAAGCCTAGCCTAGCCTAACCTTGCTCTGCTATACTCTACTCTACTTTGCTCTCCTCTAAAATACTCTACTATGCAATGCAATGCTCTACTCTACTCTACTTTATGCTACTCTACTCTAGCTCAGCCTAGCCTAACCTAGCTCTACCTTACTCTACTCTACTCTATTTTACTTTATTCTACTCTACTTTATGCTACTCTAATCTACTCTACTCTACTGTATTATACTCTAATCTACTCCACTCTAACCTAACATACCCTAGCCTATCATGACCTAGCTTTACTATACATAGCCTTACTTAGCTTAGTCTAGCCTAACCTAGCTTTGCTCTATTCTACTCTGCTCTACTCTACTCCATTATGTTATGCTCTATTCTATTCTACTCTACTCTACTCTGCTCTACTCTACTTTGCTCTATTATGTTGTGATATACTTTTCTCTACTATACTCTACTTTATTCTACTCTACTCACTCTGGCCTAGCCTTCCCTAAACTAGCTTATCATAGCCTTTCCTAGCTCTACTCTACTCTACTATACACTACTCTACTCCACTCTACCATACCCTACTATACTCTACACTACTCAACTCTACTCTGCTCTGCTCTACTCTACTCCTCTCTTCTCCAAATGAATCTAGCCAAGCATATCCTTACCTAGCTCTACTCTACTCTACTCAAGCCTAAACGTACCTAGCCTAGCCTAACCTAACCTAGCTCTACTTTGTTCTCCTTTACTATGCTCTTTTTTGCTTTGCTCTGCTCTGCTCTGCTCTATCCTACACTAATCTATGGTACTCTACTATACTCTAGCTCATCCTAGCCTAACCTAGCTCTACTTCACTTTACTCTACTCTACTCTACTTTATTCTACTCTATTCTACCCTACTCTACTATATTCTGCTCTACTCTACTCTACTCTACCCTAACCTAACCTATCCTAGCTTACCTCACCTTGCTTTACTCTACTCTACCCTAGCCTTACCTAGCCTAACCTAACATTACTTTGCTCTACTCTGCTCTACTCGACTCCATTATGTTAAGCTCTGCTCTACTCTGTTCTACTCTACTCTACTCTACTCTACCCTACTCTACTCTACTCTACTTTAGCCTAGCCTAGCTTAACCTAACCTCACTTTGCTTTACTCTACTCTAATCTACTCTACTCTAGCCTAGCCAAACCTAGCTCTATTATATTCAACTCTGCTTAATGATACTCTATTCTGCTCTATTATACTCTTCTCTACTATACACTACTCTACTCTACTCTACTCTACTCTACTCTACTCTACTCTAACCAAGTCGAGCCTGCCTTAGCCTAATCTGGCTTTACTCTGCTCTGCTCCACTGTGTTTTATTCTACTATGCTTTGCTCTACTCTAATCTACTCTTCTCTATTTTTTCTATTCTACTCTAATGTGGTCTATTATACTCTACTATGCTTTGCTCAACTCAACACTACTCTACTCTAGCATAATGTAGCCTAGCCTAGCCTGGCTTAACTAAGCTTTACTCTACTCTTCTCTACTCTACTCTAGCCTATCCTTGCCTTACCTAGCCTAGCCTAGCCTTAACCAAATTCCACTCTTTTTTCCTCTACTATACTCTATTATATTTTACTCTATTTACTCTACTCTATTCTACTCTAATCTAACCTAGCATAGCCTATCCTTCCCTAACATAGCCAAGCCTAGCCTAACCTACCATAGCCTAGCCCAACCAGCTCTAGCCTAACCTAGCTCTGCTCTACTCTACTATAAACTACTCTACTATACTATACTTTACTCTACTCCACTCAACTCTACTATACTATGCTCTTCTCCAACCTACTCTATCATTGTATAGCCTAACCTAGCTCTACTTTAATCGAGTCTAGTTTAACCTAGCCTAACTTAGCCTAACCTAACTTTCACTGCTTTGCTTTGCTCTACTCTACTATACTCTTCTCTATTCTACTCTACTCTACTATGCTCTGCTCAGCTCTACTCTACTCTACTCTACTCTGCTCTACTATGCTCTGCTTTACTTTACACTACACTGCTCTACTATACCTTGGTCTATTTTGCTATCCTCTATACTCCTCTCCACTCCTCTCCTTTACTACACTCATCTCAACTCTACTATACTCTATTCTACTCTACTCTACTCTACCCTACCCAAGCCTAGCTTGGCTTACCCAAATCTTGTCTAATCTAACTCTACTCTACTCTAATCTACTCTACTCTACCCTACTTCACTCTAGTCTAGCCTACCCTTACCTAACCTACCCTAGCTTATCCTAACCTAACCTAGCTCTACTCTACTCTACTCCACTTTGCTTTAATTTACTTAGCCTTGCCTAACCTAGCTTTGCTTTGCTCTACTCTACTCTATTTTGTTATGTTCTGTTTTGCACTACACTACTCTACTCTACTCAGTAATGCTTTACTCTATTCTTTTGCTCAACTCTACTTTATATCTTCTACTTTGCTCTATGCTCCTCTCCTTTCCTCTCATCTTCTCTCCTCTACTCTACTCTGCTCTACTCTACTCTACACAACACAACTCTACTATACCCAACTATACTCTACTATACTCTACTCAACTCAACTCTTGTTATACCCGATAAAATATTTAATCTTCAATAATTCAATTGTGGCTTGGATGATTTCAGATCGACAGTAGGATGAGCCAGGAGCTCAATTGGAGGCTATTGGAATTTCTGAAATTTTCTGGGGATTTTTTTTCGGAGCACCGAGATTTTTTTAAAAAAAACCGGAATTTGGTTTTTTTTACTCACGTGAACCGGACTGGAGCGGTTCAGCGAAGACGGGGCGGTTCGTCGAGGTGCGTTTTCGCATGCGTTTAGATAAGCCGCGGAGAAGCGGATCGGACGGGCGAGATCAGCGGTGGAGATTAACCGGCTAATCGGGTGTTAAGCGGCGTTTTTGGAAGGTCAACCGGTGCTTAATGGGTCTTAACGGGTTATTATCGGTTTAAGCCGGGTATTTAACCTAAACTGTTCGGCTGTTAGGGTTTCGAACGGCGGCTAGAGGCGAGGTGTTCCCGGCGAACGGCGGTACTTTCCGGCAGCCTTCCAAGGGGCTTTTGGTAACCGGAGGTTCGTGGGACAGAGGCGAGCATTTTGGTACCGGTTTCGTTCGGCGAGGAGCTGCGGTTGATCGCGTGCGAGCTTCACCGTCGCCGGCGAGCAAGGTAGGAAAGTCAGATTTAAATTAGTTATTTAGTAGAAATTAAAAGCATGGAATATTTTGCTTAATGAACACAAGCATGTGGATGAAAAATCGGACTTAGTTGAATGCTAATCTGCGTCTTTTACAAATTTTGGATTTTCTGGAAAATTTCCCATTTCGCCGAAAAATTTAGTTAATGCTTAGGAACATGTTAGGGATTTGTATTATCAGTGTTGCCATTGAATTAGTTAATTAATTGTTGGATTAATCTTAAATCTCACAATACGGCAATGGCGTACGGGCGAACTCCTTCGGCGGAAATTTTGAATGAACCTTAGAAATTAGTGGCATTATTGAAACATTAGGATAGTACGAACATCGGATTTTGTTTCTCCTTATTCGCGTTCGCCGGAAATCGACGGAAGGATTGGATTGGTCGGCGATTACGTCGGTTAGGGTTCGCGGGAGTCGGACCGAGGAAGGAGAAGGGTTTAGATTAATTACGAATTTATTTAAATAATTAATGGTATTTATATAATATTTATTAGTAATTATATTTATTTAAGCATCGACCGATTAACAGATTATTAAGGAATTTGGTTCGGCGGTGTCGCGGTTCAGCGCGAGGTTTCCGAACCGGCAGCGAAAACCGGTTCAGCGGGATTCGGCGCGGAGGAAAATTTAATTCGGAAATTAATCCGAATTTTTCAGAAAAAGGATATATGTGGAATTTAAATTTTATTCGAAAATTTATTCCGAATTTCGGAAAATGGATAAAGGGCGGAAATTGATTTTTTGGAATTTAAAAATTTCCTGAAGTGAGAAAAAGGTGATTTTTAGAAATCATGTAGCCAAGTTGAAATTGACTGTTGGAAATTACCCATAAATTCAGTGCAGTTGGATTAGTTGGAAGGAAGTGTGACACTTGGGTGCTACCAGAATAGTCAGAATTTTGGTACAGTTTGTGTTGCTTGGATGGCAATGACATGGATTGAGTCAGTTTACTCAGTGTTGGCATATTTCATGGATTGGCATATTGGACCGGAATACTATAGGCCCTATATGATGTTTTAGGGTAGTTGTGGTAGGTAACTGTGCGGTACAGACTTAGCTTCCACAGTATACATGTGGACTGGTATGCGCCTTGTTGTATCTAGACACATGTTGCCGAATCTTGGAGTTAGAGCTTGACAATGACTGTAGGGGCGTGAGCTTCTATGGAAATTGTTGGGAGAGGACTTCTTGGGATGGTGGCTGAGTCGATCTCTTCTGGTCCATGAGTGTAGGCCTGCACGCCTGAGAGTGGTAGTGGCAGGGGTGACTCGCCGTGGCTAGCCAAGTGTGTAGGCCTGCGTGCCTGAGGGTGGCAGGGGTGTCTCACGTTGGCTAGAGATCTATGTGACTGGTTCTGTTTATAGTCTCTAGAAGATTGATTGACGAGAGACGCTGTGGTGTCGGGTGCTAGGCGTTGTGATGCGTGCGCAGAGATGGGCGTGTCCCGCTGGCATGCTGCCTGGGAGCACAGAGGAGAGCTACTCTGGTGTGACTGGGGGTGACTGTGGTTGGTCAGAGTCTGGGACTGAGAGTGTCTTTCCACCCTACATTGTTATGCTGTATTTCTATACTCTTACTATTATCCTTCTCTTGCATGAGAGTTTTTTTTTACTAGCTGTCTTTCCTACTGGGCGTAGCTCATTCCTTTATTATCTATATTTTTCCAGTGGCTCGGCAGACTTGATGCCACCCAGCTTTAGGTGGGATCGTGATCAGTAGGCTAGTGGAGGAGATCTGATCTGTGATTTTCTGAGACATTCTGGTTAGTTGATTGTTGCTGTTGGATGTATTCAGTGAGACTGTTATTCTTATGTCTTGTATTATGTGAGGGTGATTCTGACTCATGTACTCAGATGGATGATGTGGTATTTGATGGACTGTGATTTTTCATATGAGTTACATTTTTATATACTATCTTATTTTCTATCTTGACGGTATGGTGTGTGGAGCGCCATTTCATATCGGTGGATGTTATATATATTTCTTTGTTGATGGTGAGGTCATTACATGACTATGGAACTTAACCTTGGGGGTTCAGACTTCTATTAGATCAGTTCTCCTACCGGTATGGGTTAGGAGTATTGGGTCTAGTAGGAGTAACATTGCGCGAGTTCATCAGTTAATTCAGGAGTCATGAACCTGATTTGACGGTGTGCCCGGGAGATGGGATCCACATAGTTAAGGAAAGTAGGTGTGTAATGATGTGTTATATCCTATGTTTTTCATAGGCTACTCAGGTTGGTATGGGACGATCTGAGCTGTCTATATGTAAAAATAAAAAAAAAAAACTGGGGTGTAACAACTCTACTCTACTCTACTCAATTCTACTCTACTCAATTTTACTCTACTCTATTACACTCCCCTCCACTCTATTCTACTCTACTCAATTCTATTCTAACCTATCCTAGCCTAACATAGCTCTACTCTACTCTACTCTACTCTACTTTAGCCCATCCTAGCCTACCCTATCCTACCCTAACTTAACCTAACCTAACCTAGCTCTATTCTACTATACTTTACTATACTCTACTCCACTAAACTCTACTCATGTCTACTCTAACCTAGCCTAACCAAGCCCTACCTTACTCTACTCACCTCTACTCTAGCTTAGCCTTGCATATCCTAGCTTAGTCGAGCTGAGCCTAACCTAGCTCCACTCTACTTTGCTTTACAATGTTATGCTCTTCTCTTCTCTACTCTACTCTAGCCTTCTCAACACTGCTATGCTCTACTCTATTATGCATTCCTCTATTCTATACTCTAGCCTAGTCTAACTTAACTCTACTCTATTCTACTCTACTCAACTCTAGCCTACCCTACTTTAACCTAGCCTAGCTTAGCCTAGCCTAACTTACCTCTACTCTACTCTACTCTACTCATCTCTACTAAACTCTAATCTACTCTAACTTAGCCTAGCCTAGCCTAGCTTAGCTCTATTCTTCTCTACTCTGCTCTTCTCTACTTTACTCTGCTCTACTCTACTCTACTCTATTCTACTCTACTCTAGCCTAGCCTAGCTTACTTAAACCTAGCCTTATTCTACTCCACTCTACTCTATTATACTCTATTCTAGCCTAGCCTAGCTTAACTTATCCTAACCTAACCTAGCTTTACTCTACTCTACTCTTCTCTGACCTGGCCTAGCCTAGCCTAACTTAAACAAGCTCTACTCCACTATACCCTACTCTCCTCTCCTCTACTCTACTCTACTCCACTCTAAACTTGACTAGCCTAACCTATCTCTACTATACTCTACTCTGCTCTACTATGCTCCACTATGCTCTACTTTGCTCTACTCTGCAAGACTTTGATTTACTCTACTTTACTCTACACTACTATACTCTTTTCTACTCTACTCTACTCTGCTCTATGTTGCTATGCTCTACTTTGCTCTGCTCTACTCTACTCTACCATCATTTGGATCACATACATGAATTTTAATTACGAAAGGATTTAATTTAAAATATAATACCTTTTTAAAGATAATTTTTTTAAATTTTTTTAGTCAAAATATCAAACAAAAAATAATGTTTATTTATTAAAAAAATTAAATTTAATAATGAATTCTATCAACTATTATGAAAAAAAATAAATTTGTATTAGAAATTAACAAAAAGACTCTTAAGACACTACTATGCATACAATGTAATAGTTTAATAAATTAATAAGTATTTTTCAAAATAATATTAGAAAGTATATGTCATAAAAAATGCTTTGATTCAATTTCGTAATAATTTTTTTTTTCATTATTAAAATTTTTTTAGAAAATCTATTTCTAGTAAATATTTAAAAATAAGTTTTGAATTTTCATTCACTAAAATAAAAAAAATATTATAAAAAAGGTTATCACTAAAAATCTTTTATTATATTGTTGTATAAAACATAACAACTTTTATGTAATATATATTTAAATTACTTTAAAACTTATATTTAGATTTTTTTTAATAAAAATATTTTCTTTTAAATAGTTTTACCTATAACTTTATTAAAGAAAAGAAAAATATTTTATCTTTTATTAGGTTTTTATTACTAAGAGAAACTATTCAAAAAAATGTAAAAAATTATTTAATATATAAAAAATATTTTGCAAATGTTTTTTGATATTTTAAAAACTATGACTAATGTGATGTAGATATTGTCATTTAAGTTTAACTTTCAAGATAATTTTGATTGAAAAACATATTAATAGATATAGTTATAAAATAAATTTTTAAAATTACTATAAAAAAGTTGTATATTTAATAAATTTGTTGTGTATAGTAACTTCATAACATAGTTATATTTTAAAATGAATAAAATATTATTTACTTTTTATAAAACAAATCTCACTTTTCCATAATTTTTTAAGAATAAATTTTGTATTTATTTTGGTCAAACTATTTTTTATTTTTTTAATTAAATAAAACTTTAAAATGTTCTTATAAAAGTGTATAAACTACTCTACTATTACCTAGCCTAGTATAGCCTAACCTAACTCAACTCTAGCCTAGCCTAGCCTAACTTACCTCTTCTTTACTTTGTTCAGCTCTTCTCTACTCTGCTTTGTAATGCTCTACTTTGCTCAACTTTACTCTGCTCTACTCTACTCTGCTCTGCTCTACTCTCCTCTACTATACTTTAGCCTAACCTAGCTCTACTTTATTCTATTTTACTGCACTCTACTCTACTGTACTCTACTCTAGCCAAGCCTAGCCTTGCCTGACCTACCTAGCCTAGCTTAGCCTAGGCTAGCCAAACCAAGCTTTACTCTAATATACTTTACTCTACTCTAACCTAGCCATGCCTAACCTAACCTAGCTCTACTCTACTTTACTATACTCTACTCTACTTTACTCTAGCCTAGCCTAGCTTAACTTAGCCCTACCTAGCCAAACCTAGCTCCACTCTACTCTACTCTGCTCTGCTCTACTCTACTCTTCTCTACTCTAATACTCTTTTCTCTACTTTGCTCAACACTGCTCTACTATGCTTTGCACTACTCTGCTCTGCTCTTGTTTCCTCTACTCTACTCTACTCTACACTACTCTATTTTGCTCTACTTTGCACTACTCTACTCTACTCTAACCTAGCCTAGCCTAGCACTACTCTTCTCTACACTACTATACTCTACTCTACTATACTATACTCTACTCTTTTTACTTTACTCTAGTCTACTCTAGCCTAGCCTTATCTAATATAACTGAGCTCTGCTTTACTATACTCTTCTCTGCTCTACTTTTCTCTACTCTGTACTACTCTACTTAACTTTGCTCTACTCTAATCTTCTCTAATCTACTCTACTCTACTCAAGCCTAGCTTAACCAAACCTAGCATTCCCTAGGTTAGCATAGACTAACCTAGCTTTACTATACTCTACTCTACTATACTATACTCTACTCTACTCTACTCTACACTACTTTCTTCTACTCAACACAGACCTAGCTTAGACTTGCCTAGCCTAACCTTGCTCTACTCTACTCTATTCTAGTTTACTCTAGCTTTGCTTAGCCTAGCCTAACATAAACAAGCTTTGCTCTACTTTTCTTTTCTCTGCTCTTCTCTACTCTAAATACCTCTACTCTACTCTATTGTACTCTATTTTACTCTAGCCTAGCCTTGTGTAGCCTAACCTAACCTAGCTCTACTCTACTCTATATTACTCTATGCTCCTCTTTTGTAGATTATCCTAACCTAGCCAAGCCTTGCCTAACCAGGCTCAACTCTACTCTACTCAGCTCAACTATATTAGACTATACTTTACTCTACTCTACTCTACACTACTCTACTATTCTCTTCTCTTCTTTACTCTATTCTACTCAACTCTACTCTTCTCTACTTTATTCTAACCTAGCCTAGTCGAGTGTTGCCTAACTTTGCTCAACTCTACCTTGCTCTGCTTTGCTCTACTAAACTCTGCTCTATTTTGCCCTACTCTACACAGCTTTGCTCAGCTCTTCTCTACACATCTATAATTTGTACTATTTTGCTATATTTGGCTTTGCTCTACTTTACTCTACTCTAGCTAGCCTTGCCTAACATAGCCTAACATAACCCTCTTATACTCCACTCTACTCTACACAACACTTCTATAATCTATTCAACTCTAGCCTATCCTAGTATAGACCTGTTACCCTTATTTAGCCTAGCCTAACCTAGCCTAACTTAGCATTACTCTACTCTCCTTTACTATACAATACTATACTCTAGTATACTATATTCTAACATAGCCTAGTAAAGCCTAGCCTAACCTAGCTCTACTCTACTCTACTCTACTCCAGCCTAAACAAGCCTAGCCTAACTTAGCTCTGCTCTACTATGCTCGACTCTACTATTCTCTAATTTGTGATGCCCTACTCTGTTCTGCTTTACTCTATTTTACTTTGCTCTGCCCAAGTCTACTCTACTTTACTCTACCCTACTCTAGCCTAACCTAGCCTAGCTTAGCCTAACCTAACCTGGCCTAGCTTAGCCTAGCCTAGCCTAACCTAAAACTACTTTACCTTACTCTATACTATTTCACCCTACTCTACTTTACTCTACTCTTCTATAACTTAGCCTAACCTAGCCTATCCTAACCTAGCTTTTTTCTACTAAACTCTAGCTTCGACTAACCTAACCTAGCTTTACTTTTCTTTACTCTGCTCTCCTATACTATACTCTACTTTACTCTACTCTACTCTTCTCTACTCTACTCAACTCTACTCTACTATACTCTACTCTAATATACTCTACTCTAACCTAGCCTAGCCAAGCTTAAACTAGCTTTATTCTTCTCTACTCTACTCTATTCTAACTTAGCATAACATAGCCTAATCAAAACTAACTTAGCTCTACTCTACTCTACTTTGCTCTGCTCTACTCTACTATGCTCTACTTTGCTTCACTCTACTATGCTTTACTCTACTCTAACCTATCCTCACCATGCCTAACCTAACCAGCTCTATTATACTCTTCTCTACTCTAGTCTACCCTACTTTAGCCTAACCTAAACTAGCTTAACCTAGCTTAACCTAACTTAGGTTAGCCTAACTTAGCATAGCCTAACATAGCTCTACTCGACTATACTGTACTCTATTCTACTCCACTCTACTGCAACTTAGCCTAGCTTAGCCTAACTTGGCTCTACTTTACTCTGTTCTACTCCACTCTACTCTCTATTTTTCTTTGCTCTGCTTTGCTCTTTTTTTCTTTTCTCTGATCTCCTCTACTCTTTTTTACTCAGCTCAGCTAAGCTCTACTCTGCCCTAACTGAGCCCTACCCTTCTCGACCCTACTCTACTCTAATCTAACATAGCCTTGCCAAGCCTATCCTAACATAGCCTAGCCAAGCTTAGCCTAACCATGCTTGACTCTTCTCTATTATACTCTACACCACTCTATTAGATTATGCTCTACTCTACTCTAACATAGCCTAGCTTAAACTAAGCTAACCTAGCTCTACTCTACTCTAACTTAGCTTAGCCTAACCTAACTCAACTCTGCTCTATTATGCTCTACCTTTCTCTACTATGTACTTTAGCTTAGTTTAGCCTAACCTAGCTCTACTTTATGCTACTCTACTCCTCTACTCTACTCCATTCTAGCCTAGCATTGCATAGCCAACCATAGCCTAGCCTAACCTAGCTCTACTATACTCTATTCTACTCTGCTCTACTCTTCTCTATTCTACTCTACTCTACTCTTCTCTATAGTACTCTATTATACTCTAATAAAGCCTAACTTTACCTAGCCAAACCTAGCTCTTCTCTACTCTACTCTAGCCTAGCCTAGCATTTCCTAACCTAGCTCTACTCTACTATACTCTATCATGCTCTACTTTACTTCACTCTATTATACTCTCTTCTGCTCTACACTACTCTTTTCTACTCAACTCAAATCTACTCTACTCTACTCTACTCTATTTTACTGTACTCTATTCTACTTTACTCTACTCTACTCTACTCTACACTAGCCTAACCTAATCAAACATAACCTAATCTATTTCTACTCTACTTTACTCCTCTCTACTCTACCTAGCCTATCCTAGCTTAGCCTAACTTACACTAGCTTAGCCTAGCCTAAACTAGCTTGATTATACTATACTTTACTCTACTGTACTCTAGCCTTTCCCTTCATAGTTTATCCTTACCTAGCCTAGCCTAAACTAGCTTAGCCTAACCTAGTAATACTCTGTTGTGCTGTGCTGTGGTCTAATTTACTCTACTCTACTCTACTCTTCCCTATTTTGCTTTAATCTACTCAGATCTGCTCTACTCTACTCTAATCTTTACTCTAGCCTAGCCTAACATAGCTTTGACTTACCTAGCTTTGCACTTCTCTACTTTACTCAACTCTACTCTAGCATAGCCCAGCCTAGCCAACAATACCCTAGCCCAGAAAAACCTAGCCTAGCTTAACATTTACTAACTTAGCTCTAATCTAGTCTAATCTACTTTACTGAACTCTACTCCATACAGCTCTACTTTACCTACTCTAACCTACCTTAGCCTAGCCTTGCCTAACTTAGCCTAGCCTAACTTCGCTTTACTATTCTTTTTATTCTCTACTTTGTTCTCCTCTGCTCTAATCTACTCTACTTTACTCTACTATGCTCTACTATATTTTGCACTTCTCTACTCTGATCTACTGTACTCTACTCTACTTTAACCTAGCTTAGCTTAGCCAAACCTAGCATAGCCTAACCTAGCTCTACTCTACTCTTCTCTACTCTAGCCTAACTTAGCCTATCCTAGCCTAGCTTAGAATAACCCTGCTTAGCATAACTAAACCTTTCTCTACTCTACTCTATTCTACTCCATCTTAGCCTACCCTCACTTAGCTTAGCCTAACCTAACTTAGCTCTACTATACTTTACTCTACTCAAGTCAACTCTAACTTTGTCTTGCCTAGCTCTACTCTACTCTACTCTACTTTGCTCTACTCTACTTTACTCTACTCTAGCCCTACCTAGCCTACCCTAGCTTTGCATAGCCAAGCTTAACTAGCTCTGCTCTACTTTACTCTACTCTTTTCAGCATTGCTCTACTCTACTTTGCTCTGCTTTACTCTAATCTACTCTCCTTTGTTATACTCTAGCTAGCTTAGCCAATCTTAGCTCTTTTCTACTCTACTCTATTATAATCTATTCTACTCTACTCTACACTACTCTAGCCTAGCATAGCCTAACAAAGCCTAACCTAGCTCTATTCTACTCTGCTCTACTTTGCTCTACTCTACTCTACTATGCTCTACTTTTCTCTACTTTGCTTTATTATGCTCTTCTCTACTCTTTTTTGGTATGCTCTGCTCCACACTACTTTGCTTTGCACTGCTCTGCTCTACTCTACTATACTCTTCTTTACTCTACTCTACTCTACTTTATTAGACTCTACTCTACTCTACTATAATCTTGCCTTGCCTAGCCTAATCTAGCTCTACCTTTACTCTAGCCTAGCCTACCCTAGCTTACCCTAACCTATTCTAGGTCTACTCTTCTCTACTCTCCTCTACCCTAACCTAGCTCTACTCTGCTCTACTCTGCTTCACTTTACTCTACATCGCTCTATTCTACACTTCTGCACTATTCTATTACTCTTCTTTGCTCACCTCTCATCTACTTTTCTCTACTCTACTCTACTCTACTCTACTATACTCTACTATACTTTACTCTACTTTACTCTAGCCTAGCCTAGTCTAGCCTAACCAAGCCTAGCTTGGCCCAGCCTAACATAAGTCTACCTACTCTATTCTACTCTACTCAAGCCTTGCTTAGCCTAGCTTAGCCAACCTACCCTAGCCTGGCATAGCCTAGTTAGCTTAGCTTAACCTAGCTCTACTCTATTATACTCTACTTTAATCTACCTCATGCTATTCTACCTTACTTGACTCTACTCTACTCTAATCTTGCCTAACCTAGCCTAACCAATCTCCCCTCAACTCTACTCTGCTCTACTCTACTCTAGCCTAGCCTAACCTTACCTAGCTTAGCCTAGCCTAGCCTAAACTAGATCTACTCTGCTCTACTTATCTTTGCTCTACACTTTTTTGCTCTAAACTCTAGCTTAGCCTTACTTAGGTCTACTCTACTTTACTCTACTCTAATCTACTCTAGCCTAGCCTAGCTAACCATAACCTAGCCTAGCTTAATTTTGCTTTACATTACTTTGCTCTACTTTACTATGCTCTACTCTACTCTACTCTAACCTAGCATAGCCAAACCTACCCCAGCCTAGCCTAACTTAGCTCTACTCTACTTTACTATTCTCTACTCTACTATGCTCTATTTTACTTTATTCTGCTTTGCTCTATTCTGCTATGCTCTACTCTACTCTACTCTACTCTACTCTAGCTTACCCTCGCCTAGTCTAACTTAACTAAACTCTATAGTAACTTACTCTACTATATTCTACTATACTCTACTCTACTCTAGCCTGACCTATCCTGGCTTAGCCAAGCCTAGCCTAGATTAGTCGAGCAACCCCTAGCTCCATTATATTATACTCTTCCCTACCCAACTCTATTCTACTCTACTACACTCTACTCTACTCTACTATACACTACTCTACTCTTCTCTACTCTACTCTAACTTAGCATAGCTTAGCCTAACCTAGCTCTACTCAACTCTACTCTACCATACTCTACTCTAGCCTAGCCAAGCTTAGCCAACCTAACCTATCCCAACTCTACTCTGTTTTGCTCAACTTTTCTCTTCTCTGCTCTACTCTTCCATGCTTTTCTCTACTCTACTCTACTATGCTCTACTCTACACTACTCTACTTTGCTCTGCTCTATTCTAGTCTGCTCTACTTTGCTCTACTCTACTATACTTATCTCTAGTCTGCTCTACACTCACCCACTCTATTATGCTCTATTATACTCTACTCTACTTTACTCGACTCCACTCTATTCCAACTTAGCCTAGCCTAGTCTAAGCTTGCCTAGCCTAACCAAACTCTACTCATTCTACTCTCCTCTTCTCTACTCTGCTCTCCTCTTCTTTGCTCTGCTCTGGTCTACCCTCTTTGCTCGACTCACTCAGGTTTGCTCAGCTCTAACTGAGCTCTACCCTACTCTATAGTAGCCAATCCTTGCCTAGCCTACCCTAGCTTAACCTAGCTTAACTATGCTTTACTCTTCTCTATTATACTCAACTCCACTCTGCTAGATTATACTCTACTCTACTCTAACCTATTATACTCTAACCTAGCTGAGCCTAGCCTAGGCTAACCTAGCTCAATATTACTCTACTCTACTCTTGTCATGCTTAGCCTAACTTAGCCTAATCTAGCTCTACTATACTCTACTCTGCTCTGCTCTACTCAACTCTACTCCACTCTTCTTTGTTATGTACTCTAGCCTAGCTTAGCATGGCCAAGCCAAGCTTAGCTCTACTCTACTCCTTTATTCTACTTTATTTTAGCCTGGCCAACTATAACCTAGGCTAGCCTAGCTTGGCCTAGCCAAACCTAGTATTATACTCTACTATACACTGCTCAACTCTACTCTACTTTACTCTACTCCATTCTACTCTACTTTACTCTACTCTATTGTACACTACTCTACTCTTCTCTAACATAGCCTAACCTGACCTTGCCTAACCTAGACCAGCTCTGCTTTATTCTACTCTACTTTATGCTAATATGCTTTACTCTACACTCTTCTACTTTACTCTACTATACTCTACTCTACTCAACTCTAGCCTAGGCTATACTAGCTGAGCCTAACCTTGCCCTACTAAACTCTACTCCACTCTACTCTACTATTCTCAACTCTACTATACTCTACTCAACTCTAGCCTAACCTAGCTTGGCTTAGCCTAGCCTTGCATAACCTAACATAGCATTACCCTACCGAACTCTATTATACTCTAATATGCTCTACTCTAGTCTACTCTACTCTAGCATAACCAAGCCAAGCCTAACCTCTCTCTATTCTTCTCTACTCTATAGAAATCTACCCAGCTCTATTCTAGCTTAGCCTTGCCTAGCCTAACCAAGACTAACCTAGCTCTACCTTGCTCTACTTTGTTTTGCTCTACTCTACTCTACTCTGTCCTACTCTGCTCTCCTCTACTTTGCTCTGTCCTGCTTTGTTCTAATCTACTCTACTCTGCCCTAACATAGCCTAAACTAATCGTGCTCTACTCAACTCAACTATACTCTTATCTACTCTACTCTAGCTTAGCCTAACCTACCCTAGCCAAGCATAGCTTAACCTGAGCTAGCTCAGCTCTACTCTACTTAACTATACTCTACTATACTCTACTCTACTCTATTATACTCTACTCTAACCTACTATACTCTATTATTCTCTAATCTACTCCTCTCTACTTTGTTGTGCTCTACTCTACCCTACATTGCTCTCATTTACTACACTCAGCTGTGTTGAACTCTACTATGCTCTATTCTTGCTTAGCCCAACCTAACTGAGCTCTGCTCTACTCTGCTCTGCTCTAGCCTAGCCTAGCCTAAGCTACCCTATCCTAGCCTAGCCTTAACTAACCTAGTTCTACTCTACTCTATTGTACTCTACTCTACTCTACTCTACTTTACTAAAACCTAGCTTAACATAACCTAGCCTAATGGTGCTCTACACTACTATAGCCTGGCCTTGCCTAGCCTAACATAACCTAGTTCTGCTCTACTTTACTCTGTTATGCTCTCTTCTATTTTGCTCTACTCTTTTTTGCTCTATTCTATTCTACTCTACCCTACTCTACTCCATTTTACTCCACTCTATTGCACTCTAACATAACTTTACCTAATCTAGCTCTAGTCTACTCTACTCTAGCCTAGCTTAGCTTAGCATAGCCAAACCTAGCTTAGTAGAGCTTGGCCAATCCTAGCCTAGCCTAGCTCTGCTTTACTCTACTCTTTTCTACTCTTCTGTGCTTTACTTTACTCTACTCTACTCTACTATGCTTTGCTCTGCTCTTCTCAACTCTTTCCTACTCTGCTCCTCTCTACTTTACTCTACTCTCCTCTAGCCTAGCGTAACCCACCCTAGCCTAGCCTAACCTAGTACTACTCCACTTTACTCGACTCAACTCTACTCTACTTTACCCTACTCAATTCTATTATATTCTACTCTACTCTACTTTAGCCTACCTTAGCCTTCCCTAGCCAAGCCTAGCATATCCTAACTCTCTACTCTACCTCTTTTTTTCTTTCTCATGCCCAAGATTATGCCACTCTACTCTACTCTACCATAGCTTAGCCTTAATTAGCCCAACATAGCATAACCTACTTCTGCACTACTCTACTCTGCTCTACTCTACATTGCTCTAAACTACATCGCTCCTCTCTATTATGTAATCCTGTACTCTACTATACTCTGCTCTACTCTACTCAGCTCTACTCTCCTCTAATCTACTCTACACTACTTTATTCTACTCTACTCTATTCTACTTTACTCTACCCTACTCTACTCTACTCAGCTCAACTATAATCTAATCTACTCTACTCTACTCTATTCTACTCTAGCTTAACCTAACCTATCCAAGCCTAAGCAAGCTTTACTCTACTCTACCCTACTCTACTCTTCTCTACTCTACTATAGACTATCCTAGCTTTGGCTAGCCTACCCTAGCCTAAAGTAGCTCTACTATACTATAATCTTCTCTACTCCACTCTACTTTACTCTACCCTACTTTACTCTGCTCTACTCTAACTTAGCCTTGCCTAGCCTAACCAAGCTATACTCTACTCTAGCTTAGCCAAACCTAGCTCTACTATGATTTGCTCTACTCTATTATGCTATGATCTACTCTACTCTTCTCTTCTCTACCCTATTTTTCTCTACACAACTCTGCTCTGCTATACTCAACTCTAATCTTTACTTTAGCCTAGCCTAACCTAGCTCCACTCTCCTCTACTTTAGCCTTGCCCTACCCAACCTACCAAAGCATAGCCTTGACTAGCTTAGCCCTACTTTACTCTAATCTACTTTACTCTGGTCTACTCTACCTAACACTACTATACTCTACTCTAACCTAGCATGGCTTAGCCTTGTTTAACCTAGCCTAACTTCACTCTACTCTACTGTACTTTGCTTTTCTCTGCTCGACTCTGATCTGCTCTACTTTATTGTACTTTACTCTTCTCTATTATGCTCTTCTCTACTCTACTCTACCACCCTACTCTACTTTAGCCAAGCCTAGCTTAGCATAACCTAGCCTTGCCAAACCTAGCTCTACTCTACTCTACTCTACTCTACTCTAGCTTAGCCCAACCAAACCAAGATCTACACTACTCTACTCTATCCTACTCTACTATACTCTAATCTACTGCACTCTAGCCTTGCTTAGCTTATCTTTGCCCCCTATCCTAGCCTAACTTAGCTCTACTCTACTTTACTATACTCTACCCTACTCTAACTTTTTCTTCTCTAGCTCTACTCTATTATACTCTACTCCATTCTATTCTACTTTACTTTACTCTTGCCTAACCTAGCCTAGCCTAGCTTAACCTAACCTAACTAGCTCTACTCTAGTCTACTCTGTTTTATATAACTCTACTCTGTTTTGCTCTTCTCTACTCCACTCTACTCTACCCTACTATACTCTAGCCAAGTTTAGCCTAACCTTGGTCTGCTCTACTCTACTCTACTCTAGCCTAGCTTAGCTTAACCTAGCTCTACTCTACTCTACTCTACTTTACTCTGCTCTACTCTACTATGCTCTTCTTTTCTCCACTCTACCCTACTATGCTCTTCTTTGCTCTTTTTAGTTTGCTCTACTATATTCTACTTTTCTTTGCTTTGCTCTTCTCTACTCTACTCTTCTCTCCTCTACTTTACTCAACTATACTACACTTTTTTCTACTCTACTTTACTCTACTCTACTATACTTTTACCTAGCCTAATCTAGCTCTACTCTATTCTAACCAAATCTAGTCTAGCCAATCTTAGCCTACCCTAACTTATTCTAGCTCTACTTTTCTCTACATTCTTCTACTCTACTATACTCTAGCCATTACTAGCATCGCCTAGCCTAACCTTGCTCTACTCTTCTCACTCCACTCTACACTCCTCTACATCGCTCTGCTCTACTCTTTCACTCTGCTCTACTCTACTCTGATCTCCTCTCCTCTCCTCAACACCACTCTACTCTGCTCTCCTCTATTCTACTCTACTCTACTCTACTCTCCTCTACTCTACTCAACTCAACTCTACTCTGCTCTTGTCTAGCCTATCCTAGCCTTCCCTAACCAAGCCTAGCCTAGCTTAGCCTAACAAAACTATACTCTACAATACTCTACTCTACTTTACTCTACTCTACTATACTCTATTATATTCTACTCTACTCTAGCCTAGCCTTACCTAGCTTGACTTGGCCTAGCCTGGCTTGCTCTGCTCTACTCTGCTCAACTCTTCTCTACTCCACTCTACTTTACTCTAGTATACTCTAGCTTAGCCAAGCATAACCTAATTCTACTCTAGTCTACTATACTCAACTCTAGCCTAGCATAAACTAGCTATACTCTAATCTACTCCACTAAACCTAGCTTAGTCTAGCCTAACCTAGCTCTACCATACCCTATGAATTCTTCTCAACTCTACTCTACTCTACACTACTATGCTCTACTCTACTCTGCTCTGCTCTATTCTACTCTGCTTTGCTGTTATCTACTCTGTTCTACTCTACTTTGCTCTACTCTAGCCATATTTAGCCTAGCCTAACTTAGCCTAGCCAAGCCTAACCTTACTTTACTCAACTCTACTCTACTAGTCAAGCTTAGCCAAACCTAGCCTGGCCTAACCAAAACTAGAACAACTCTACTCGACTCGACTCCACACTACTCTACTATTTCTTAGCATAGCTAACCTAGCCTAGCTCTACTCTTCTATGCTCTGCTCTGATCAGATTTTCTCTATTATACTATGCTATGCTCAACTCAACTCTTCTTTGCTCTACTCTACTCTATCCTACTCTACTCTATTCTTCTCTAGTCTACTCTAGCCTAGTTAGCTTTAGTTAGCCTTGCCTAACCTAGATCTACTCCACTCTACTCTACTTTGCTATACTCTACTCTTGCTTATCTTAGCCTTACCTAGCTTAACTTAGCCTAGCATAGCATAACCTATCTATACTCTTCTATTTTTTATTCTACTTTGCTCTGCTCTGCTCTACTTTACTATGCTTTACTCTACTTTGCTCTACTCTACTCTACTCAGCTCTTCTTTACTCAACTCTACTCTACTATACTCTAGCCTCACCTAACCTTGCTCTTATCTACTCCACTATACTATACTCCACTTTACTTAACTTTATTATACTAAAGTCTTACCTAACCTAGCCAAGCCTAGCATAGCCTAAACTAGCTCTACTCTACTCAACTTCAGCCTACTCTACTCCTCTACACTACTCTAACCTTACCTTGCCTAAGCTAACCTAACCTAGGTCTACTCTACTTTACTCTAGCCTAGCTTAGCCTAGCCTAACCTTGGTCTACTCTAATCAACCCTACTCTTTTCTTCTCTGCTTTGCTCTACTTTACTCATCTCTTCTCTGCTCTACTATTGAACTCTCCTCAGTTTCGCTCTGCTCTGCTTTACTCTGCTGTACTAATCTCTACTCTACTCTATTGTACACTAATAGACTCAAGCTTAGCCAAGCTTAACCTTGCTCTACTCTAATCTACTACACTCTAGCCTAGCTTAGCCTAACTTAGCTTTACTCTACTCCACTCTACCTAACCTAGCCTAGCCTAGCTTAACCTAGCTCTACCTTACCCTAATCTACTATACTCTACTCTACTCTACTCTACTCTATGCTACTCTACTCTGCTCTATTCTTCTTTACTTCGCTATGCTCTGCTCTGTTCTACTCTACTCTACTTTGCTCTACTCCAGCCTTTCCTAACCACCCCTAACCTAGCCTAACCTAGCATTACTCTACTCTACTCTACTATACTATACTACTCTAGCTTAGCACAACATAGCCTAGCCTAACCTAACTTAGCACAGCTCTACTCTACTCTAGTCTGCTCTAGCTTAGCTTAGTCGAACCTAACCTAACATTGCTCTTCTTTGCTTAGGTTCACTCAACTCTACTGTGCTCTGCTCTATTATACACTTCTTTGCTCTGCTCTACTCTATTCTACTCTACTCTACTCTATTCTTCTCTAGTCTATTCTAGACTAGTTCTGCTTCACCTAGCCTTGCCTTCACCAAGCCTAGCCTAGCTTAACTTAGCCTAGCATAGCATAACCTAGCTATACTCTTCTCTTCTCTGCTCTACTTTGATGTGCTCTACTCTGCTCTGCTATGCTCTACTCTACTCTACTCTACTTTACTCAGCTTTACTCAGCTCTATTCTACTATACTCTACTCTACTGTAGTATAGCCTAGCCTAGTCTAACCTTGCTCTAATCTCCTCTACTCTACTATACTCTATTATACTCCACTATACTTAATTCTACTCTACTCAAGCCTTGCTTAACTAGCCAAACATAGTTAAGCCTAGCCTAGCCTAAACCTACTCTACTCTTCTCCACTCTACTTTACCCTACTCTAATCTACTCTACTCTACTCTACTTTACACTACTCTAAGCTAATATAGCCTAACCTAACCTAGCTCTACTATACTTTACTCCTGCATAGCTTACCCAAACCTAACCTTGCTCTACTCTACTCTACTCTGTTATACTCCACTTTGCCCTGCTTTACTCATCTCTTTTCTACTCTACTTTGTGCAACTCTACTCTACTCCTACTTTTCTCTACTCTACTCTACTCTGCTTTACAATACTCTAGCTTAGCCAAGCCTAACCTAGCTATACTCTACTCTACATAACTCTAGCCTAGCCTAACCTAACATAGCTCTACTCTACTCTGTTCTACTCTACTTTCCTCTACTTTACTCTTCTCTTTTTTACTCTATTCTACTCTACTCTCCTCTGCTCTGCTCTACTCTACTCTGCTCTACTCTACTCTACTCTACTATTTTCTACTCTACTCTACAATACTCTAGCTTAACCAAGCCTAACCGAGCTATACTCTACTTTACTCTACTCAACTCTAGCCTAGCCTAACCTAGCTCTACTCTACTCTACTTAACCTAGAGTAGCCTAGCCTAACCTAGCACTACCTTACCCTACTCAACTCTACTCTACTCTACTCTATACTGCTCTCCTCTATTTTACTATACTATACTCTATTCTATTCTACTTTCTTGCTCTACTCTCTTCTACTCTACTCTACTCTGGTCTGCTCTAGCCTTGCCAAGCCTACCTTAACATAGCTCAACACTACTCTACTCTACTCTACTATTCTAGCTAAGGCTAGCCTAGCCTAGCCTAGTCTAGCCTAACCTAGCATACCTCTACTCTACCCTACTATACTATACTCTACTCTACTCTACTCTAGCATAGCTTCGTCTAGCCTAACCCCACTCTGCTCTACTTATCTATACTCTACTATGCTCTACTCTACTCTAATCTACTCTTCTTTTCTCTGCTCTACTCTATTTTTCTCTACTCTATTATATCCTTCTCTAGTTTACTCCAGCCTAGATTAGCTTCACTTAGCCTTGCCTAACTTGAATCTACTACTCTCTACTCTACTCTACTCTTGCATAGCAGCGCATAGCCTAGCTTAACTTAGCCTACATAGCATAACCTAGCTCTACTCTTCCCTTCTTTGCTCTACTTTGCTCTGCTCTGTTTTGCTCTACTCTACTCTACTCTACTCCACTATGCTCTTCTCTGCTCTACTCTACCCTATAAAACTCCACCTAGCCTAGCCTAACCTTGCTCTACTCTATTGTAGTCTACTCTGCTCTACTATACTCCACTCTTCTTAACTCTACAATACTCAAGCAAAGCCTAGCCTAGCCTAAACTAGCTCTACTCTACTCTACTCTACTCTATATTACTCTAACCTAACCAAGCCCAGCCTAACCTAGCTCTACTCTACTTAGGCCTAGCTTAGCCTAGCCTAACCTTGCTCTATTCTACACTACTATACTTTACTTTGTTCTACTCTACTTTGCTATGCTTTTCTTATCTCTTCTCTACACTAATCTACTCTCTTCTCCTTTTTTGGTGCTCTACTTGACTCTACTCTACTCTGCTCTACTCTTCTCTACTCTACTCTACCCTACTCCATTATACTCTAGCTTAGCCAAGCCAAACCTAGCCTTACTCTACTTAACTAAACTCTAGCCTAGCCTAGCCTAATTTAGCTCTACTCTACTCTACTCTACTTAACCTAGCCTAGCCTAACCTAACCTTCCTCTACCCTAGCCTACTCTACTCTATTCAACTCAAGCATAGCCTAGCATAGCTTATCCTAACCTAGCTCCACTCTGCTTTACTTTACTCTACTCTACTCTACTTTTCTCTTCTACACTCTGGTTTATTATATTCTGCTTTGCTCTGTTATGCTTTACTCTACTTTGCTCTCCTTTCCTATCCTCTAATCTACTCTGCTCTACCCTACTCTACTATACTCTTCTCTACTCTGCTCTATTCTACTCAATTCAACTCTCCTCTAGTCTTCTCTACTCTATTATACTCTACTCTACTCTTTTCTACTCTAAACTTTTCTACTCTACTCTATTATGCTCTATTCTACTCTATCCAGCTTAGATGACCCTAGCCTACTCTATCATAGCCTAACCTTACTCTACTCAACTTAACTCTTATCTACTCAACTCTAATCTATTCTACTTTACTCTACTCTACTCTAACCTAGCCAAGCCAAGCCTAACTTACCTTTACCTTAAACTAAATTACTCCACTTTACTCTAGACTAACCTAGCCTTGCATAGCCTAAACTAGCCCTACTCAACTTTACTCCACTCTACTTTGCCCTGCTGTACTTTGCTCTACTCTGTTATACTCATCTTCTATCCTCTACTCTACTCCACTCTAACCTAAGATATCTAGCCTAAGCAAACTCTACTCTACTCTACTCAACTCTACCTTACTCTACTATACTCTACTCTTCTTGACTTTGCTCTAGCCTAGCCTAGCCAAGCCTAGCATAACTTAGCTTACTCTAACCAAACCTAGCTCTATTCTATTCTACTTTTCTTTACCCCACAATACTTTATTCCTCTACTCTTTTCTACTCTAAAAAAGAATAGCCTAACCTAGCCTAGCCCAGCTCTACTCAACTCTACTCTACTCTACTCTTCCTGAGCTTAGCCGAGCCTATCCTAACCTAGCTTTACTCTACTCAGCTCTAGTCTACTGTTCTCTTCTCTCCTTTGCTCTACTCTACTTTGCTGGGCTCCACTTTGCTCTATTATACTCAACTCTACTTTTCTTTGCTCTACTCTACTCTACTCTGCTTTACTCTGCTCTACTTTCCTTTACTCTACTCTATTCCACTCTACTCATATTTTAGCCAAGCCTAACTCTGCCTAGCTTAACTTAACTGAGCTCTACTCTTATCTACTCCACTCTATTCTACTCTACTCTACTTAACTCTTGCTAGCCTAGCCTTGCCCAACCTAGCCAAACCTAACTCTATTCTACTCTACTCTACCCTACTCGATTTAATTCTACCCTACTCTATGCAACTCTACTCTATGCTACTCTACTCTAGTTTACTCTACTCTTTTATATGATACTCTTCTCTACTCTACCCTATTCTATGCTACTCTACTCTACTCTACTCTACTCTAGACAACTCTACTCTACTCTAATATACTCTAATCTAACTTTTCCTATGCTAGCCTAGCTTAGCCAAACCAAGCACTACTCTACACTACATTATTCTACTTTGCTCTTCTCTACTCTGTTTTACTTTACTTTACTCTTCTATACTCTACTCTTCTCTACTCTGTTTGACTCTATTTTACTTTGCTATTCCCTACTCTACTATAATTTACTCTACTACTCCCTACTCTACTCTACTCTACTCTAACCTAGCCTAACATACCCTAGCTTATACTAGCTTAGCCTAACTATGCTCTACTCTACATTACTCTACTCTACTCTACTCTGCTCTGCTCTTCTTCTCTAATATGCTCTATTCTTGTCAGTTTTTCTCTGCTCTACTATACTCTACTCTAGCTTACTATACTCTACTTCACTCTACTCTACCCTACTCTACTTAACTTCTAACCTTGCCTAACCTAGCCTCGCTTAGCCCAACCTAGCTTTACTCTACTCTACTTTCCTATTCCTGGCTCTACTTTGCTATACTTTGCTCTTCTCTATTCTACTCTTCTCTACTTTATTGTTCTCTCCTCCGCTTTGCTATACTATGCTCTACATTACTCTTGTCTATGAGATCCTAGCCTAGCATAGCTTCGCTAAGCCAAGCTCTACTCCACTCTACTTTACCCTACTGTACTCTACTAAGCCTAGTTTTGCTTTGCCTACCCTAGCCAAGCCTAGCTTAGCCTAGTTTTGCCTAGCCTAGCCTAGCTTATGCTTAGCCTAGCCTTGCCTAGCCTTTCCTAGCATAGCCTAACCTTCCTTTGCTCAACTCTGCTCGACACTACTCTGCTCTACTCTACTCTACTTTGCTTAGCTCTGCTCTCCTCTTCTCTATTCTACTCTATTGTACTCTAGCCTAGCTTAGCCTAATTTAACCAAGCTCTACTCTACTCTATTCTTGCCTAACCTAGCCAAGCCTAGCCTATCTTAGCTCTATTCTACTCTATTCTTCTCTACTCTACTCCAATCTAGTCTACTCTACTCTCCTTTACTGTACTCTACTTTGCTCTACATTACACTACACTATTATACTCTTCTCTTCTCTACTCTACTATACTCTAGCTTAGCTTTTCCTAGCCTAACCTAGCTCTGCTCTACTCTGCTCTACTCTACTCTACTCTTCTCTACTCTAGCCAAGCCTAGCCTACCCTAGCCTAGCCTCGTCTTGCCTAGCATAGCATAGCCCAACCTACCTAGAACTACTCTACTCTACTTTACTCTATTCTACTCTACTCTTCTCCAACCTAGTTTACCCTAGCCTAACCTTGCTCTACTCTACTCTACTCTATATTATTCTACTCCACTCTACCTAGCGTAGCCTAACCTAACTGTACTTTACTTTATGCTACTCCACTCTAATGCCTCTATTCTTTTCTACTCTACTCTAACCTAACTTAGCCTAACCTAGCCCTACTCTACTCTACTCCACTCTAGCCTAGCCTAGCCTAGCTTAGCCTAACTTAGCTTTGCCCTATTTTTTTCTACTCTACCTTACTCTATAATACTTTACTCTACTTTAGCCTTCTTTAGCATAGCCTAACATAGTTTAGCCTAAAGTAGCTCCAATCTATCCTCCCTAACTTTACTTTACTCTATTCTACTCTAGCTTAGCCTAGCATAACCTAGCCTAACATAGCTCTACTCTTCTTTACTTTGCTCTACTCTACCCTACTCCAGTCTACTCTACTCTACTCTACTCTAACTTTGCCTAGCCTAGCTTAGTCGAAGCTACCTCTACCCTACTCTACTCTACTCTACTCTTGCCTTGCATAGCCTAACCTAACTCAACTCTGCTCTCCTCTACATTTTGCTTCTATGCTTTACTCTACTATACTCTACTCTGCTCTACTCTACACTACTATATTTTACTCTACTTTGCTCTGTTATACTCTAGCTTAGCCTAGCCTAACTAAGCTTTTCTCTACTATACTTTACCCTACTCTACTCCACTCATGCCTAACTTATCCCAACCTAGCTTACCCTAGCCTATCCTAATTTAATCTAGCTCCACTCTACTCTACTCAAATCTATTATACTATAATCAACTCTACACTAACCTTGCTTAGTCTAGCCTAGCCTAGCCTAACTTAACCCTACTCTACTCTTCTTTACTCTACTCTAGCTTTGCTTAGCCTAGTATAGCCTTGCCTAGCCTAGCCTAGCCGAACCTAGCCTAACTTACATTAATTCTTCTCTGCTTGGCTTTGTTATGCTCTGCTTTGCTCTACTTTTCTCCACTTTGTTCTGCTCTATTCTGTTATGCTCCACTCTACTCTGCTCTACTCTACTCTGATCTACACTACTCTACTCTACTCTAGTCTATTTTGGCCTAGCCAAGCCTAACTTGACCTTGTCCTTCTCTACTCTACTCTACTCTAATCGAGCATAGCCTAACCTAGATTAACCTAGCCTTACTCAAATCTATTCTACCCTACTACATTATACTCTACTCTACTCTACCCTACACTGCTCTACTCTACTCTATTAAACACTACTCTACTCTAACCTAACCTAGCCTATCCTAGCTTTGCTTACCCAAACATAGCTCTACTTTACTCTGCTTGGCACTATTATGCTATACTCATCTCTATTTTGCTTTACTTTGCTCTCCCCTACTCTACTTTGCTCCTCTCTGCTCTGTTCTACTCTACTCTTCTTTGCTCTTCTCTACTAACTCCACCCTACTCTAATGTACTCTACCCTAACCTAGCCTAGCTTAGCCTAATTGAGCTCTACTTTATGCTACTCTTCTTTAATCTACTCTACTATACTCTATCCACCTCAAGCCTAGCTTAGCCTTACATTACCTGGCATAGCCTAGTTTAGCCTAACCTAGACCTACTCTACCCTACTTTACTTTACTATACTCTACTCTCCCCTAGTCTACTATACTCTACTTTGCTCTACTCAACTCCACTCTACTATTCTTTAGCCCACTTTACTCTATTCTACTCCTATCTAACTTAACTTAGCCTAGCTTTGCCTAACCTAGCTCTACTCTAGTCTACTCTACTCTACTCTAGCATAGCCTAGCCTAACCTAGCTCTGTTATACTTTGTTGCGATCTACTTTGCTTTTTACTACTCTACTATGCTCTACCCCACTTTATTCTGCTCTACTTTGCTCTACTCAACTCTATCCAACTCCACTCTATTGTACTCTAGCCTAGCCTAACCTTGCTCTACTCTACTATACTCTAACTTGGCCTAGCATACTCTTACTTGTAGCTCTACTACACTTTTGTCTAGCCTAGCCTAACCTTTCTCTACTCTTTTCTACTCTGCTCTATTTTGCTCTACAATACTCAACTCAACTCTACTCTATTCTATCTAATTATACTCTACTCTAGCCTAGCCTAGCTTAACCTAGCTCCACTCTACTCTGCTCTAACCTAACTTAGCTTAATCTAGCTCTGCTATGCTCTACTCTACTCTACTCCATTATGCTATGCTCTACTCTGCACTATTCTACTCTACTATTCTCACTTCTTCCCTACTCTACTCTATTCTACTATACTCTACTCTACTCTACACCACTATATGCTACTCTAACCTAACCTTGCCCAGCTTAGCCAAAACTTCCTCTACTCTATTCTATTACACTCTACTCTACTCTATTCTACTCTACTTTAGTCTACTCTAGCCTTGCCTAGCCTACCCAAACTTAGCCTAACTAGCTTGACTCTCCTTT
Source organism: Vanilla planifolia (assembly GCA_023846275.1). Classification (NCBI taxonomy): domain Eukaryota; kingdom Viridiplantae; phylum Streptophyta; class Magnoliopsida; order Asparagales; family Orchidaceae; genus Vanilla; species Vanilla planifolia. The sequence goes on along the minus strand of JAIUJO010000306.1, from coordinate 100,155 downwards.
TCTCTACTCTGTTTTTCTCTGTTCTGCTACATTCTACACTACTATACACTACTCTACTCTTCCATAATCTACTCCACCCTAGTCTAGCCTAGCCTAATAAATCCTACCCTAGTATATCATAGCCTAGCTCTATTTTACTCTACTATGCTCTACTTTGCTTTTCATAGCTCTGCTAATCTCTACTCTACTCTGCTCTACTTTGCTTTGCTCTACTCTTCTTTGTTCTACTCTTCTCTATTCTACTTTATTCTATTATACTTTAGCATAACCTAGTTAAGCCTAACATAGCTCTTTTACTCTACCCTACTCTACTTTACTAAAGGTTAGCTTAGCCTAACCAAGCCTAGCCTAGTCAAACCAAGCTTAGGGTAGCATAGGCTAACCTAGTTCTACTCAACTCAACTCTACTCTACTCTACCTTACCTAAGCCTAGCCTAGCCTAGCCAACCTAGTTCTATTACACTATAGTCAAGCCTACCCAAGCCTAGCATAGCCTAGCTTAACCTAGCTCTACCCAGCTCTGCTTTCCTCTACCATACTCTACTCTACTTTACCCTACTCTACTCTACTCTACTCTACTCTATCCTAACCTAGCCTAACATAGTCTAGCTTAACCAAGCTATACTCTACTCTGCTCTAGCTTAGCCTAGTCTCACCTTGCCTAATGTAGCTCTATTTATCTATTCTTAGCTCTACTCTACTCTACTCTACTTTGCTCTATTTTACTCTACTCTACTCTACTCTACTCTACTCTTCTCTACTCTACTCTACTCCGCTCTTCTCTACTCTACTCTACTCTACTCTATTCTTCTCTATTATGCTCTACTCTGTTTTACTCTACTATAGTATACTCCACTATGGACTAACCTAGCCTAGCCTAATCGAGCTCTAATCTACTCTACTTTACTCTACACTACTCCACTCTTACTCTACTCTGCTCTACTCTATTCTACTCTTTCCTAGCCTAGCTTAGCCTACCCTAACCTTGCTCTACACTACTCTACTCTACTCTAACCAAGCCTAGCCTAGCCTAGCTCTTCTCTACTCTAATCAACTTTAGCCTAGCAACTCTTAGGCTAGCCTAGCCTAACCTAGCTCTACTTTACTCTACTCTTCTTTACTCTACTCTACTATACTCTACTCTATTCTACTCTTCTCTACTTTGCTCAGCTCTACTTTATTCTACTTTGCTCTACTATGCCATACCCTACTCGAACTAGGCCTTGCCTAGCTTAGTTTAGCCTAACCTAATCTAAGATCACCTAATCTATTTGAGTCTTACTCTACTCTACTCTACTTTATTCTATTCTACCTTAGCTAAGCTTAACTTTGCCATATGCTACTCTACTCTACACTACTCTACTTTAGCCCAATCTAGCTTTGCTTAGCCTAGCCTAGCCTAACCTATCCTCACCTAGTGTGGCCTATCCTTACTCTACTCTATGTTATTCTACTCTACTCTACTCTACTATACTATAATCTACTTAATTCTTCTCTAGCTTAACTAAGACTAACTTAGCTCTATGCTACTTTACTCTAATCTAGCCTAACATAGCTATCCAAACCTAGCCAGCCTAACCTAGCTTAGCCTGGCCCTACCTTGCTAAACACTACTCTACCTTACTCTACTTAACTCAAGCCTAACCTTGCCTAGTCTAACCCAGCTTTGCTCTACTCTACTCTATTTTATTCTACTCTAGCTAAAAAATTTTAACATAGCTCTATGCTACTCTACTCTACTTTATTCTATTATGGCCTAACCAAGCCTAACCAAGCCAAGCCTAGCCTAACCAAGCCTAGCCTTATTGTACCCTACTTGACCCAACCCTATTCTATTATACTCTAGCCTAGCCTAACCAAGCTTAGCCTACACTACTTTACCCTATTCTATTTTAGCATAGCAAAGCCTAACATAGCTCTATCACACTTTACTATAATCTACTCTACTGTACTATAATCTACTATATTCTACTTTACTCTAATATGCTATACTCTACTCTACTCTGCTCTATGCTACTCTACTATACTCTACTCTACTTTACTCCACCCTACCTTACTCTAACCTAGCATAACATAACCTATCCTAGCCTAATTTAACCTCACCTAGCCTAGCCTAGTCTTACTCTACTCTACAATATTTTATTCTACTCTACTCTACTCTACCCTACTCTAACCTACTCGAACTTAGCCTATCCTACCCAATCTTAGCCAAGTCTAGCCTAACTTAACCTCACCTAGCCGAGCTTAGCTTACTCTACTCCATTCTATTTTATTCTACTCTTACCTAGCTAACCCCAACTTAGGTTTATGTTACTCTACTCTACTCTAGTCTAACTTGGCCTAGCCAAGCCTAGTATAGCCTTACATAACCTTATTATATTCTACACTACTTTACTCTATTCTAATATACTTTACTTTACTCTACTCTACTCTACTCTTGCTTAGCTTAGCCTAGCCTTTCCTAGTCGAGCTTAGCCTAGCTTATCCTAGCCTAGACTAGGCTAGCCTAACCTATCCTAACCTAACCTTGCCTAGCTTAGCCTAGCCTTATTCTACTCTACTCCACTCTACTATATTATACTCTATTATATTCTACTTTAGCCTACTAATCATAACTTAGCTCTATGCTCCTTTACTCTACTCAACTCTAGCTTAACCTTACCTAACCTAGCCTAGCCTAGCCCAACCTTATTATACTCTACTCTACCCAACACTACTCTAATCTAACTTAGCCTAGCCTAGCCAAACTTAACCTCACCATGCCTAGCCTAACATTACTTTACTCTACTCTACTCTACTCTACTCTATTTTATTCAACTCTAGCCTAACTAAGCCTATCTTAGCTTTATGTTAGTCTACTATACTCTACTCTAACATAACTTAACCTTGCCTAACCTAGCTTAGTCTAACCTAGCAAAACTAAGCCCAGCTATACTATACTCTATTCTACTCTACTATAAACTTCTTTAATATAGCCTAGCCTTGCCTAACCTCACCTAGCCAAGTCTAGCTTTACTCTACTGTATTCTAATTTATTATACTCTAGCCATGCTAAGCCCCACTTAGCTTTATACTATTCTACTTTACTCTACTCTAGCTTATAATAGCCTAGCCTAGCCTTGCCAAGTCTATGGTAGCCTAACCATACACAACTTTACAATACTCTACTCTTCTTAACTTTACCTTATTCTATTGTACTCTACTCATCTCTAACTTAGCCTAACCTAGTCTAGTCTGACCTAGCCTAGTCTCTCTACTCTGCTCTACTCTACTATAAACAACTCTACTCTATTTTATTCTACTTTAGCCTAGCTAAGCCTACTTAGCACTATGCTGCTCGACTCTACTCTACTCTAACCTAACCTAGCCTCGCCTAGCCTAGCCTAGCCTAACCTTGCTTTGCTAAGCCTCGCCTTGCTATAGTCTACTTTCATCGACTCAACTTTACTCTACTCTGGCCTAGCCTAGCCTAGCCCTACCTAAGCTCTACTATGCTCATCTCTACTTGCTTTGCTTTTCTCTTCTCTACTCTACTCTATTATTCTCTTCTCTACTCTACTAAGCTCTATTTTGCTCTACTCTACTTTGCCATGTTCTACTCTGCTCTACTCTACTCTAGCCTAGCCTAGCATAACTGACCTCCACTCTACTTTACTCTACTCGACTCTAATTTACTCTATCATAACATAGCCTAGCCAACCTTACCCTAGCTTAACCTAGCTCTACTCTACTCTATTCTACACCTCTCCACTCTACTCTTCTCTACTCTACTCTAGTATAGCCAAGCCTAAGCTAGCTCTACTCTACTCTATTCTACTCTTGCTTAACCTAATCGAGCCAAGATTGGCCTAGCCTAACTTAGCTCTACTCTACTCTACTCTACTCTTCTCTACTTTTTGCTATTTTGCTATACTATTCTTTACTTTGCTTTGCTCTACCTTGTTCTACTCTACTCTACTCCACTTTATTATACTCTAGTCTAACCTAGACTAGCCAACTTAATCTAGCTCTACTCTTCTCAAATCTACTCTACTCTACATTACTCTAGCCTAGCCTAACCTATCTTAGTCTAACTTAGCCTAGCTTAGTATAGCCTAACCTAGCCCAACTATACTCTACTCTACACTACTCTAATCTATTATACTCTACTTTATTCTATTCCACTCTACTCCAACCTATTCAAGACTAGCCTAACTTAGCCTAGCTCTACTCTTCTATAGTCTAGCCTTGCTTAACCTAACCTAGACTATCTAACTCTATTTTACTCTACTTTGCTCTGCTCTGCTCTACTTACTCTACTCTACTCTATGTTACTCTTCTCTATTTTACTTTACTCTACTCTACCCTAACCTTGCCTAGCACTCCTTGACCTAGCCCTACTCTACTCTACTCTAGCTTAGCATAGCCTATCCTAGCCTAACCTAGTTCTGCTCTTCTCTACTCTACTCTACATTACTCGGCTCTATTCTGGTCTACTCTGCATTGCTTTGCTCCACTATTCTCAGCCCCATACTGCTCTATTCTACTATGCTCTACACTACACTACTCTACTCTAATCTACTCTACTCTAGCCTAGCTTAGCCTAGCATGCCTAACCTAGCTCTACTTTATTCTACTCCACTATACTCTTCTCTTCTCTACTCTACTCAACCTTACTTTATCATGGCATTGCCTTGCCTAGCCTACCTTAGCCTAGCCTAACCTAGCTAACCCTAACCTAGCTCTACTTTACTCCCATCAACTCTACTCTACTCTTCTCTACTCGACTCTACTTTACTCAAACCTAGCCTAGCCCAACCAAGCCAAACCTACCTGTACTCTACTCTACTCTACTCTAGCCTCACCTAGCCTAGCCAAGGCTAACCTACCTCTACTCTACTCTACTCTAACCTTACCTAGCCTAGTCTAGCTTAGCCTAACTTAGCTTGGTTCTGCTCTACTCTACCTTGCACTGCTCTACTTTTCTCTTCTCTACTCTAGTATTCTCTATGCAGCACAACTCTGCTTTGTTCTGCTCTACTCTACTCTATTCTATTAAACTTTAGCCTAGCCTCATATCAAAAACCCTAATCTAGCTTTACTCTACTATGATATACTCTAGTCAACTCTATTTTAATCTACACAAGCCTAATCTCGTCTAACCTATCTTAGCATAATGTAGCTTAACAAAACGAAGGTTTACTCTACCTACACTACTCTAACCTAGCCTAGCATAGCCTCACTTAGTTAAGCTCTTCTTTATCATAGCCTAGCCTTGCTTAGCCTCATCAAACCTAATCTAGCTCTTCTCTACTCCACTCTTCTCTGTCTTGCTCTACTCCACTCTACTCGGCTCCACTTTACTCTAATCTACTCATTTCTACTTTAATTAACTCTACTCTAATCTTCTCTACTCTACTCTAACCTAGCCTAGCCTAGCTTGACCTAGCTCTACTCTACTCTAACATAGCCTAGCCTAATATCATTCTTGTTTGCTCTGCTCTACTATACTCTGCTCTGCTCGGCTTTGCTCTACTATGCTCTATTATGCTTTCCTCTTCTCACTCTCCTCTACTATGCTCTACTCTACCCTACACTGCTCTACTATACTGTACTCTACACTAGCCTAGCCTTGCCTCGTCATGCCTAACCTAGCTCTAGTTTACTCTACTCTACTCTACTCTACTCTTCTCTACTAACCTCTACTCTACTCTACTTTACTTTAACCTAACCATGCCTTACTCAGCCTACTACAGCCTAGCCTAACCAAGCACTACTTTACTCTCCTATAATCTACTATACTCAACTCTACTCCACTCTATTTGACTCAAAACAAGCCTTGCCTTATGAAGCCCAACTTACCTCTACTCTACTCTACTCTGCTCTACTATAGCATACTCTACTCTAGCCTAGCCTTCCCTACCCTTGCTTAACCAAACTCTACTCTGCTCTACTCTGCTTTGCACCCCTCTAATTTGCTCTACTCTTCTCTACTTTGCTCTACTCTGCTCTACTCTGCTCTGCTCTACTCTGTTGTGCCCTACTCTTCTCAAATCTACTGTACTCTACTGTATTCTACTCTACTCTACTTTAGCCTAGTTTAACTTGGCCTAGCCTACCCAAGCCTATCCTAACGTACCTCTACTCTACTCTCCTCTACACTACTCTACTCTACTCTACTCCACCCTAGCCTAGCCTATCCTAGCCTAACCTACCTTAACCTAACTCTACTATGCTTTACTCTACTCTACTCTACTTTACTCTATGCTACTCTACTCTACTCCACTCTAACTTAACCTAGCCTAGCATAACCAAACTTAGCTCTACTCTTCTCTACTCTACTCTACTCTACTCTACTCTAGTCTAGCCTACACTAGTCTAATGTAGCTATAGTTTGCTCTGCTCTGCCCTGCTCCACTCTACTAAGCTCTAGTCTACTCTACTCTACTTTAAGCTAGTCTAGCCTTCTACAACCTAGCTCTACTCTACTCTACTCAATTATACTCTACTCCACTCTACTTTATTCTTCTCTACTCTTCTCCAGCCTAGCTTAACCAAACTAGCTTAGCCTATGCTAACCTAGCCTAACCTAGCTCTACTCTACTATACTCTACTATACTTTACTCTATTCTGCTATACTCTACTTTACTCGACTCTAATCTATCCTCGCCTAGCCTTGCTAAGCCTAACCCAGCTCTAAACTGTACTACTCTACATTACCCTACTCTTTTGTGCTTTATTCTACTCTTCTCTATTATGCTCTTCTCTACACTACTCTACTCTTCTCAACTATACTCTACTCTGCTCTATTCTGCTCTGCTTTGCTCTATTCTACTCTACTCTACTCTCCTCTACTTTTGCCTAGCCTAACCTAATCGAGCGTTACAATGCTCTAATTTGCTCTACTCTGCTCTACTCTAGCATAGACTAGCTTAGCCTGCCCATGCTTAGCTTATTCTAACCTAGCTTTACTCTATTCTACTCAATTCTACTCAATTCTATTATACTTCACTTTGCTCCACTCTACTCTACACTACTTTATTATAGTCTACTATACTATACTCCACTACACTCTACTCTACTCTACTCTACTCTAACCTATCCTGTCCTAAACTAGCTCTACTCTACTCTACTCTACTCAACTCTTCTTTCCTCTACTCTATGTGGCCTAACTTAGCTAAACTCAACTCTACTCAGCTTTACCCAACTCTATTATGCTTTTCTCTATTATGCTCTTCTCTATTCTCTGCTCTACTTTGCTCTAGTCTGTCTACTCTACTCAACTATGCTCTATAATATTTAACTTTACTCTAATCTTCTTTAGCCTTATTTAGCCTAGCTTAGCTAACCCTACTCTATACTACTCTACTCTACTCTATCTTGTTCTACTTTGCCCTACACTATTGTAATTCACTATACTCTACTCTACTTTAGCCTTGTCTACCTAGCCAAACTTAACCTTGCTTTACTCTACTCTATTCAATGCAATTATACCATATTATAATTGACTCTACTCTACTCTACTCTACCCTACTACACTCTACTGAATTCTAACCTAGCCTAGTTTAGCATAGCCTAGCCTTGCTTAGCCTAACCTGGCTCTACTCTACTTTGTTATGCTCTACTCTACTCTATTTTTCTCTATATTACTTTACTCTTCTCTACACAACTCTACTATGCTCTTTTGTGCTCTGCTTTATTCTTCTTTGCTCTGCTCTGCTATGCTATGCTCTCTATTCAACTCTACTCTACTCAAGGCTATCCTCGCCTGGCCCAACCTAATAGAGCTCTACTTTACTCCATTCTATTTTATTCTATTATACTCTATCCTAGCCTAACTTAGCTCTACTCTACTCTGATGTACTCTACTCTACTCTACTTTAAGTTAGCCTACCTTAGCCTAGCATAACCTAACTCTACTACACTCTACTCTACTCTTGCCTAACCTAGCCTTACCTGACCTTGCCTTGCCTAACCTAGCTCTACTTTACTCTACTCTACTATGCTCTGCTCCACTCTACTCTGCTTTACTCAGTACTTCTTTGCGCTACTTTACTATACTCTACTCTATTGTAGTCTACCCTAACCTATTCTAACCTAGCATAAGTTTACTCTACTCTAACATAGCATAACCTAGCCTAGCCTAGCTTAGCTTTGCCGAGCCTAACCTAGCCAGACTAGCCTAGCCTAACCTAGCTCTAGTCTACTACACTCTTCTCTAACCTAGCCTAACCTCATTATGATTTACTCTACTAACCTCTACTCTACTATTCTCTTCTCTACTCTACTCTACTAAACTCTAGCCTAGCCTAACCTAGCTCTACTATACTTTACTCCACTATACTCTACTCTACTCTAACCTTGCCTAACCTAGCCTAGCCAAACTTAGCTCTATTCTTCTCTACTCTACACTACTCTTCTATACTCTACTCTACTCTCTCCTTGCCTCACCTAGCCTATCCTAGAATAACCAAACTCTATTTTTCTTTGCTTTGTTCTACACTACTTTGCTCCACTCTACTCTACTCAACTTTGCTTTACTCTTCTCTACTCTACTATACTCTACTTTACTCTACTCTACTATATTATACTCTTCTTTAGCCTTGCCTAGCCTAACCTAACTTAGCTCTACTTTACTATGCTCTACTGTACTTTACTCTACTCTACTTTACTCTAGCAAGATTAACCAAGCCTAACCTAGACTAACCTAGCTCTTCTCTACTCTGCTCCACTCTATATACTCTAGCCTAGCAAAATCTAGCTCTACTTTACTCTACTCTACCCAACTCTACACTACTTTACCCAACTCTAGCCTAACCTTGCATACACTAGATTAGCATAGCCTATCCTTGCTTAACTTAGCCTGTCAAACTTAACTCAACTCTACTCTACCCAACTCCACTCTACTCCACACTACTCTACTCTACTCTAGTTTAGCATAACCTAGCTTAGCTTACCCTAGCCTAGCCTAACCTATTCCTACTCTACTTTACTATACTCTACTTAAACTTAGCCTAGCCTATTCTAACTTTCCTCAACTATACTCTACTCTATTCTATTCTACTCTTGTCTACTTTAGCCTAGCCAACCCAAGCCTAACCTAACCGTGCTTTGCTTTTCCCTGCTCTGCTCTACTCAAATCTTCTCTATTCTACTCTGCTCTGTTATAATCTACTATATTTGATGATACTCTACTCCAATACACTCTAACCTTGCCTAGCCTAACCGAGCAGTACTCTACCCTACTCTACTCTACTCTTCTCTACTTTACTCTACTTGAGCTTAGCATAGCCTAGCCTAAACTAACCTAAGCTTGCTCTGCTCTGCTTTACTCTACTCTACTCTACTCTGCTCTACTCTACTTTGCTCTACTCTACTTTTCTCTACTCTATTTTGTTCTTCACTACTTTATTATGCTCTTCTTTTGTCAACTCAGGTCTACTCTACTCTATTATACTCTATTCTTCTATACTCTACTCTTCTCTACAATACTATACTTTGCTCTGCTCTTTTATGCTCTACTTGACTCTACTCTAATCTACTCTCCTCTCTTCTCCTCTCCTTTCCTCTCATTTTCTCTACTTTTTTCTACTCTACTCCACTCTACTCTGCTATATTCTACTCTTATGTATCTTAACCTAGCCTAGCCTATCTATCTCTTCTCTGCTCTAAACTACTCTGCTCTGCTCTACTCTATTCTGCTATGCTCTACTCTACCAAATTCTTCTCTATTCTACACTACTATGCTCTAATCTTCTCTACTCTACTCAACTCTACTATACTCTAGCCTAGCTTACCCTAACTTAGCACTACTCTGCTCTACTCTACTCAACTCTACTTCACTCTTCTCTACTCTAATCTTTCCTAGCTTAGCGTAGCTTTGCCAAGACAAACCTAACCTAGCTCTGCTCTACTCTACTCTACTTGCCCTACTCTACTCTACCCTATACTACTTTTCTCTACTCTACTTTACTCTCCTCTACTTTCTTACGCTCTCCTCTACTCTACTCTAGTCTACACTTCTCTGCCCTACTATGCTCTACTATACTCTACTCTACTCTGCTTTACTATACTTTGCTCTACATTTTTATGCTCTACTAGGCTCTACTCTCCTCTCCTCTCCTTTCCTATCATCTTCTCAACTTTACTCTACTCTACTTTACTCCACTCCACTTTACTTTTCTCAATTCTACTTTACTCTATTCAACTCTACTTATTTTACTCTGCTCAACTCTACTCTACTACAAACTAGCCTAGCCTAATCTAGCTCTACTTTACTCTACTATACTCTACTCTACTCTAGCCTTGCCTAGCTTAGCTTACCCTAGCTTAACAAAACCCAACACTACTCTACTCTAGCCTAGCCTAACTTAGCCTAACATACAATAACTTAACCTAACTCTGCTCTGCTTTACCATACTCTCCTCTTTACTGTGCTACTCTGCTCTATTATCCTCTCCTCTCTTCTCCTTTACCACTCTACTTTGCTTACCTCAACTCTACTCTACTCTGGCCTAACTTAGCCTAGCCTAGCTTAGCCTAATATAGCTCTACTCTACTCTATTCTACTCTACTCCACTCTAATCTACTCTACTATAATGTAGCCCCTCCTAACCTGTCATATTTTAGACTATACTCTACTCAACTCTACTCTACTCTAACATAACCTAGCCTAGACTAACCAAGTGCTACTCTACTCTACTACACCTTACTCTAGCCTAACCTTGCCTAGCCTAGCCTAGCCAATCCTAGCTTAGCCAAGCCTAACCTAACCTATTTCTACTTTAACTCAACTCCACTATGTTATGCTCTATTATACACTTCTCTGCTCTTCTCTACGCTATTATCCTTTGCTCTGCTATGCTCTATACACTTGTTTAGTAGCCTAACCTAACTCTACTCTACTCTACTCTAATCTACTCTAGGATAGCCTAGGTTAGCCTAGCCTAGCCTAACATAGCTTTACTCTACTCTACTCTATGCTACTCTATTCTACTCTACTCTACTCCACTCTACTTTACTCTACTCTTCTTTATCCTAGCCTAACCTAGCCTCACCTAACTTAGCTCTTCTCTAGTCTACTATAGCTGAGCCTAGCCTAGCCTAACTTTGCCTAACCTAAATCTAATCTTCTCTACTCTACTTTGCTTTACTCTACCCTACTTTGCTCTACTCTACTCTCTTCTACTTTGTATTACTCTACTCAACTTTACTCTGCTCTACTCTACTCTGCTCTACTCTACTGTACCCTACTCTACTCTACTATACTCTAGCCTAGTTTAGCCTAGCCTAGCCTAACCTAGCTCTATTTAACTCTACTCTACTCTATTCTACTCTACTCTACTCTACTCTTCTCTACTATACTCTACTCTACACTAACTTAGCCAAGCCTAGCCTAATCGAGCTCTACTTAACTGTACTCTTCTCTACTCAACTCTATATAGCCTACTGTATTCTATTCCACTCTACTCTCACTTAGCATAGCCTAGCCTAGCCTAGTCTTATTCAGCCCAGCCTATCCTAACCTAGCTCTACTCTGCTCTACTCTACCCAACTCTACTTTGGTCTACTCTTATTTGCTTTGCTCTATTCTACTTTACTCTACTCTACAATGCTCTACTCTAGCCTAGCCTAAAAAAACTTAGAACCCATCTACTTTACTCAACTCAGCTCTACTCTACTCTATAAAGTTCTAATCTGCTCTACTCTACTCTACTCTACTCTACTCTGCTCTACTCTACTATGCTTTGCTCTGTTCTCCCTTACTATACTTTAGCCTGGCCTAGCCTAACCTAGCTATACTCTATTCTACTATACTCTACTCTAATCTTCTCCACCCTAGCCTAGCCTAACCTTGCCTTATTTACCCTTGCCTAGCCTAACCTAGCTCTACTCTACTCTACTATATTCTACTCTACTCCACTTTACTGAACTCTAACCTAGCCTAACCTAACAAAGCTCTACTGTACTCAAGTCTAGTTTACTCTACTCTACTCTACGATACTCTACTCCGCTCTTCTCTACTCATTTTTTTCTAATCTACTCTTCTCTACACTACTCTGCTCTTCTCTGCTCTACTTTGCTTTGCTCTTCTCTTTGCTACTCTACTTTATTCTACTCTACACTACTCTAATCTAGCCTAGTCTAGCCTAGCCTAGCCTAACCTAGCCTAACCTAACTCTACTCTTCTCTACTAATCTACTCTACTCAACTCTATTCTACTCTACACTAGTCCACTCTAGCCTAGCTTAGCTTAGCTTAGCATAGCCTAACCTAACCTTATTTTTCTCTAATCTACTCTGCTCTTTTTTGCTTTTCTCTATTCTACTCTACTATGCTCAATTATGCTCTATTCTAATCTTCTCTACTTTACTCCACTCTAATTTACTCTAGCATAGCATAAATTAACCTAGCTTATCCTAGCCTAGCCTAGACTACCCTAGCTCTTCTCTAATCTACTTTAGTATACTCTACTATAAACTATTGTACTCTACTTTACTCTGACCTTCCCTTGCCTTTCGTAGCCTAACTTAGCTCCACTCTACTCTACTCTACTCTAGTCTACTCTAACCTAGCTTACCTTAGCTTAATCTAACCTAGCTCTACTTTGCTCTACTCTGTTCTTCTTTGCATTGCTCTACTCAACTCAACCCTATTCTACTCTACTCAAGCCTAGCATAACCTAATTTAGCTCTACTCTACTCTACTTTGCTCAACTCTACTCTATATTACTCTAGGCTAGCCTAGCCTAACCTGGCTCTTCTCTACTCTGCTCTTCTCTGCTCTGCTCTGCTCTACTCTACTCTACTCTACTCTACACAATTCTACTTTACTCTACTATACTCTTCTCTACTCTACTTTACTCTAATCTACTCTTCTCTACCATACTCTATCCTAGCCTAACTAACCTAGCTCTACTCTATTTTACTCTAGCCCACTCTACTCTACAATAGCCTACCTTAGCCAAGCCTTGTCTAACCTAGGTTAGCCTAGCCTAACCCAACCTAACCTAACTCTACATAAACTTACTCTACTCTACTCTACTCTACTCTATCTTAATTTACTTTAGCCTAGCCTTACTAAGCTCTACTCTACTCTACTCTACTCTATTCTACTTTAATCTAACTTAGCCTAACATAACCTAACCTAACTCTACTCTAGTCTACTATATATTTCTTTGCTCTACTCTTTTATTAAACTCTGCTCTGCTTTCCTTTACTACTCTGCTTTGCTCTGCTCTTCTCTCCTCTACTTTACTATAGTCTACTCTGCTCTACTTTGCTCTACTCTATATTACTCTACTCTACTCTACTCTACTCTACTCTACTACACTCTACTCTACTCTACTCCAAGCTAGTTTATCCTTGCCTAGCCTAAGCTAGCTTTACTTTACTCAACTCTACTCTTACCTAGCCTAGCCTAACCTAGCTCTACTCTATTATACTTTACTCTACTCTACTCTACTCTACTTTACTCTACTCTACTCTACTCTTATCTAACCTAGCCTAACTTAGTGTAACAATGCCTTATTCTACTCTACTTTACTATAGCCTAGAAAAGGATAGCCTAGCCAAACTTAGCTTAACTTAACCTAACCTAGCTTTACTCTACTATGCTGTACTCTATTATGCTCAACTCTACTATATTCTACTATGGTCCACTCTGCTATGCTCCACTCTACTCTACTCTACTCTATTTTATTATACTCTACTCTGCTCTATACTCTAGGTTAGCTTAGCCTTACGTAGCTCTACTCTACTCTACTCTACTCTAGCTTAGCCTAGCCTTGCCAATCATTGTCTAATCTTGCTCTATTGTACTCTATTATACTCAAATTACTCTACTCTACTCTACTATACAATGCTATACTATACTCCACTTTATTCCACCCTACTCTTCTCTACTATACTTTAATCTACTTTACTCTAACCTGCCCTAGCCTAGTATAACCTAGCTCAACTTAACTTAGCTCTACTCTACTCTGCTCTACTCTACTCTGCTCTACTCTGCTTTGTTGTTCTCTTCTTTGTTCTACTCTACTCTACTCTTCTCTACTTTGTTCTGCTCTACTCTAGCCAACCCTCTCTACTTAGCCTAGCCTAGCCTAACAGAGCTTTACTTTACTCCACTCGACCTAACTCTACTCTAGCCTAGCCTAGCCTAACCTAGCTCTACTTTATTCCATTGTACTCTACTCTACTTTATTATATTATATTATACTCTACTCCACTCTACTCAACTCAACACTACTCTAGCTTAGCCTAACCTAGCCTTGCCTAACCAAGTTATACCCTACTCTACTCTACCTTAGCCTAGCTTAGCCTAGCCAAGCCTTGTCTAGCCTAACATATCCTAGCTTAACTCTACTTTACTTGCTCAGCCCTACTATTTTTTGCTCTGCTCTTCTCTATTATGCTCTACTCTACTATACTCTACTTTGCTCTACTTTACTCTTTTATTCTCTCCTCTGTTTTTTCTACTCTGCTCTAGTTTGCTCTACATAGCATAGCCTAGCTTAGCCTAGCCTAACATCACTCTACCCTACTATACTCTGCTCTCCTTTGCTCTGCTCTACTTAGCTCAGCTTGGCTCTACTCGGCTATATTATGCTCTCTCGTATTTTTTTTCAGCTATGCTTTTCTTTGCTCTACTCTGCTTTGTTTTACTCTGCTCTGCTTTGCTCTTCTTTGCTCTACTCTACTCTAATGTACTCTACTCTATTTTAGCAAAGTTTAGCTTGGCCTAGCCTAACCTAGCTTGACTCTACTCTACTCTACCCTACTCTAACCTACTCTGCACTGCTCTTCTCAAGCCTACTGTAGCCTAACTTAGCATACCAAGCTTAGCCTAACCTAACCTAGCTCTATTAAACTCTATACTCTACTCTACTCTACTCTAATTTAGCCTAGCCTATCCTAATATAATTTAGCTCTACTCTACTTTACTCTACTCTACTCTACTCTACACTAACTTAGCCTAGCCTAACCTAACATTTGTCTGCTCTGCTCTACTCTACTATACTCTACTCTATTATACTCTAATCTACTCTAATGTACTTTAACCTATCATAGCCTAACCTTACTCTGCTCTTCTCTAATCTATTATACTCTCATCTACTCTATTCTACTCTAGCCTAGCCTAGCCTTGTCTATTCTTGTTTAGCCTAACCTAACTTAGCTTTTCTCTACTCCACTCTACTATTCTCTATTTTACTCTACTTTACTCTACTCTAACCTAACTTAGCCAAACCTAGCTCTACTCTACTATGCTCCACTGTATTAATCTTTGCTATACTCTACTTTATTATTCTCCATTATGCCCTGCTCTATTCCACTTTGCTCTACATTACTCTATTTTGCTTTACTCCACTCTACTTTACTCTACTCTGGTCTAGCCTTATTTAGCCTAGCCTAATCAAGCACTACACTACTCTATTATATTCTACTCTACAATACTCTTCTCTACTCTACTCTAGCCTATCCTCGCCTAGCCTAGCAAACTCTAGCCTAGCCTATCCTAGCCTAACCTAACCTAGCTCTACTCTACTTTAACTCTACTCTACTTTATACTAATCTACTAGATTTTACTCTACTCTACTTTAACTTAGCTTAGCCTAACCTACCCTAACCTTGCTTTACTTTACTCTGCTCAACTCCTGCCTAGCCTACCCTAACCTGTCTCTCCTCTACTCTACTCTACTCTGCTTTGCTATACTCTACCCTACTGTACTCTACTCTACTCTATTATACTCTAGCTTAGCCAAGCCTAACCTAGCTCTACTATAATCTACTCTATTATACTCTAATCTACCTTTGCCTAGCCTAGCCTACCCTTGTCTTGTCTTGCCTAAACTAGCCCAGCCTAACCTAACTCTCTCTACTCTACTCTATCCTACTTTACTCTGCTCTACTCTACTCTTCTCTACTCTACTCTACCCTACTCTACCCGACTCTAACCTAGCCTAACCTCAGCTAGTCAAACCTTGCTCTACTCAACTCTACTTTACTCTAACCTAGCTTCACCTTGTGCATCCTCGCCTGGCATAGCTTAGCCTAACCTTGCTTGACTCTGCTCTACTCCACTCTACTATGTTCTACTCTACTCTACTCTGCTTTGCTCTGCCCAACTATTTTTACTCTACTCTACTCTACTTTATCTTAGCCTAGCTTAACCTTACCTAGCCTAACCTAACCTAGCTGTACTCTACGTTACTCTACTCTGGCCTAGCCTAACATAGCATAGCCTAGCCTAGCCCAACCTAGCTCTACTCGGCTCTACTCCACACTACTATACTATACTCTATTATACTCTACTCTAATCTACTCTTATCTACTCCACTCTACTTTACTCCAACCTAACCTTGATTAGCGTAACCTAGCTCTACTCTACTCAATGCTACTATGCTCTCTTCTTCTCTATTGTGCTTTGCTCTTCTTTACCCTTCTCTACTTTGCTCTGCTCTACTCTATTCTACTCGGCTCTACTTTGCTCTACTCTACTCTACTCTACTTATCTCTACTCTACCCTACTTTACTCTGCTCCACTCTACTTTGCTCTACTATACTCTACTCTACTCTAGCATACTTTGCTCAGCTCTATTATTTTTTGGCAAGTTTAGCCTTGCCTAACCTAACTCAACTCTACTCTAATCTACTCAAGTCTATCTTAGCCTAACTTAGCCTACTTTAGCCTACCCTAGTTTAACCTTGCTTAGCCTAACCTAGATTTACTCAACTTTACTCTACTCTATTGTACTCTACTCTAATCTACTATATTCTACTATACTCTACTAAAAATTTGCCTATCATAACTTAGCCTAACCTTGATGTAATCTACTCCACTCTCTTCTACTCTACTCTTCTCTAACCTATCCTAGCCTAACCTTGCTCTGGTCTGCTCTACTCTTCTCTACTCTAATGTACTTTGCATTGCTCTATTCTACTCTACTCTACTCTACTCTAGCCTAGCCTACCCTAGCCAAGCTTAGCTTAACCTAGCTCTACTCTACTCTCCACTACTCTACTTCACTTTACCATACTCTAATCTACTCTAACCTAGCCAGGCCTAACTTAGCTCTGCTCTACTCTACTCTACTCTACTCAAGCCTAGCTTAGAGTAGGCAAGTCCATCCTATCATAGCATAGCCTAACCTAGCTCTACTCTACTCTATTATACTCTACTCTACTCTACTTTAACTTAGCCTAGCCTAGCATAACCAAGCTCTAATCTACTCTACTTTCCTCTTTTATGCTCTACCCTACTCTATGCTACTATACTCTACTTTGCTCCACTTTTCTTCAATCAGCTCTACTATGCTCTACTCTACTCTGCTTTGCTATGCTCTGCTCTAATCTACTCTCTACTTTAGCCTTACCTTGCCTAACTTAACCTAGCTCTGCTCTACTCTACTCAACTCTACTCTAACATAGCTTAACGTAGCTTAGGCTATCCTAACCTCACCTAGCCTAGCACCTAGCTCCACTATACTATACTCTACTCTATTATACTATACTTTACTCTATTCTTCTTTTCTCTACTCTTCTCTACTTTGCTCTATTCTACTCTGCTCTTGTCACTCTACTCTACTCTACACTTCTCCACTCTGCTTTGCTCTACTATGCTTTGCTCTTCTCTACTCTGCTCAACTCAACTCTACTTTGCTCTAGCCTTACCTAACTTAGCTTAGCCTAACAAAACTCTACTATATTCTATTCTACTCTACACTACACTACTCTACTCTACTCTATACTAGCCTAACCTAACCTAACTCTACTCTACTATATCATACTTTACTATACGCTATTCTACTCTACTTTGTTCTAACTTAGCCTAGTCTAACCTAGCTCTACTCTAAACTACTCTACTCTAACCTAGCCTAGCTTAACAAAACCTTGCTCTACTCTACTCCACTCTTCTCGATAGTGCTTTTCTTTTCTTTACTCTACTTTGCTCTGCTCTAATCTTCTCTATTTTACTTTGCTCTATTATACTCTAGCTTAGCCTAACTTAGCACTACACTACTTAATGCTACTATATTGTACTATACTACAAACCTAGCCTTGCCTAGCCTAGCCTAACCTCGCCTAACCTAGCCAAGCCTAGCCTAACCTAGCTAGCTTAGCCTTGCCTGACCTATTTCTACTCTACTTTACTCCTCTGTACTCTACACTACTCACTCCACAATACTCTGCTCTAGCCTAACCTAGCTTAGCCTAGCCTAACTATGCTTTACTCTACTCCACTCTCCTCCACTCTACTTTTACCTACCTCAGCCTAGCCTAATTCTAATCTAATCTACTCTACTCTATTATGCTGTACTCTACTCCACACTACTCTACTTTGTGCTTCTATACTTTGCTCTACTATATTCTACTTTAGCCTTGCCAAACCTAGCCTAACTTATCATAGCTTTGCTCTACTCCACTCTACTCAGCTCAAATCTACCCTACTCTAGCCTAGCCTAACCTAAGCTAGCACAGTCGAGCCAAGCGTAACTTAGCACCGTGCAGCTCTGCTTTACTATACTCTGCTTTGCTCTACTCTACTTTACTCTACTCTACTTTGCTCTACTATTGTCATCTTTATTATACTCTACTATGCTTTAGCCTAGCTTAGCATATCCAAGCCTAGCCTAGCTTAACCTAGCTCTACTTTACTCTACTCTAGTCTACTCTCCTTTACTCTTGCCAAGCTTATCCTATCTCAGCCTACCCCACCCCTATCCCAGCTTAGCCTACGTTAACATAGCTCTTCTCTAGTCTACTCTACTCTACTCTAATCTATTGTTCTCTACTCTACTCTACTCCAACCTAGCCTAACCTACTCTACTCTACTCACCTCTACTCTGCTCTACTCAAGCTTACCCTAGCCTTAATTAGCCTAGTATAGCCTCCCCTTGCCTAACCTAACCTAGCTCTCCTCTACTCATTTATTTTATACTCTACACTAATCTACTCTACTCTACTCTACTCCAACCTTACTTAGCATAACCTGACCTAACCTAGCTTTGGCTAACTAGCTCTACTCTACTCTACTCTACTTTAGTCTACTATGCTCTATTCTACTATGCTCTACTTTTCTTTACATAGCTGAACTCAGCTTTACTCTACTATGCCCTTCTCTGCTCTAAACTGCTCTTATCTGCACTGCTCTACTTTGCTATACTCTGCTATCCTCAACTCTACTCTACTTTACTCAAGCCTAGCTTAGCTTAGCCTATCCTAATAAAGCTCTAAAAACCTCCATTCAACTCTTCTCTACTTTGGCCTAGCTGAACCTCTTCTTGCAGAGCCTAACCTAGCTTTACTCTACTTTACTATAATCTACTCTACTCTACTTTACTTTACTCTACTCTACTCTATTCTTCTCTACTCTACCCTCACCAAGCCTAGCTTCGCCTATCCTAACTTTGCTCTAGTCCACCCTACTCTTTTTTAGCCTAGCCCATCCAAGTATGCCCTAACACAACCTAACCTAACCCAGCTCTACTTTACTCTACTCTACTCCACTCTACTTTTCTATGCTCTGCTCTTCTATGATTTACTTTGTTAAACTCTACTCTGCTCTGCTCTACTCTACTCTACTATGCTTTATACTGTTAAGCTCTACTCTCCTCTACACTACTCTATCATAAACTATCCTAACCTAGCTTTACTATACTCTATTCTACTCTACTCTACTCTACTTTACTCTACTCTAGCTAACCTAGCCTTACCTAAACAAGCATAATCAAACCTAGCATAACCTTGTTCAACTCTACTCTACCCTACTCAACTCTACTCTATACTCTTCTCTACTCTGTAATAACCTATGAAAACTTAGCCTAGCCTAAACTAACTTTATTCTACTCTACTCTGCTCTATTATACTCTAACCTTGCCAACTTAGCTCTACTCTACTCTACTTTTCTCTGATCTACACTGCTCTACTCTGCTCCACTTTGCACTTATCTACTCTTCTCTACTCTGCTATACTCTACTCTACTTTACTCTACTCTACTCTACTTAATCTTAGCCTAACCTTGTTCTACTCTTCTCTACTCTACCTACTATACTATTCTCTACTCTACTCTACCCTACTTTAACCTAGCCTTTCCTTGCCTAGCCAGGCTTAGTTTACCTAACCTTGCTCTACTATGCATAGCTATACTCTACTCTACTCTACTATGCTCTAGTCTACTCTTCTTTTCTCGACTATGCTCTTCTCTTCTCTATTCTACACTACTATAGCCTAGCCTTGCCAAGCCTAGCCCAACCTATCCTAAACAAGCTCTACTCTACTCTATTGTACTCTAATCTACTCTACTCTACTCTACTCCACTCTACTCTACTCTACTCCACTTTACTCTGCTCCACTCTACTCTATGTTAGCCTAACCTAGCTTAACTTAACCTAACCTAACTCTACTCTACTCCACTATATTCTATACTACTTTACTCTACTCCACTCTAACCTCAACTAGCCATACCTAGCCAAGCCTAACCAAGCCTAGCTTTAATCTACTATACTCTACTCCTGTCTAGCCTAGCCAAGCCTAACCTAATCTTGCTCTACTCTTCTCTAACCTACTCTACTCTACTCGATTCAACTTTACTCTACTCTACTCCATTGTACTCTAGCCTAGCCTAGCCTTACCTACTCTAATCTAGCTCTACTCTACTCTGTCTTAATCTACTCTATGCTACTCTACTCTACTCTACTATATTCAACTCTACTCTAGCTTAACCAGGCTTATCCCAGCCTAGCCTAGCCTATCCTATCCTTACCTAGCCTTGCCTAACCTAACCTAGCTAGCTTAACCTATCTTAGCTCTACTCTACTTTACTTTTACCTAGCTTAGCCTAGTAAAACCTAACTTATCCTTGCTCTACTCTTCCCTAGACTTGCCAGCTCAACTTTTCTATACTCTGTAATGCTCTTTTTTGTTTGACTCTACTCTACTCTACTTTGCTCTCTTCTAGTGTACTTTAGTTTTGCCTAGCCAAACCTAGCTGAACTCTATCTACTCTACTCTACTTGTCCCTACTCTACTATACTTTACTATAGCCATACCTAGGCTCGCCTAACCTACCTTAGCCTAGCCTAGCATAATCTAGCCTAACCTAGCTCTTACTCTACTCTATTTGACTGTAGTCTACTCCCCTATATTCTAATCTACTCTTCCATACTCAACTCTAGTCTACTATAAGCTAGCATAGCCTAACCTAACTGAGCTCTACTCTACACTACTCTAGTCTACTCTACTCTACTCTACTCTAGCCCACTCAACTATACTCTGCTTTAGTTTAGCCAAGCCTAACCTAGCCAAGCGTAGCCTAGCTGAGGTCTACTCTACTCAACTTTGCTCTTCTCTCCTCTACTCTAATTTTAGTTACTCTACTTTGCTATCCTCTACTTTACTCTACTCTCCTTTTCTCTCCTTTCCTCTCCTCTACACTACTCTACTCCATTTTATTCTACTCTATTCTACCCTAATCTATTCTATTCTACACTACTCTAGTCCAGCCCAACCTAAACTAGCCCAACTTAACCTAACCTAGCTCTGCTCTACTCTACTATTCTCTACTATGATTTTGTTTATTATGTTCTGCTCTACTCTATTGTGCTCTTTCCTACTCTACTCTACTCTACTCTACACTACTCTAGCTTACCTTAGCCTAATCTAGCCTAGCCTAACCTAACTTAGATCTACTTTACTCTACTTTATTATACTCTACTCTACTCTACTCTACTCCTCTCTAACCCAGCTTAGCCTTGCCTAGCATAACCTAGCTCTACCCTACTTTACACTACTCTAGCTTCTCTAGCCTTGCCTAGCCTATATTATCTAGCCTAATTCTACTATGCTTTACACTGCTCTTCTAAACTCTGCTTTACTTTTCTCTACTCTATTCTACTTTACTCTACCGTAGGCTACCATAGCCTAACCTAACCTTAGTCAACTCTTATCTACACTACTCTAGTCTTCTCTAGCTTAGCTTAAATTAGCTTAGCCTAGCCTGATTGAGCCTAGCCTAACTTAGCTCAACTCTACTCAATTATATTATATTATTCTCTACTCTACTCTAACCTAGCATAGTTGAGCCTAGCCTAACCTAGCTTAGCCTAACTTAGCTCTACTCTACTTTGCTCTGCTTTATCTTACTCTACCCTACTCTATTTTGCTCTGCTCTACTCTTCTTTACTCTACACTTCTCTACTCATCCATACTCAGCACTACTCTACTCTACTCTGCTCTATTTTATGCTACTTTACTCTAAAATAACCTTGCCAAACCTAGCCCAATAGAGCTCCACTCTACTTTAATCTACTCTACATTATTATATTCTACTCTACTCTACTATAGCTAGATTTGCTTAGCCTATCTTAACCAAGCTTACCCTAGCCTAACTTAGCTTTACTCTACTCTACTCTACTCTACTATACTCTACTTTACTCTACTATACTCTACTCCACTTTACTATACTTTTCTTTACACTAACCAAGCCTAGCCTAGACTAGCCTAACTTTGCTTTACAAACCTCTACTCTACTCTAGCCTAACCTAGCTTAGCCTAGCCTATCCAAGCTCTACACTGCTTTGCTTTACTTTAATATGCTCTAATCTACTATGCTTTGCTCTATTCTACTATGCTCTAAGCTACTCTATGTTGCTCTACTCTGCTCTGTTCTTCTCTACTTTATTATACTCCACTCTATTATACTCTATCCTAGCCTTGCCTAACCTAGCTCAAGTCTATTATACTCTTGTTTACTCTACTCTATTCAAGCTAGCCTTGCCTAGCTCGGACTAGCCTAGCCTAGCTTGTACTAGCCTAACCAAGTATAACCTAGCCTAAGCAAACCTAGCTCTATTCTACTCTACTCTACTCTTCTCAAACCTAGCTTTACTCTACTCTACTCTACTATATTATACTCTACCCTACTCTAGCCAATCATAGCCTTACTAACCTAACCTAGCTCTACTCAACACTTCCCTACTCTTCTTTACTCTACTCTACTTTACTCTAGCCTAATCTAACCTAACTTAGCCTAGCCTAGTCTAACAAAGCTTTATGCTACTCTAGTCTACTCTACTATACCCTACTCTACTATACTCAACTTTACTCTACTCTACTCTACTCTACACTACTCTACTCTAACTAGCCTAGCCTAACTAGCTTAGCCTAACCTTGCTCTACTCCACTCTGCTCCTCTTTGCTCATCCCTTCTCTACTCTGCTCTACTTATCTCTACTCTACTCAGCTCTGCTCTACTCTACTTTACTCTACTCTTTCTTAACCTAGCCTAGCCTAACCGAGCTATACTCTACTCTACTAAATTCTACTCTACTTTAGCCTAGTATACCCGAGCTTAACCTAACCTAACTTAACCTTGCCCTACTTTACTTTACTAGACTCTGCTTTACTCTACTCTACTCTACTCTACTCTACTCTAACCTAACTTAGCCTAGCCTAGGCTAACCTAGCTTTATTATACTCTACTCTACTCTATCCTTTCTTAGCCTAGCCTAGCCTAGCCACACCTGGCCTAGCCTAACATAGCTATACTCTTCTTTACTCTGTTATGCTTTACTATGTTTTACTCTACTATGCTTTGCTCTTCTCTATGCTACTCTACTCTATTGTACTCTAGCCTAGCCTAACCTAACCTAGCTCTACTCTACTCTACACTACCATACTCAAGCCTAGCTTAGCCTAGCATAGCCTTACCAATCCTAGCCAAGCCTATCTTAGCATAGCTAACCTAGCTCTACTCAACTCTACTATACTCTTCTTTATTCTACTCTTCTCTACTCTACTTTACTCTACTCTACTTTAATCCACTCTACTATACTCAACTCAACTCTACTCTACTATACTCTACTATACTCCACTCTAAGCTAGCCTTGCCTAGCCTAACCAAACTCTACTCTACTCTTGTCCATCATTACCCAGCCTAGCCTAGCCTAGCTTAGCCTATACTACCTTAGCTTAAGCTTGCTCTACTCTTCTCTGCTCTACTATGTAATCCTTTGTTATGCTCTTCTCTTCTCTACTCTACTCCGCTTTACTTTGTTCTACTCTGCTCTGTTATACTCTGCTTTAATCTTTACTCCAGCCTGGCATGGCCTAACCTAGCTCTACTCTACTCTACTCTACTCTTGCCTAGCCCAACCTAGGTTACCATAGCCTAGCCAAGCACAGCCTCGCTTAGGTTAGCCTTGCCTAACCTAGCTCTACTCTTCTCAATTCTACTCTACTCTGCTCTAGTCTACTTGGTTCTACTCTAGTCTACTCTAACCAAGTCGAGCCTTGCCTAACCTAGCCTAGCCTAACCTAGCCTAGCTTAACCTAGCCTAGCCTAACCTAGCCTAGCTTAACCTAGCCTAGCCTAACTTTGCTTTACTTTGCTCTACTTTGCTCTACTCTGCTCTGCTATACTCATCTTTGATCTATTTTACTCTACACTACTATGCACTGCTCATCTCTACTCTACTCTTCTCTACTTTGCTCTTCTATAGCCTAGCCTAGAATAGCCTGACCTAGCCTAGCCTATCCTAGCTCTACTCTACTCTGCTCAACTCTACTCTTACCTAGCCTAGCCTAACCTAACTTAACCCAACCAAACTTAGCTCTACATTACTCTACTCTACCCTACCCTACACTACTCCACTCTATACTACTCTATTTTACTTTACTCTACTATACTCTACTCTACTCTATCATACACTACTCTTGCCAAGCCTAGCCTAACCTCACTATACTCTACCTTACTCTACTCTACTCTACTCTAACTTAGCCTAGCCTATCTTATCCTAACCTAGCTCTACTCTAATCTACTTTACTCCACTATGTTCTACTATACTCAACTCTAGCCTAACCTAGCCCCAACTTTCTCTGCTCTTGTCTGCTCTACTCTACACTGTACTACTCAGTTTTACTATGCTCTTCTCTAATCTACTACACTCTACTCTACTTTATTATAGTCTAACATAGCTTAGCCTAACCTAGCTCTGCTCTATTTTATTATACTTTACTCTACTCTACTCTAGCCTAGCCTAGCCTAGTCTAACCTAGCTTTGCTCTACTCTACTTTTTTTTGCTCTACTCAACTCTACTTTACTTTTCTCTACTCTACTCTACACTCCTCTACTCTATTATGCTCTTCTCTACTCTGCTCTGGTCTACTCTATTCTATTATACTTTGTTCTACTCTACTCTTCTCTGATCTAATCTGTTCTACTCTTTTATGCTCTACTCGACTCTACTCTTCTGTCCTCTCCTCTCCTCTCCTCTCCTCTCATCATCTCTCTCCTATGCTACTCTACTCTACTCTACTATACTCAATTCCACTTTACTTTACTCCAGTCTAATATATTCTACTCTACTATGCTCTACCCTATTATACTCTAGCATACCCTTGTCTAATAATGCCTAGCCTAATCAAGCTATACTCTACTTTAGCTTAGCCTACAATAGCATACCCAAGCCTTACCTTGCTCTACTCTTCTCTACTCTCCTCTACTCTACTCTACTCAAGCCTAACCCTACCTAGTTTGCTCTAGCCAAACATAGCTCCACTCTGCTCTACTTTGCTCTACTCTTCTCTTCTCTACAATGCTTGGCTATACCATTTTGCTCTACTCTGCTCTTCTTTACCCAGCTCTACTCAGCTCAACCCTACTTTGTTTTGTTATACTATATTCTACTCTACTCTAACCTAGCTTAGCCTAGCCTACCCTAGCCAAGCTCAGCTTAACCTAGCTCTACACTACTTTACTATAACTTAGCCTAGCCTAACCTAGCTTTACTCTATTATACTATACCCTAGCCTAGCCTATCATAACCTAACCTGGCTTTTCTCTGCTTTTCTCTACTTTGCTATAGTTTTCCCTTCTTTACTCAGCTCTATACTGCTCTACTTTAGTCTGCTCTGCTCTATAGTACTTTGCTCTTCCTACTCTGTTTTGTCCTCCTCTATTCTCCTCTACTCTCCTCTACTCCACTCTGCTCTGTTGTACTCTAACCTAGCCTAACCTTGCTCTACTCTACTCTACTCTACTTCACCCTACTCAACTCAACTCTATTCTAACCTAGCCTAGCCTAGCCCAGCTTAACCTAGCCTATTTTAGCCTAGCTTAAACTTGCTCTACTCTACTCTACTCTAGCCTAACCTTGTTTAGCTAACCTAACCCTACTCTACTCTACACTAGCTTAGCTTGGCCAAGATTAGCCTAGTCTAACATAGCTCTGCTTAACACTGGTATGCTCAGTTCTACTCTGTTTTCCTCTGCACTACTCATTTTTCTTTGCTCGACTCAACTTTACTCTACTCTACTTTACTCTGCTTTACTATGCTCTACTCTGCCCTACTCTACTATACTTTAACTTAGCCAAGCATAATCGAGCTCTACTCTACTTTACTATAGCCTAGCCTAACCAAGCTCTACTCCACTCTATTATACTCTAGTCTACTTAACATAGCCTAGCCTAACCCAGCTCTAGCCTTTTCTACACTACTCTCTCTACTCTATTCAACTTAACTCTAGCCTAGCTTAACTGAGCCTAACTAAGCTCTACTTTCTTCATTCTACTCTGCTCTACTCTACTCTACTATGCTTTTCTCTTCTCTTCTATGATTTATTCTACTCTACTTTTCTTTGCTCTACTTTGTAATGCTCAACTCTTCTCTGCTCTCCACTCCTCTCCTCTACTTTGCTCTGCTCTGTTCTACTCTACTCTACTCTGCTCTACTCTCCTTTACAGAAGTCTACTCTACTCTAATCTACTATACTCAACTCTACTCTACCCTATCGTACCCTAGCCTAGCCTAGCCGAGCCTAACCTACCCAAGGCTTGCCTAACCTAACTCTACTCTACTTTACTATACTCTATTGTTATCTACTCTACTCTACTTTAATCTAACCTAGCCTAGCCTATCAAGCCTCAACTAGCTTTGCTCAGCTCTACTATATTCTGTTTTGCTCTACTCTACTCTGCTCTGCTTTGCTCTACTCATTTTGCTCATCTTTGTTTTTCTCTACTCTACTATATTCTTCTCTACTCTAGCCTAGCTTATCCTTGCCTTTCCTAGCCTAACATAGCCCTAATCCACTCTTCTCTACTCTACCCTACTCTACTGTATCCTACTCTACTCTACTCTATTATACCCTAGCCTAGCCTAGCATAGCTTAACTTAGCCCAACCTAACCTAGCTTTACTCCACTATACTCTACTCAATTCTACTATACTCTACTATACTCTGTTATACTCTACTCGAACCTAGCCTAACCTAGCTCTAATTTAAACTACTCTACTCTACTCATACATAGCCTAACTTGTCAAGCCTAAACAAGCCCTACTTGACTCTCCTCTGCTCTACTCTACTCTGCTTTGCCCTATTCTTTTCTTCTCTTCTTTGCTTTCCTTTGCTCTGTTATACTCTATTCTACTCTACTCTAATGTAGCCTAGCTTATCCTAACCAAGCACTACACTACTCTTCTATACTCTACTCCACTCTTTTATCTTGCTCTACACTACTCTACTCTAATCTACCATAGCCTAGCGTATCCTAGCCAAGCCTAACATAGCTTAGCTTTGCCCAACCTAACTTAGCTCTACTCTACTCTATTCTACTCTACCTCACTCTACTCTACTTTATTTTTCTCTACTCAACTCTAACCTAGCCTAGCTTAGGTCTGCTCTACTATACTCTACTCTATTCTACTATAATCTAGCCTAACTTAACATTACTCTACTCTACTATGCTCCACTCTACTTTTCTATATTTTTCTCTATTATGCTCTTCTCTCTATACTCAACTCCACTCAACTCAACTCTGCTCTTCTCTACTTTCCTCTACTCTACTCTACTCACTCTTCTCTGCTCTACTCTACTCTACTTTGCTCTATTCTCCTCTGCTCTCCTCTATTCTGCTCTCCTCTACTCTCCTCTCCTCTGCTCTACTCTACTCTACTCCAAACTACTCTACTCTAATCTATTCTACTTAACTTTACTCTATTCTACTCCATTCCACTCTACTTTACCCTGCTCTAGTCGAGGTTAGCCTAGCCGATCTAACTCTAATCTACACTACTCGACACTAAACTACTCTACTCTACTCTACTCTAATCTAATCTACTCTACTCGACTCTAGCTTTGCCTAGCCTTTTCTAGCCTACCATAGCCTAGCCTAGCTTAGCCTAACGTAGCTCTACTCTACTCTACTCTACTCTACATTACTCTACTCTTCTCTACTCTACTCTACTCTCTCCTATCCTTACCTAGCTGAGCCTAACCTAGCTTAGCTTTACTTAACCCTACATTGCTTTGCTTTGCTCTACATTACTGTACTCTGCTCTACTCTACTCTACTCTTCTATGCTCCACTATACTCTACTCTTTTGCTCTACTCTACTCGACTCTACTCTGCTCTGCTCTCCTCCTCTCTCCTCTCCTCTACTCTACTCTACTTTACTCTATTCTACTCCACATTACTCTAATCTATTCTTCTCTACTTAACTCTACTCTTCTCTACTCTACTCTACTCTACTTTAGCTTAGCCTAGCATGGCCTAGCCTAGCCTAACCACACTCTGCTCTACCCAAGTTTACTCTACTCTAGCCAAGCTTGGCCTACCCTAACTTCGCCATACTAAGCCTAAGCTAGCTCTACTCTACTATACACTACTCTACTCTACTCAACTAAACTCTACTCCATTCTAACTAAGGTCAATTATACACTACTTTACTCTACTATACTCTACTCAGGCTTAGCTTTGCCTAGCCTAACATAGCTTAGCCTAGCCTAAGCAATCTCTACTATGCTTTACTCTACTCTGCTCTTCTTTGCTCTACTCTATTGTACTCTACTCTTCTTTGCTCAGGTCGACTCTATACTTCAGCCTAGCTTAGCCTTGCCTAACCTAACTTAGCTCTACTCCACTCTACTCTAGCCTACCCTAGCCTACCCTAGCCAAGCCTAGCCTTGCTTATCTTTTCCTATGCAAACCTACCTCTACTCTACTCTACACATTCTACTCTATACTGCACCACTCTACGCTACTCTAATCTTCTCTAGCCTAGCCTAACGAAAGCTAACCTTGCCTAGCCATGCTTAACATAACCAAACCTAACTTAGCTCTACTCTGCTCCACTCTACACTTCTTTACTCTTCTCTACTTTGCTCTACTATACTATACTCTACTCTAGCCTTTCCTAACATAGTCTTACCTAACCTAGCTCCACTCTATGCTACTCTACTCAATTTTACTCTACTTTTGTCCAGTATAGCCTAGTCTACCCTAGCCTTATCTAGCATAGCCTAGCCCAGCTTAACCCAACCTACCCTAGCTTTACTCTAGTCTAATGAACTTTGCTTTACTCTACACTATTTTATTTTACTCTACTCTACTCTACCCTATTATAACCTTGCCCATCCAAGCCTAGTCTAACTTAGCTCTACTCTACTCTACTCTAGCCTAGCCTAACCTAGCATTGCTTTACACTACTCTATCATAATTTTCTCTACTCTGCTCTATACTACTATTTTATTATCTACTCTACTCTCCTCCACTATGCTCTTCTCTGGTATACTCTACTCTACTCTACACTATTCTATGCTAATCTACTCTGCCCAACTCTTCTCTGTTCTACTCTATTTTACTCTATTTTGCTCTACTCTATTCTACTCTACTCTACTCAGCTCTACTCTACTATACACTACTTATACAAGCCTAGCCTAACCTAACCTAGTTTAACATAGCTCTACTCTACTATACTATACTTTATAACTCTACTTTATCCCAACCTAAACTTGCTTAACTTAGGCTAAACTAACCTAACCTAAACAAGCATAGCTCTACTTTGTTATTCTCTACTTTACCTTATTCTACTCTACTCTAGCTCTACTCTACTTTGCTC
The DNA here is from genome assembly GCA_023846275.1 of Vanilla planifolia. NCBI lineage: Eukaryota > Viridiplantae > Streptophyta > Magnoliopsida > Asparagales > Orchidaceae > Vanilla > Vanilla planifolia. The sequence goes on along the minus strand of JAIUJO010000306.1, from coordinate 70,277 downwards.
TACCTTATTATGTTCTACTATACTCTACTCTACTCTACTCTACTCTAGCCTAGCCTTGCTTAGCTTAGCCTAGCCTAACTTGTCCTTACTTAACTTAGCTCTACTCTACTCTACTTTACTTTACTTTGCTATGCTCTACTATACTCTGGAGTTCTCTGCTCTGCTCTACTCTACTCTACTCTTCTTTACCTCAGACTAGCTTAGCCATGCCTAACCTAACCTAGCTCTACTCTACACTACTTTAACCTACTCTATGCTACTCTATGCTACTCTACTATACTCTACTCTTCATTAACCTAGCCTAACTTAACTAGCTCTACTGTACTCTTCCCTACTATATTCTACTCTAACCTAGCATTGCCTAGCATAACCAAGCCTAGCCTAGCATTGCCTACCATAACCAAGCCTAGCCTACGTTACCATAGCCTAGCCTGGCCTATCTTAACCTTGCTCTACTCCACTATACTATACTCTAGTCTACTCTACTCTTCTCTACTCTAGCCTAGCATAGCATAGTCTAACTTAACGAGCTCTACTCTTTTCTAACCTACTCAACTCTACTCTAGCCTAACCTAGCCTACCCAAGACAAGCCTAATCTTACTTTACTCTGTTATGCTCTTCTCTACTTAACTCCACTCTGTTTTGCTTTACTATGCTATGCTCTACACCACTCTACTCTGCTCTACTCTACTAAACTTAGCTATACTCTATTCTACTCTACTTAGCCTAGCCTAACCTAGCTTTACTATACTATGCTCCACTCTACTCTACTCTACTCTGCTCTACTCTAACTCGCTTAGCCTTGCCTAGTCTAGCTTAGCCTAACCTCGCCTTACTCTACTCTTCTCTTCTCTATTCTTCTTTACTCTACTCTGCTTTATTCTACTTTACTATGCTATTTCTTGTGCTTCTTTGCTCTACTTTACTCTACTAAACTATACTCCACTATAACCTTTCCTAGCCTAACCTAATTGAGCTCTACTATGCTCTACTCTTGCTTAGCCTTACCTAGCTTGCCTCAGCACTGCCTAGCCTAGCCTTGCCTACCCTAAATTTACTCTACTTGACTCTACTCTAGCCTAGTCGAGCTTAGCCAAGCCTTACCTTACTCTAGTCTACTCTACTCTACTCTACTCTGGCATAGTGTAGCCTAGCCTGGGCTTACCTAACAGAGCTCTGCTCTGCTCTGCTTTTCTCTACTCTACTCTACTTTGCTTTGCTCTGTATTACTCTACTATTCTCTACTTTACGCTGCTATGCCCTACTCTACTATGTTATTCTCTACTCCACTCTATCCTAATCTATTATACTTTAGCTTAGCCTAGCCTAATCTAGCTCTACTCTACTCTGATGATCTACTATACTCTACCCTACTTTACCCTAACTTAGCCTTGCCTACCTTAATTAAACGTTTCTTTACTCTACTCTACTCTACTCTATCCTAACCTTGCTCTACTCTACTCTAGTCTACTATACTCTACTATACTCTACTCTACTCTACTCTACTCAACACTTCTTTACGCTACTCTAGCCTAGCCAAACCTAGCTCCACTCTACTCTATTCAACTATACAAAACTATGCTCTACTCTACTATACTCTACTCTTTTTTAATATAACCTACACTAACCTACCTCAATCTAACCTAACTCTACTTTGCTCTGCTCTACTCTACTTTTATCTACTCTGCTCTACTCTACTTTGTGCTACTCTACTCTGCTCTTCTCTACTCAACTCCTCTCTACTTTATTTTACTCAACTTTGCATTGTTCTACTCTACTCTACTCTACAATACTCTACTCTAGCCTAACCCAACCAAACCAAGCTCTACTTTACTCTAATTTACTCTATTATACTCTACTCTAGCCTAGTCTAGCCTATGGTATTTTGCTACGCTCTAGTCTACTATGCTCTGCTTTTCTCTATTCTACTATGCTCTACTATACTCTACTCTACTCTACATTACTATACTCTACTCTACCATAGCTTAGTTTATCCTAGCCTAACCAAGCTCTACTCTGCTCTAGTAGACTCTACCTTACCCTTGCTTGGCTAGCTTAGCCTAGCCTAGTTCAATTATACTTTACTCTACTCTACTCTACTCTAACTTAGCCTAGCCTATCCAAGTATAACCTAGCCCTACTATACTCTACTCTACTCTATCCTACTCTGTCCTAGTCAAGCCTAACATAGCATTTCCTTGCCAACCTAGCTTTGCTCTGCTCTACTCTATTTTGCTCTACTCTATTTTGCTCTACTCTGCTCTACTCTACTCTACTCTTCTCTACTCTACTCTATTGTACTCTAGCATAACACATCATAACAAGCTCTACTCTACTCTATTCATATATACTCTACTATAGCCTAGCCTAACCTAGCTCTACTCTACACAACTCTATTCTATTATACTCTACTCTACTCTACTCTACTCTTATCTAACCCAGTTTAGCTTAACTTTGCTTAACCTAGCTCTACTTTACTCTGCTCTACTCTTTTCTACTCTACTATGCTCTACTCTCCTTTACTATGCTCTACTCTACTCTTCTTTACTCTTTTCTACTCTATTCTACTCTTCTCTACTCTACTCTACTCTAATCTACTCTACTCTACTCAATTGTACTTTACTCTACTCTAGCATAGTTTACCCTAGCCTTTGCTCATATTACCTAACTTAGCACTTTTCTACTCTTCCCTACTTTACTCTACTCTACTCTACTCTAGCCTAACCTACTCTACAAAAGCTTAACCTAGCTTTTCTCAACTTTGCTTTACTCAACTCTCCTCTAATCTACTATATTTTACTCTACACTACTTTAACAGAGCTTGGCCTAGCCTAAGCTAACTTAGCATAATCTTAATCTACTCTACTCTACTCTAGCCTAGCCTAACCCTGCTTAATTTAACTCGACTTTGCTCTACTCTACTATGCTTTGCTCTACTCTACTTGACTTTATTCTTCTCTACTCTACTCTACTCTACTCTACTCTACTCTAGTCCACTCTACTCTAGCCTAGCCTAGCCTAACCTAACCTAGCTCTACTCTACTCTACTCTTCCCTAGCCTAACATAGCCTAGCCTAATATAGCTCTACTATACTCTACTATACTCTAATAAACTCTACTCCACTCTATTCTACTCTATTTTAACTTAACCTAACCTAGCCTTACTTAGCCTAACCTAGCAATATGCTACTCTACTCTGTTGTGCTCTACTCTTGTCTACTCTACTCATCTCTACTCTTCTCTGCTTTCCTCTGTAATGCTCTTCTTAGCTCTCCTCTATTCTAATCTACTATACTCTTCTCTACTCTAGCCTAGCCTTGCCTAACCTAGCTTTACTCTACTTTACTCTACTCTAGTTTAGCCTAGCATTACCTAATCTAGGCTAGGCAAAGCTAGCTTTACTCCACTTTACTCTACTATACTGTACTATACTCTACACTACTCTACTTAAATGTACTCTATTCTACTCTACTCTACTCAACTCTTCTATACACTAATCTACTATACTCTATTCTTCTCTACTCTAATTTGCTCCAACTTAGCCTGGCCTGGCCTAATCAAACCTAGCTTTACTATACTATATCTACTCTATCTTAGCCTAGCCTAACCTTTTTCTACTCTACTCTACTCTATTTTATTATCTTCTACTCTACTCTACTTTACTATATTCTAGCCTAGCCTAACCTAACTTTGCTCTACTCTACTCTACTATACTACATTTTGCTATACTCTATGTTACTCTACTCAACTCTGCTCTTCTTTACTCTACTCTAGCCTAGTCTAACCTAGCCTAGCCTAATCTAGCTCTACTCTACTAAATTATACTACGCTCTACTCTAGTCTTCTCCACTCTATTCTACTTTACTCTACACTAATCTACTCTACTTTACTCTAATATAACATAGCCTAGCCTAGCTTAGCCTAGCTTAGCCTAGCTTTGCATAGCTGGCATAGCCCAAGCTAACCTTGCATTACACTTCTCTGATCTACTCTACTTTTCTCTATTCTACTGTACTCCACTATACTTTACTCTTTTATGCTCTACTCTTCTCTGCTCAGCTTTACTCTACTTTGCTTTGTTTTGTATATTCTGTACTACTCTATTATACTCTACTCTAATCTAGCCTAGCTTTACCGAACCAAGCTCTACTCTCTACTCTACTTACTTTGCTATACTCTACTCTACTCTAGCCTAGCCTACCTTAGCTTAGCCTAGCCTAGCCTAACTTAGCTCTACACTACTCAACTTGACTCATCTCTACCTTACTCTATTATACTTTACTCTACTCCACTCTACTCTACTCTACTCTACTCTATTGTATTCTACTCTACTCTACTATGCTTTACTCTACTCTACTCTAACCTTGCTTAGCCTTGCCTAGCCTAACCTAGCTCTATTGTACTCTAACATAGCCTAGTCTAGCCAAACCTAGCCTAGCCTAACTTAACTCTACTCTACTCTATTTTGAATTACTCTACTCTTCTTTGCTCTACTATTCTTTGTTCTTCTCTATTATGCTCTGTTCTTCTATGCTATACTCTTTTTGTTTTGCTCAACCCTATTTTGCTCTACTCTTCACTATTTTCTCTACTCTTTTCTACTCTATTCTACTCTGCTCTACTCTACTCATCTCTAATTTACTCTGTTATGGACTTTTTTACTCTACTATACTCTACTTTACTATACTTTGCTCTATTTTACTCTACTCTACTATAGCCTAGTTTAGCCTAGCCAAACTTAACTTAACTCTACTCTACCCTACTCTACTTTACTCTGCTCTAGCCTAGCCTAACCTATTTTAACACAGCCTTGCCTAACCTTATTATACTCTACTTTACTCTATTCAACTCCAATCTACTCTACTCTAAATTGGCCTAGCCTAGCTAAGCATAACTAAGCTCTACTCTTCTCTACACTACTCTAGCCTAGCCTGGCCCAGAAGAGTTTGGCCTAGCATAGCTTAGCCTAACTAAGCTTTGCTCTCCTCTATTCTTCTTTGCTTTGCTATGCTCTGCTCTACTCTACTCTACTCTACTCTACTATACTCTAATGTAGTCTAGCCCTACCTAGCATAATCTAGCTCTAGTTTCATCTACTTTACTCAAGCCTAGCCTATCCTTGTAAAGCCTAGCCTAGCCTAGCCTAACCTTGCTCTACTCTATTATACCTTACTTTATTCTACTCTACACTACTCATCTCTAACCTAGCCTACCCTAGTTTAGCCTAACCTCTACTCTACTCCACTCTGCTCTTCTCTCCTGTAGTCTACTCTAGCCTAGTTTAGCTTTGTCTTACCTCGTTTAGCCAAACCTAACAGTACTCTACTCTACTCTACTCTAGCCTAGCCTTGCTTAGCCAAACATACTCTAGCCTAACCTACCATAGCCCTACTATACTTTGCTCTACTTTACTAAACTATAATCTACTATATTCTATTCTACTCTACTCTAACTTAGCTTAGCCTTGCCTAACCAAGCTATACCTTAACTCTACTTCACTATACTCTGCTCTACTCTACTCTAGCAAAGCCTAGCTTAGCCTTACCTAACCTTGCTTTACTCTGCTCTACTCTTTTTACAATCCTCTACTCTACTCTGCTCTACTCTTCTCTGCTCTACTCTACTATGTTATGCTGTTCTCTACTTTTCTTTATGCCACTCTACTTTGCTCTACATTGCATTGCTCAACTCTACTCCACTCTACTCTAACATTGCCTCGCCTAGCCTAACCTAACCTAAATTAGCTCTACTCTACTTTTACTTTACCTAACTAGCCTAGAATAACCTTGCACTACTCTACTATACTCTACTCTATTGTACTCTACCAAACTCTACTCTACTCTATCCTACTCTACTCTAACATAGCTTAACTTAGCCTTACCCAGCCTAGCTTTGCCTAACCTAACTCTACTCTACTTTACTCTGCTCTACTCTACTCTGCTCTACTTTGCTCTTCTGTACCATGCTCTGTAATGCTCTATTCTACTCTACTCTACTCAACTCTACCCCAGCCTAGCCTAACCTAGCTCTATTCTACTATACTCTACTCTACTTAAGTCTACTCTATCCTACTCTTTGATTTTTTAATATAAAAAAGACAAAATTTTGAGAGGTTAGGTGCGTAGGCAAAGAAAGAGCTAATCTGCTCTATTTTATTCTACTCTAAGCCAAGCCAACCTAGCCAACCATTGCCTAGCCTAACCTAGCTTACCCTATATTAGCCGAGCATAGCTTAGGCTAAGCTAGCTCTACTCTACTATACTCTACTCTACTCTGCTCTACTCTACTCTAATCGAGCCTCATATGGCTTAGCCAAACCTAGCACTATTATACTCTACTCTTGCCTCGCAAAGCGTATCTTAGTTTAGCCCAACCTAGCCTAGCCTAACATAGCTCTATTATGCTCTGATCTACTCCAATCTACTCTACTCTGAACTGCTCTATTATGCTCTGCTCTTCTCTACTGTAATTTACTCTACTCTACTCTAGCCTAACCAAACATTGCTTTACCTTATTCCACTCTACTATACTCTACTCCAGCCTAACTTAACATAGCTTTACTCTACTCCACTCTTCTCTACTCTACACTACTCAACTATACTCTAGCATAGCCTAGCCTAGCCAAACCTGGCAAAGCCTACCATAACGTCGCTCTCTACTTTACACTATTGTACCGTACTCTACTGTAACTTTGCCTAACTTAGCTTAGTTTAACATAGCTCAACACTACACTACTATACCATACCATACTCTACACTAGCAGAGCCTAGTTTAGCCTAGCTTAACCTAGCCTAACCAAGCTCTACTCTGCACTATTCTTCTATACTATACTCTGCTCTACTCTATTCAATTATACTCCACTAAGCTTAAGCCTCGCCTAACATAGCCTAGCCTAACCAAACTCTGCTCTACTCTGTACTACTCTACTTTACTCTACTCTAGTCTATTCTACTCTACTCAACTCTACTCTACTCAACTCTATTCTACTCTACTCTATTCTACTCTAGACTACTTTTCTTTACTTTACTCTATTATACTCTACTATACCCTACTCTACCCTAATCTACTCTACTCTACTTTACTCTACTCAACTCTACTCAATACAGTACTCTACTCTACTCTACTCTAACTTAGTTGAGGCTAGCCTTACTTAGCCAAACCTAGCTCCACTCTGCTTCGCACTACTCTACTTTACTCTGCTATACTCTTCTTTGCTTTGCTTCCCTCCACTCTTCTTTGATTTGCTCTACTCAGCTTAGGTCAGCTCAACTCTTCTCTACTCTACTCTACATTGCTTTGTACAGCTCTGCTCTACTCTATTCTACTCTACTCTACTTTAAAATATCCTAACCTAACCTCACTATACTCTACCTTACTCTACTATACATTTCTCTACTATACTCAACTCTACTCTAGTCTACTCAACTCTATTCTACTCTACTAAACATTACTCTACTCTACTCTACTCAACACAACTCTACTATACTCGACTGTACTCCACTATAATCTACTCTACTCTACTCTACTCTACTTTACTCAACTCTACTCTTACTTCGTCTAGACTAGCTTATCTTAGCCTAACCTAGCCCTACTTCTTTTCCAACTGCTCTACTTTGGTCAACTCTTCTCTCCTCTACTTTACTATATTGTACTATACTTTACTATGCTCTGTCCTACTCGACACTACTCTAATCTACTTTAACTTTCTCTACTCTACTCTACACTACTCTGCTATACTCTAATCGAGCATAGCTTAGACTAGCCTAGCTAATCTTAGCTTAGGTTTCCCTAACCAAGCTTTACTTTACTCTATTCTACTCTACTCTACTCTACTCTTTTCAGCTCTACTCTACTCTTTTCTTGAGTGCACTTTATTGCTCTGCTCTACTCTTCTCTGCTCTACTCAACTCTTCTCTACTCTACTCTACTCTAGCCTAGCTTAGCGACTCTAACCTAGCCTAACCTAGCCTAGCATAACTTAACATTATTGTACTCTACTCTAGCCTAGCCTAACTTGGCTCTACTCTGCTTTATAACACTATGCTCTACTTAACTCTACTATGCTCTACTCTGCTTTATTCTACTCTGCTCTCCTCTGCTCTACTAACTCTACTCTTCTCTGCTCTACCCTAATCTATTCTTCTCTACTCCACTCTATCATAGCTTTGTCTAGATTACCCTAGCCTAACCTAACTTAGCTCTACTCTACTTTGCACTACTCTATTCTACTCTAATCTACAATACTATACTCACTCTTTTATACTTTACTCTACTTAGCCTAGCCTAGCCTAATCTATCTTAGCTTTATTCTACTCTACTCTACCTAACTCGAATCTACTCTTCTCTACTCTCCTCTTCCCTACTCTATTTTACTCCACTTTTCTCTATTCTACTCTACTCTTTTCTACTCTACTCTACTATACTATACTATAGCCTAACTTAGCTCTTCTTTACCCTACTTTACTCTACTCTTGAATGCTTTATAATAGCCTAGCCTACCTTAGCTTAACCTATTACTACTCTACTCTGCTCAACTATGCTTTTCTCTACTCTGCTCTGCTCTGCTCTACTCTGTGCTACTCTTGTCTGCTCTACTCTACTTTTCTCTACAATACACTACTTGATTATACTCTAGCATAACCTAACATAGCCTTGCCTAATGAAGCTCTACTCTACTCTACTCGCCTCTACTTTAGCATAACCTAGCTTAGCCTAACCTATCCTAGCCTAGCCTCGCCTAGCCAAGCATAGCCTAACCTCGATCTGCTCTACACTACTCTATTTTAGCTTAATCTACTCAAACCTAGCCTAGCTTAACTTAGCTCTACTCAACTATACTCTAGCATAGCCTAGCTACCCTAGCCTAGCCAAACCTGGCAAAGCCTACCATAACATCGCTCTCTACTTTACACTATTGTACTATACTCTACTGTAACTTTGCCTAACTTAGCTTAGTTTAACATAGCTCAACACTACTCTACTCTACCATACTATACTCTACACTAGCAGAGCCTAGTTTAGCCTAGCTTAACCTAGCCTAACCAAGCTCTACTCTACACTATTCTTCTATATTGTACTCTACTCTATTCAATTATACTCCACTAAGCTTAAGCCTCGCCTAACATAGCCTAGCCTAACCAAACTCTGCTCTACTCAGCACTACTCTACTTTACTCTACTCTAGTCTATTCTACTCTACTCAACTCTACTCTACTCAACTCTATTCTACTCTACTCTATTCTACTCTAGACTACTTTACTTTACTCTATTATACTCAACTATACCCTACTCTACCCTAATCTACTCTACTCTACTATACTCGACTCGACTCTACTCAATACAGTACTCTACTCTACTCTACTCTAACTTAGTTGAGGCTAGCCTTAGCCAAACCTAGCTCCACTCTACTTCGCACTACTCTACTTTACTCTGCTCTGCTCTTCTTTGCTTTGCTTCCCTCCACTCTTCTTTGATTTGCTCTACTCAGCTTAGGTCAACTCAACTCAGCTCAACTCTTCTCTGCTCTACTCTACATTGCTTTGTACAGCTCTGCTCTACTCTATTCTACTCTACTTTACTTTAAAATATCCTAGCCTAGCCTAACCTAACCTCACTATACTCTACCCTACTCTACTATACATTTCTCTACTATACTCAACTCTACTCTAGTCTACTCAACTCTATTCTACTCTACTAAACATTACTCTACTCTACTCTACTCAACACAACTCTACTATACTCGACTGTACTCCACTATAATCTACTCTACTCTACTCTACTCTACTTTACTCAACTCTACTCTTACTTCGTCTAGACTAGCTTATCTTAGCCTAACCTAGCCCTACTTCCTTTCCAACTGCTCTACTTTGGTCAACTCTTCTCTCCTCTACTTTACTATATTGTACTATACTTTACTATGCTCTGTCCTACTCGACACTACTCTAATCTACTTTAACTTTCTCTACTCTACTCTACACTACTCTGCTATACTCTAATCGAGCATAGCTTAGACTAGCCTAGCTTATCTTAGCTTAGGTTTCCCTAACCAAGCTTTACTTTACTCTATTCTACTCTACTCTACTCTACTCTTTTCAGCTCTACTCTACTCTTTTCTTGAGTGCACTTTATTGCTCTGCTCTACTCTTCTCTGCTCTACTCAACTCTTCTCTACTCTACTCTACTCTAGCCTAGCTTAGCGACTCTAACCTAGCCTAACCTAGCCTAGCATAACTTAACATTATTGTACTCTACTCTAGCCTAGCCTAACTTGGCTCTACTCTGCTTTATAACACTATGCTCTACTTAACTCTACTATGCTCTACTCTGCTTTATTCTACTCTGCTCTCCTCTGCTCTACTTACTCTACTCTTCTTTGCTCTACCCTAATCTATTCTTCTCTACTCCACTCTATCATAGCTTTGTCTAGATTACCCTAGCCTAACCTAACTTAGCTCTACTCTACTTTGCACTACTCTATTCTACTCTAATCTACAATACTATACTCACTCTTTTATACTTTACTCTACTTAGCCTAGCCTAGCCTAATCTATCTTAGCTTTATTCTACTCTACTCTACCCAACTCGAATCTACTCTTCTCTACTCTCCTCTTCCCTACTCTATTTTACTCTACTTTTCTCTATTCTTCTCTACTCTTTTCTACTCTACTCTATTCTACTATACTATACTATAGCCTAACCTAGCTCTTCTTTACCCTACTTTACTCTACTCCTGAATGCTTTATAATAGCCTAGCCTACCTTAGCTTAACCTATTACTACTCTACTCTGCTCAACTATGCTTTGCTCTACTCTGCTCTGCTTCGCTCTACTCTATGCTACTCTTGTCTCCTCTGCTCTACTTTTCTCTACACTACACTACTTGATTATACTCTAGCATAACCTAACATAGCCTTGCCAAATGAAGCTCTACTCTACTCTACTAGTCTCTACTTTAGCATAACCTGGCTTAGCCTAACCTATCCTAGCCTAGCCTCACCTAGCCATGCATAGCCTAACCTTGCTCTGCTCTATACTACTCTATTTTAGCTTAATCTACTCAAACCTAGCCTAGCTTAACTTAGCTCTACTCTACTCTACTCTAGCTTAACCCAACCTAGCTCACCTCTACTCTATTATGCTATGCTTATCTCATCTCTGCTATACTTTGCTGTGCTCTGCTCTACTCAGCTCTACTCCACTCTCCTCTGTCATAGCCTCGTCTTGCCAATCCTAGCTCTTCTCAGCTCTACTATGCTCTTCTTTACTATAGTCTACTCTACTCAGCTTCAATCTGCTTTGATCTACTCTTCTTTGCTCCATTCTACTCTATTCTGCTATGCTCTACTCTACTCTACACTCTTCTACTGTAGCCTAGCCTAGCCTATCCTAACCTAGCTTGACTCTACTCTACTCTAATCTAACCTAACCTAGCCTAACCTAACCTAACTCAGCTCCACTCTGCTTTACCCTTCTTTGCTTAACTCTACTCTATTTTGCTCTACTTTTCTCTACTATGCTCCACTCTACCCTGCTCTACTCTTATATACTTTAGGATAGCCTAGCCTAATCTAGCCAAGCTAACCTAACCTTGCCTAGCCCAGCCTAACCTAACCTAGCTCTACTCTACTCCACTCTACTCTTCTCACTCTACTCTATTATACTCTACTATACTCAAATTTATTTTACTCTACTATACTCTACTCTACTCTAACCTAGCCTAGCTTAGCCTATCCTAGCCCTTCTCTACTTTCCTGTGCTCAACTTTGCTCTGCTCTACTTTGCTATGCTCTAATGTACTCGACTTTTCTCCCCTCTCCTCTGCTATGCTCAACTCTACTCTACTTTACTCTGCTATGCTCAACTCTACTCTGGTCTGCTCTACTCTACTCAACTCTACTCTACTCTACTCTACTCTCCTCTCCTCTCCTCTCCTCTACTATCTTCTCTTCTCCTCTCCTCTACTCTCCTCTCATTTACTCTACTCTACTCTTCTCTACTCTACTCTACTCTACTCTACTGTACTATATTTTACTCTAATCTACTCTACTCTAGCCTTACCTAACCTAGCCTAATCTAGCTCTACTTTACTCTACTCTAACCTAGCCTTTTTTTGCCTACCTTATCTTAGCCTAGCTTAACTTAGCTAAACTCCACTCTATTATATTCTGCTCAACTTAAGCCTAGCCCACTCTAGCCTATCTTAGCTTTGCTTTACTCTTCTTTGTTTTGTTCCACACTACTATGCTCTATTCTACTCTATAATTCTCTACTCTACTCTAGCATAGCCTAATGTAGCCTAACCATGCCTAGCCTAGCCTAAAGTAGCTCTACTCAACTCTACTCTATTCTATTATATTACTCTAGCTTAGCTTATCCTAGCCTAAACAAACCTAACATAACTCAACTATACTCAACTCAACTCTACTATGTTATACTCTAGCCAAGCCTAGCATAGCCTAACCTATCTCTTCTTTGCTCTGCTTTGCTATACTCTACTCTGCTCTACTCTTCACTACTCTACTCTACTCTACTCGACTCTACTCTCGCCCAGCCTAAATTAGCCTAGCCTAGCCTAACTTAGGTCTGCTCTGCTTGATCCTACACTTCTCTGCACAACTATGCAATGTTATACTCTACTCTATTCTTCTCCATTTTTCTCTGCTATACTTTACACTACTCAACTCTACTATACTCTAGCCTCTACTCTACTCTAACCTAGCTTAACTTACCTTATCCTAGCCTAGCCTAAGCTAGCATAACCTAGAACTACTATACTTTACTCTACTCTACTCTACACTACTCTACTCTATTATACTCCACTCTACTCTACTCTACTCCACTATATTATACTCGAACCTAGCTTAGCCTAGCCTAAGCTAGCTCTACTCTACTCTACTCTACTCAACTCTGCCCAACTCTATCTCACTTTGCCTAGCTTAATTTAGCTCTGATGTACTCTGCTCTACTCTTCTTTGCTCTTCTCCATTTTACCTCACTCTACTCTTTTCTACTCTACTATGCTCTATTATATTCTACTATGGTCTACTCTGCTATACTCTACTCTACTCTAGCCTAGCCTTGCCCTACTCTACTTTACTCTATTATACTCTACTCTACTCTAACTTAGCCTAGCCTAGCTTTGTCTAAACTAGCTCTACTCTAATCTGTTATGCTCTACTATACTCTGCTCTATTCTGCTCTACTCTACTTTACTCTGCTCTTCTTTATTTTGCTCTACCTTTCTCTGTTCTACTTTACTATGCTCTACTTTACTCCACTCTACTCTAGCCTAGCCTAGCCTAACTAAGTTCTACTCTATTTTATTGTATCCAAGCCTAGCTAAGCTGACCTTAGCCTATCCTAGCCTAACCTAACTCCACTCTACCCTACTCTTCTTTATTCAACTCTACTCTATTATAACCAAGCCTAGTCTAGCCTAGCCTAGATTCACCTAACCTTGCTTTGGTCTACTTTACCCTTCTCTATTCTTCTTTGCTCTACTCTACTATGCTCTAGTCTCCTTTGCTGTCTTCTACTCTACTCTATTATGGCCTATAATACTTCACTCTACTCTAATCTACTCTGTCATATTTTACTCTAGCCTGGCCTAACCTAACTAAGCTCTACTCTACTTTACTCTACTATACTCTAGTATAGCTTAGCTTAGGCTAGACTTCTCCAGCCTACTCTAGCCAATCTTAATTTAGCCTAACCAAGCTTTACTCTACTCTGATTTAGCATAGCCTAGCAAAACTAGGCCCTATTATACTCTACTCTACTCTAGCCCTACCTTGCCTAGTCTATCCTACTCTAGCTGGGCTATGCTAGCTCTTCTTTGCTCTACTCTACTCTATTATGCTCTATTCTTCTCTACTATGCTCTTACCTTCTCTGTTCTACTCCACTCTACTCTACTCTAAACTCTAGCCTAGCAAAGCTTAGCCAGGCAAAACTTAGATTTACTTTGGTCTATTCTAGTATAGCCAAGCTAGTCAAGCCTACCCTTGCTCTATGTTACTCAAATCTACTCTACTGTGCTCTTCTTTACTATGATCTACTCTACTCTACCATAGCCTAGCCTGGCCTAGCCTAGCCTAACTTTTCCTAGCCTAGCCTGACCAAACCTAGCTTTGTTATCTCTTCTCTACTCTATTTTGCTCTACACTATTCTACTCTGCTCTACTCTACTTTACTCTAGCCTTATCTAACCTAGCCTAGCCTTGCTTAGCCTAACCTAGCTTAGCTCTACTCTAGTCTACTCTACTATTCTCCTAACCTTTAGCAAATCCTAGCCTGCCCTAGCCTATCCTAGCCTAACATAGCCCAAGCTAACCTTACTTTACTCTACTCTACCCTACTTCACTCTATTCTACTATAGTTTACTCTATCCTACTAAACTCTACTCCACTCTACTCTAACCAAGGCAATCCTTACCTAAACAATCTTAGCTCTACTCTGCTCTGCTATACTCTAGTCAGCTCTCCACTAATCTACTCTACTCTAGCCTAGCTTAGCTTAGCATAACCTAACTATGCTCTGCTTCACTCTACTATTCTTTTCTCTGCCAAGCTCTACTTTTTTATTCTCTAGTTTACTCTACTCTACTTTGCTATACTCTACATAGCTATACACTACTTTACTCTGTTCTACTCTACTCTACTATGCTCTGCTTTACTTTGCTCTACTCTACACTTCTCTACTCTATGCCCTACCCTACTCTGCTCTTCTCTACTCTACTCTGCTTTACTCTAATGTACTCTAGCTTATCCTGGCCTAGCCTAGCCTAACCTCACTCTATTCTACTCTACTATGTTTTACGCTACTCTACTCTACTCTAGCCAAGCCTCACATAGCTATGCTCTACTTATCACTACTTTGCTCTCCTCTACTCTATGATACTCTACCCTGCTCTACATTACTCTACTCTACACTATAATGCTTTACTCAGCTCTGATCTAGTCCACTCTGCTCAGTTCTACTCTACTCTACTTTACCCTATTTTGCTCTACTCTACTCTAAACTAACCTAGCTATTCTCTACTCTACTATTCTACTCAAGCCTAGCCTAGCTAAACCAAGATTAGCTTCGCTTGGCCAAGCTTAACCTCTCCTAGCCTAACCTCGCTCAGCTCTACTCTACTATACTCTTCTTTACTCTGCTATACTCTACTCTATTCTACTCTTGCCAAGCCTGTCCTAATTTAGTCTAGCCTAGCCTTGCATAATCTAGCATTGCATTACTCTACTTTACTCTTGTCTACTGTGCTCTATGCTGCTCTAGTCTTCTCTTCTCTACACTATTGTACTCTACTCTACTCCAGCCTATCCTAACAAAGTTTAGCCTAACCTATCCTAAACTAGCACTACTCTACTATACACTACTTTATTACTAAACTTTAGCCTAGTCGACCCTAACCTAATCAATCTCAGCTTTGCTCTGCTCTTTTCTCCTTTACTCTAATCTACTCTACTCTTCTTGCTATACTCTACTCTACTCTACTTTGCTCTGTTCTACATTAATCTCTTCTCTCTCCTCTCTTTTGCTATCCTTTTGTCCCCTCTCCTCTCCTTTCCTCTACTTTACTATACTCTACACTACTCTACTCTACTCTACTCTAATCTAGTCTAACCTAACCTAGCCTGACCTAGCTGAACTCTACTCTAGCCATGCTTAACCTTAGCTATCCTCGCTCTGGTCTTCTTTACTCTACACTTCTTTGCTCCACTCTGCTCTTCTCTGCTCTACTCTACTCTACTCTACTCTACTCTGCTCGGCTCTGCTATACTCTATTGCACTCTACTATACTCTGCTCTACTCTACTCTACTCTAACCAATTTTAAGCTTGTCATACCTAGCATAAACTTGCTCTGCTCTACCCTACTTCAATCTACTCCACTATACTCCACTCTAGGTTAGCCTAACCTAGCCTGCCCTAGCCTAACCTAGCTCTATATACTTTATTGAATACTACTCTACTCTTCTCTAATCTACTCTACTCTAAAGTAGCATAGCCTTGTCTAACCTAGCTTTACTCTATTATACTCTACTTTGGTTTACACTACTCTATTATAATCTACTCTACTGTACCCTACTCTATTTTGCTCTACTCTAACTTAGCCTTGCCTAACTTAGCCTAACCTAACTCTTCTCTGCTCTGTTCTACTCTACTCATCATTGCTCTACTTTGCTCTGCTCTACTCTACTCTAGCCAAGTTTAGCCTAGCTTAGCCTAGCCAAGCTTAAACTAGCTCTACTCTACTCTAACCTAGCCTAGCCTACCTTAGCCTAACCTAGCCTACCCTAGCTTAGCATTGCCTAACTTGGCTCTACTCTACTCTATTCTAGCTTAGCCTAACCAAGCTTTACTATACTCTGCTCCACTCTACTCTACTTTTGTCTTATCTACTCTACTCCCCTCTACTCTGCTCTACTCTCCTCTATGCTGCTCTACTTTACACTACTCTACTATGCAAGCCTAATAAAGCTTTACTCTTCTCTTTTCTACTTTTTTTGCTCAACTTTTCTATACTCTACTATGCTCTGCTCCACTCTACTATACTCTACTATGCTCTACTATGCTCTATTCTACATTCTCTACTTTACTATACTATAGCTTTGCCTAACCTATCCTAGGTCTACTCTAATTTATTCTACTCTACTGTAGGCTAGCCAAGCCTAACCTAGCTCTACTATACTCTACTCTACTCTACTCCACTTTACTATAATGTATTCTAACCTAGCCTCTCCAAGCCTAGCCTACCCTAACTTAACCTAGCTATACTCTACTATACCCTACTCTACTCAACTCTAACTAGCCTAGCCCAACCTAACCATCCATTACTTTTCATTGAATTAGTCTACTCTACACTACTTTAATCTACTCTACTCTGCTCCACTCTTGTTTGCTCTACTCTCTTCTACTCTGCTCTACTCTAGTCTACTCTACACATCTCCACCCTACTCTACTCTTTTCAAATCTACTCTACTCTACTCTAACATAGCCTTACCTAGCCTAGCCTAGACTATCCTTGTCTAGCCTAGCCTAACCTTACTTTACTCTATTCTAATAAACTATACTCTATTTTATTCTACTATACTCTAACCTAGTATAACATAGCTCAACTCTACTCTATGCTGCTAAAAACTTCTCTACTCTACTTTGCTCTGCTCTTCTTTACTCTTCTCTACTTTACTATATTCTACTCTACACTAGCCTAAGCTAGCCTAGCCTAACAAAGCTCTACTATACTCTACTCTTCTCTACTTTATTATACTATACTCTATCCTACCCTACCCAAGCTTAGCCTAACCTTGCCCTAATCTACTCTACTTTACTCTAGGCTAGCCTAGCTTAGCTTAACATAGCTTATCCTAGCCTAAACTAGCTCTACCCTACTCTACTCAACTCAACTCTAATCTATTATATTCTACTCTCCTCCACTTTACTCTAACCAAGCTTAGCCTAGCTTAATGTAGCTCTGCTCTGCTCTATTCTACTTTACATTGCTCTACACTACTCATCTCTTCTCTACTATACTTTACTTTTCTCTACTCTACTCTACTTTTCTCTACTCTACTCTACTCTTCTTTAGTCTACTATGCTCTACTCTACCCTACTTTACTTTACTATGCTCTATTATACTATAGCTTAGCCAAGCCTATCCCAACTCCACTCTATACTACTATAGCCTAGCCTAGCCTAGCTTAGCCTAACTTAGCTCTACTTTGTTCTACTTTGCTCAACTTTACTTAGCTCTATTATGCTTTTCTATTCTCTACTCTGGTTTATTATGCCCAAATCTACTCTGCTATGCTCTACTATGCTCACTTCTTATCTCCTCTCCTTTATTCTACTCTACTCTACTCAACTCTACTCTTTTGTACTCCACTCTAATCTACTTCACTAAACTCTACTCTACTCTAACCTAGCCTAGCATATCCTAGCCTAACCTAACTAGTTCTTTTTTACTCTACTCTACTCTACTCTATCTTACTCTAGCCTAGCCCATCCTTGCCTAGCCCAAACTTGCTCTACTCATCTCGACTCTGCTCTACTCTACTCTACTCTACTCTTCTCTGCCCTATGTTGCTCTACTCAGCTCAGCTCTATTCTACTTTACTATAACCTAGCCTACCTTAACTTAACTCTAATTTACTCTACTCTACTGTATTGTACTTTATCTTACTATACTCTACTTTACTTTATTCCAGCCTAGCCTAGCCTACCATAGCCTAGTCATGTATAGCCTAGCTTAGGCCAACCTTACCTAGCTCTACTCAACTCTACTTTACTTTACTCTACTTTACTTTACTCTACTTTACTCTTAGCCTAGCCAAGCCAAACCTAGCTTAGCCTAGCTCTGCTCTACTCTACTCTACTTTAGCCTATCCCAGCACTACTCTACTTTTCTTCGATTTGCTTTGCTCTTGTCTATTTTTTGGTGCTCTGCTCTTCTATCCTCTACTCAGATTTTCTAAGCTATACTTTGCTAAGCTTAGCTCTACTCTACTATGCTCTGCTCTACTCTACTCTACTCTACTCTAGCCTATCCTAACCTTACCTAGTTTACCTAGACTAGCCTAGCCTAGCTTAGGCTAAGCTAGCTCTGCTCCACTTTACTCTACTATACTCTACTCTACTCTTCTCTAATTTACTCCACTATACTCAACTCTACTCTAATATACTCTACTCTACACTATTCTACTCTACTCTACTCTATTCTAATTTAGGATAGGTTAGCCTAGCATAGCCTATCTAGCTCTATATTACTCAACTCTACTCTACTCTACTCTGCTCTGCTCTACTCAACTCTACTTTAATCTTTTTTATTCTACTTTTCTTTGCTCTACTCTATTCTAATTTACTCTACTCTACTATACTCTTCTCTAACCTAACCAAACATAACCTAGCCTAACTTAACTCTACTCTACTTCAACCTCTTCAACTCTACTCTAATAAAACCTAGCTTAGCATAAAAAAGCTCTACTCCACTCTACTCTACTCTACTCTATTGTGCTCTACTTTAGCCTAGACTAGCCTAGTCGAGCCTTGCCTTGGATAGCCTTGTCTAACTTAGCTCTGCTCTACTCTACTCAACTCTACTCTACTCTACTCTGCTCTACTCTACTCTTTTACTCTAGCCTAACCATGCATAAGTTAGCTCTACTCTACTCTACTCTACTCTATTATACTCGACTCTACTCTACATTGCTCCACTCTACTTAATTCTACCCTACTCTCCTCTATCTTAGTCTAGCCTTGCTTAGCCTAACATAGCTCTACTCTACTCTACTCTACTATACTCTACTCTATTATGCTCTCCTCTACTTTACTTGGCTCTACTCTACTCTACTCTTCACTGCTCTACTCTGATCTACTCTACTTTGCTCTACTCTATGCTACTCTCTTTTGTTCTACTCTACTCTTCTACTCCAACTTTGTTTAGCCTAGCTTAGACATGCATAGCATAACCTAGCTCTAATCTCCACTACTCTACTATACTTTATTATAGCCTAGCCTTGCTTCACCAAGCCTACTCAAGTCTATCTTAGCCTAGCCTAACCTAGCTCTACTCTATTTTACTCAACTCTACTTTACTCTTATCTACTATATTCTATTCTACTCTACTCTTACTTAGCCTAGCCTAGCATAATCAAACCTAGCTCTTCTTCACTCAACAGTAGCCTAGCTGTCTCTAACCTAACTCTTCTCTAACTACTCTTTTCTTCTCTACACTACTTTACTCTGCTTTGCTCTACTCTACTCTACATTCCCCTACTCTACTCTACTCTACTCAACTGAACTCCACTCTACTCTAGCCTAGCCTAACCTACCCTAGCTTAACCTAACCTAGCTCTACTCTTCTTTACCCTACTCTACTCATCTTTTGCTTAACCTAACCTAGCCTACCCTAGCCAAGCTCTACTCTACTATACGCTACTATGCTCTATTTTACTCTGTTCTACTCCACTCTACTCTACTCTAGCCTAGCCTAAGAGAGCCTAGCCAAGTCAAACCTAGCTTTACTCTAATTTAGCCCAGTGTAGCCTAACCAAGTCTAAACAAGCTCTACTATACTATACTCTAACCTAGCTTAGCCTAACCTAACCAAACTCTACTTTTCTTTGCTTTACATTACTCTACTTTAGCCTAACCTAGCTTTTCTTTGCTCAGCTCAACTCTTCTCTGCTATACTATGCTATGCTCCACTTTACTGTTCTGTGATCTGCTCTGTTGTACTTTTCTCTACTCTACTCTTCTTTACTCTACTCTATACTCTAGCCTAGCCTTGCTTAGCCTAGCTTAATTTAGCCCTACTCTAATCTACTCTACTCTACTCTAGCTTGGCCGAGCCTAGCCTACCATAGCTTAGCATAGCCTAGCCTAACCTAACCTAACCAATCCTTTTTATGGCTCTACTATACTCTACTCTTACCTAACCAAACCTATCTTTACCTAGCTATCCTAACTTCACTCTACTCTACTCTACTCTTCTTTATACTACTCTACTCTACTTTACACTGCTCTACTCTACTCTACTCTCCTCTACTTTGCTTTAACCTTACTTAGCCTAACCTAACTAGCTTTACTTAACTCTAGCATAGCCTAACCTAGTATAGCCTAGCCTTACCAACCTAGCATATCCAAATCTAGCACTGCTATACTCTACTCTACTCCATTATACTATACACAACTCTACTCTAACCTACTGAATTCTACTTTATTCTACCCTATGCTACTCTACTCTGCTCTACTCAAACCTAGCCTTGCCTAGCTTAACATCACATTGCTTAAACTAACATAGCTCTACTTTGATTTGCTATGCTCTACTCTACTCTACTCTACTATACTCTGCTCAGGTCTACTCCACACTACTCTACTCTATCCTAACCTAGCCTAGCCTAACCAAGCTATGCACTATTCAGCTCTTCTTTATGCTACTCTACCCTACTCTACTATGCTTTAGCCTTTCTTAGCTTAGCCTACCTTAGCCTAGCCTAGCCTAACCGAACTCTACTCTACTCTACTCTATTATAATATACTCTACTATACCTTAATCTAACTTAGCCTTACCTAGCTTAGCCTAACCTATCTTCACTTTGCTCTACTCTACTTTAACCTTGCCTTGCCTAACTTAGCTCTGCTCTTCTTAGCTCTACTCTACTCTAATCTACTCTACTCTACTCTACTCTACTCTACTCTACTCTCTTCTACTCAACTCTACTCTACTCTACTCTACTCCCCACTACTCTACTCTACTCTAACTTAGCGTCACTAATCCTATTCAAACCTAGCTCTACTCTACTCTACACTATTCTACTATACTCTCTTGCCTAGCCTAGCTAGCTCTTCTCTGCTTAGCTCTACTCTACTCTACACTAATCTCCTCTTGCCTCCTCTACTCTCCTCTCCTTTCCTCTCCTCTACTTCTCTTCTCAACTCTACTATTCTCCACTCTACTATACTCTACCCTATTTTAGCCTAGCGTAACATTGCTTAACTTAGCCTAGCCTAGCCTAAAATAGCTCAACTCTACTCTACTCTATTCTAATGTGTTACTCTGACATAACATAGCTTAGCTTAGCTTAGCCTAGCCAAACCTAACATAGTTTAGCTCTACTAAACTCAACTCTATTATGCTCTACTCTAGCCAAGCCTAGTCATGTCTAACCTAACCTAATCTAGCTCTGCACTACTCTACTCTATTCTACTCTACTCGGCTCTATTATACTCTACTCTACTTTACTCTACTCTACTCTACTCTACTCTAGCATAGCCTAAGTTAGCCCAACCTAACCAATATTAGGTCTGCTCTACTCTATCCTACACTTCTCTACTCAATTATTGTATGCTTTACTCCACTCTGCTCTTCTCTATTTTGCTGTGTTCTACTTTACTCTACTATGCTCTACTATACTATAGCCTAGCCTAGCTCTACTCTACTCACATCTATTCTACTCTAACTATCTTAAGGTACCCTATCCTAGCCTAGCCTAACCTAGAACTACTATACTTCAATTTACTCTACTCTACTCTATTCTACTCTACTATACTCTACTCCACTCCACTCTACTCAAACCCAACCTAGAAGAGCATAGCCTAACCTAAACTTGCTCTACTCTACTATACTCTCCATAACTCTATCCAACTCTATCTCACTTTGCCTAGCCTAACTTAGCTCTGCTCTACTCTACTCTGCTCTTCTCTACTCTACTTTGCCCTGCTCCATTTTGCCTCACTCTATATTTTTCTACTCTACTATGCTCTACTCTACTATACTCTACTCTACTCTAGCCTAACCTAGCCTAGCCTAGCCAAACCTTGTTGATCCTAGCCTAACCCTTCCTTACTTTACTTTACTATGCTATACTCTACTCTATTATACTTTACTCTACTCTACTCTACTCTAACTTAGCCTAGCCTAGCCTAGCTTAGTCTAACCTAGCTCTACTCTAATCTACTGTGCTCTACTCTGCTCTTCTCTATTCTGCTCTGCTCTACTCCTCTTTACTCTGCTCTACTTTACATTGCTCTAATTTTCTTTGCTCTAATCTGCTCTACTCTATTCAATTTTACTCTAGCCAAGCCTAACTGAGCTCTACTCTACTCTACTATAGCATAGCCTAGCCAGCTTAGCTGGCTATCCTAGCCTAGCTTAGCTTAACCTAGCTCTACTCTACCTTATGCCCCTCTACATATTCTACTCTACACTATGCTAACCAAGCCTAGTCTAGCCTAACCTAGCTTATACTCACTTAACCTTGCTTTGCTTTAATCTACTCTTCTCTACTCTACTTTGATCTACACTACTACTCTCTATTCTACTCTTTTTACTCAACTCTATTATACTATTCTACTTTGCTCTACTCTACTATACTCTAGTCTCCTCTACTATCTTCCACTTTACTCTATTATAGCCTACTCTACTATGATCTACTCTACTCTACTCTACTCTATCATACTTCACACTATCCTAGCCTAGCTTAACCAAGCTCTACTCTAATCTATTCTACTATATTATACTCTAGTAGAGCTTAGCTTAGGGTAGCCTACCCTAGCCTATTCTAGCTTATCCTAATTTAGCCTAACGAAGCTTTACTCTACTTTGATTTAGCATAGCTTAACCGAACAAAGCTCTACTATACTCTATTTTACTCCACTCCACTCTACTCAAGCCTAGCCTAGCCTAAGCTAGCTCTTCTCTGCTCAATTCTACTCTGCCAAGCGATACTCTGCTCTACTTTGCTCTGCTCTTCTCTGCACTACTCTGCTCTGGTCTACTCTACTCTACTTTGCTCTACTCTGTACTCTAGGCAAACCAAGCTTAGCTAGGCCAAACTTAGCTTTACTCTACTCTACTCTACTATAGCAAAGCCTAGCCTAACCTAGCCTATCCTACCCTTGTTGTACGTTACTAAACTCTACTCCACTCTACTCTTCTTTACTATGCTCTACTCTACTATACTATAACCTAGCCTAGCCTAGCCTAGGCAAACCTAGCCTAGCCAAGCCTATCCTAACTTAGCTCCATTATCACTTCTTTACTCTACTTTGCTATACTCTACTCATCTTTGCTCAACTATATTCTACTCAACTCTACTCTACTCTACTCTAGCCTTACCTAACCTAGCCTAGCCTTGCTTAGCCTAACCTAACTAACTCTACTCTAGTCTACTCTATTATGCTCTACTATATTCTCA
This sequence comes from Vanilla planifolia, assembly GCA_023846275.1. NCBI lineage: Eukaryota > Viridiplantae > Streptophyta > Magnoliopsida > Asparagales > Orchidaceae > Vanilla > Vanilla planifolia. The sequence goes on along the minus strand of JAIUJO010000306.1, from coordinate 46,579 downwards.
ACAACCCTTGCCAAGCCTTGCCTACCTTAGCCTAACTTAGCCCAAGCCAACCTTGCTTTACTCTATTCTACTAACCTCTACTCTACCTTACTTTACTCTATTCTACTCTAGTTTACTCTACTCTAACTTAGCCAAATCTAGTTTTACACTTCTTTACTCTACTCTATACTAATCTACTCTACTCTAGCCTAGCTTAGCTCAGTCTAGCCTAACCAAGTTCTGCTCTACTCTACTCTACTATTCTCTACTCTATCAAGCTCTATTTTTTTATTCTCTACTCTGCTCTCCTTTAGTTTGCTCTGCTCTACACAACTCTACACCACTCTACTCTGCTCTACACTACTCTACTAAGCTCTACTTAGCTTTGCTTTGCTTTGCACTTCTCTAATCTATGATGCTCTACTTTACTCTGCTCTTCTCTACTCCACTCTATTCTCGTCTACTCTACTCTATTATACTCTAGCTTATCCTGGCCTAGCCTTGCTTAACCTCGCTCTACTCTACTCTACTCTGCTCTACTACACTCTACTATACTCTAGCCAAGCTTAACATAGCTCTACTCTACTTTACACTACTCTGCTTTATTTTGCTCTCCTCTACTCTGCTCTCCTTTGCTCTATAATATTCTGTTCTGTCCTGAAATACTCTACTCTGCTCTACTCTACTATACTCTGCTCTGCTCTACTCTACTCTGGTCAGGTCCACTCATCTCTAATTTAATCTATTTTACTCTACACTACTCTAGCCTAGCCTTACCTTGGCTAGCCTAACCTAGCTCATCTCTACTCTACTATTCTACTTTAGCCTAACCTACCATAACCTAGTCTAGCTTAGCTTAACCTAGACCAGCTTAACTTGGCCAAGCCTATCCTAACTTAACCTAACCAAGCTCAGCTCTACTCTACTCTACTCTACTTTACTCTTTTCTACTCTGGCGAAGCCTATCTTAACTTAGTCTAACCTAGCCTTGCCTAATCTAGCTTTGCTCTATCTACTCTACTCTACTCTCCTCTGCCTATCATTACACATGTCTACTCTACTTTATGGCACTCTAGTCTTCTTTTCTCTACTCTACTAAGCTATAATCTACTCTACTCTACTCTACTCTAGCCTAACCTAGCTAAGTTTTGCCTAACCTATCTGAACTTAGCTCTACTATCCTATACTCTACTATATTACCAAACTTTAGCTTAGCCGAGCCTAGCCAAGCCAATCCTAGCTTTGCTCTACTTTGCTCTACTTTACTTTACTATTCTCTCCTTTTTTTTGCTCTACACTGCTTTACTCTTCTTTGCCCTTACTTTGCTCTACACTAATCTTTTCTTCTCTCCTCTCTTTTGCTCTCCCCCTCTTCTATCCTCTCCTTTACTTTACTATACTCTACTCTAAACAACTCTACCATACTCTACTCTACTCTTCTTTAGTCTAACCTAACATAACCTAGCTCTACTCTACTTTAGCCATGCCTAACCTCGCTCTGCTTTGCTTTACTCTACTTTGTAATGCTAAACTCTACTCTGCTCTGCTCTGCACCACTCTACTCTACTCTACTCTACTCTACTATACTCTATCCTACTCTACTCTAACCTATTAGCCTTGCCTACCCTAGCCTAAACATGCCCTTGTCTACTCTACTATACTCCAATCTACTCCACTCAACTCTACTCTAGCTTAGCCTGGCTTAGCCTACCCTAACCTAACCTAGCTCTATATACTTTACTACACATTACTCTACTCTAAAGTAACACAGCCTAGCCTAACTTAGCTCTACTCTACTATACTCTATTACTGAACTTTACCCTAGCCTAACCTTGCTTAGCAAAACCTAACTTTACTCTACTCTACTCTACTTTGCTTTGCTATTCTCTACACTAATATGTTCTCTCCACTCTTTTGCTCTCTTCTCCTCCCCTTACCTCAACTCTACTCTACTTTACTCTACACTACACTGCTCTACAATACTCAACTCTTCTCTACTCTATCCTAAGAAAGCCTAACCTAGCTCTACTGTCCTATACTCTACTCTATTACCAAACTTTAGCCTAGTCGAGACTATCCAAGCCAATCCTAGCTTTACTCTACTTTGCTCTACTCTGCTCTTCTCTCCTCTACTCTACTCTACTCTTCTCTACTCTTTTTTGCTCTGCTCTACTTTACTCTGCTTTGCTCTACTCTGCATTAATCTTTCTTCTCTCCTCTATTTTTCTCTCCTCTTCTCCCCTCTCCTCTCCTCGACTTTACTATACTTTACACAACTCTACTCTTCTCAAGTCTAACCAAACTAACCTAGCTCTACTCTACTCCAGCCTTGCCTAGCTTAGCTTAACCTCGCTTTGCTCTACTCTACTCTACTCTACATTGCTCTGCTCTACTCTGCTCAACTGTACTCTGCTCCATTCAACTCTACTCTACTCTGCTCTACTCTTCTCCACTCTACTCTACTCTACTCTACTCTTCTCTACTCTAGCCTAGCTTTGCATAGCCTAGCCTAGCCTAACCTAGCTCTACTCTACTCTTCTCTAATTTATGCTTCTCTACTCTACTCTACTCTAGCCTAGCCAAGCTTAGCCTAGCCCAACCTAACCATGTCTAATCGAACCTAACTCTTCTTTACTCTACTCTATTCTAATCTATTATATTCTACTTTACTTTACTTTAACTTAGCTTAGCCTAGCTTAGCTTGTCCTAGCTCTACTCTACTTTACGATACTCTTCTCTAGTCTTGGTTAGCTTTGCCTAGCTTAACCTAGCTCTACTCTACTAAGCTATATTATACTCTTCTCTACTCTGCCCTATTCTACTCTACTTTGTTATGCTCAAGTTTACTTTACTCTACTCTACTCTACTCTACTTTACTCTAGCCTAACCGAACCTAACCAGGCTCTACTCTAACATACAATGCACTGTTGTACTCTACTCTACCCTTACCTAGCCTTGCTAAGCCTATCCTAGCCTACCTTAGTCAACTTAGCTATACTCTACTCTACTTTAACCTAGCTTAACCTAACCTAGCTCTACTATGCTCTACTCCACTTAACTCTACTCCAGCCTAGCCAAGCCCTATGTAGCCTAACCTAGCTCAATTCTTTGATGCTTCACCCTACTCTACTTTGCACTACTCTGCTATGCTCTATGCTGCTCTACTCTACTTTGCTATACTCCACTCTATTATTGTTTTCTTTACTCTACTCTACTAAACTCTACTTTGTTCTACTCTACTCTATTTTACCCTAGCCTTGCCTAGCCTAACATAACCTAACCTAGCTCTATATTACTCTACTCAACTCTAGCCTACCCTAACATAGCCAAGCATAGCTAGTCTCGCCTAACCTAGCTCTACATTACTTTACTCTACTCTACTATACTCTACTCAATTATACTCTACTCTACCTTAACATAGCCTAGCTTAGCCTAACCTAACTTTACTTTGCTTTACTCTACTTTACTCTACACTTCTCTGCTTTACTTTGCTTTACTCAATTCTGCTTTACTCTTCTATGCTCTACTCTACTCTATACTTCTCTACTCTACTCTACTTTGCTCTCTTTACTCTACTCAACTCTATTCTACTCTGCTTTAGTCTAATCTAGCTTAGCAAAGCCTAACTGAGCTCAACGCTACTCTACTCTACTCTACCATACTCTTGTCTACTTTACTCTCTTTGCTCTATGCCACTTTAGTCTACTTTACTCTAACCTAGGCTCACCTGGCTTAGCTTATCCTAGCTCTACTCTACTCTATTCTACTCTAGCTAGCCTAGCCTACCCTGACCTAGCTTAGCTTAGCCAAACCTAGCTCTGTTGTTCTCTGCTCTACTTTTCTTTGCTCTACCCTACTCTACTATGCTCTACTATGCTTCACTCAGCTCTACTCCACTTTACTATTCCCTACTCTACTCTATTGTAATCTATCCTAGGCTAACCTTGCTCTATTCTACTTTACTCTACTGAACTCAACTCAACTCTATTCTACTATAGCCTAGCCTAGCCCAGCCTAACCTAGGCTAACCTAGCCTAGCTTAGCTTGCCTAACCTAGCTCTACTCTACTCTACTTTACTCTAATCAACTCCACTCAACTCAACTCTATTCTAGCCTAATCTAGCATAGGCTAGCATAACTAAGCTCTACTCTACCCTACTCTACTCTTCTCTTGCTTAGCCTAGCCTAACCTATCTCTACTCTGCTCTACTCTCTATATTATACTCTACTCTACTCTAACCTAACCTAGCCAAGCCTAACCTAACTCTACCCTACTCTACTATAGCCTAGCCTAGCCTAACCAAGCTTTGCTATGCTCTGCTCTACTCTACTCTACCTTGCTCTGCTTTACTCAGTACTGCTCTACCCTACTCTACTCTACTCAACTTTAAACTTGCCTAGCTTAACCTAGCACTACTCTACACTACTCTACTCTGCTCTACTATTCTTTACTATATTCTACTCTACTTTAATCTATCCTATCCTAGCCTTGCTTGCCTAGCCTAGCCTAACCATGCTCTACTTTACTCTACTCTACTCCACTGTACTAAACCCTAGCCTAGCTTAGCCTGAACGAACCTCGCTTTACTCTACTCTATCCTCACATAGCCTATGCTAACCTCACTCTGTTGTACTCTTCTCTACTCCACTCCACTATGCTCAGCTCCACTATGCTCTACTCTGTTATGTTTTGCTATGCCCTACTCTTCTATGCTCCACTCTACTCTACTATACACTACTTTAGCCAAGACCAGGCAAACTGAACCTAGCTCTACTCTACTCTACTCCACCCTACTCTACTCCACTCTACTCTACTCTAACCTTGCCTAGCCTAGCCTAATCTAGCTTTACTGTACTCTACTATACACTTGCCAAGCCTAACCTAGCCTAGCTCTACTCTACTCTACTCTACTCTCCTCTACTTTACTCAACAAAAAACTAGCCTAGCCTAGAAAATCCTAAACTAACTCTATTCTACTCTACTCCACTATACTCTTCTCTAGCCTAGCCTTACCTAACTTTATTGTATGTTGCTCAGCTCTAATCTACTCTACTCTGCTCTACTTTGCTATGCTCAACTCTACCCTATGTTTCTCTACTCTGCTCTACTCTATTTTACTCTTCTTTGCTCTGCTCTATTGCATGCTACTTTACTATAGGCTTTCCTAGCCTAGCCTAACATATCCTAGCTCTATTTTACTCTACTCTACTCCACTCCAAATTATACTACACTACTCTTCTCTACTCTACTCTAGCCTACCTTATCCCAAACTAACCTAGCTAGCTTACCCAAGCCTAACTTAGCTTTATGCTGCAATTCTTTACTCCACTCTATCTGGCTCTTCTCTATTCTACAGTACTTTACACTGCTCTTCTCTGCTCTACTCTTCTCTAGCCTAGCATATCCTATCCTAGTCAAGGCTAACTTAACTTAGCTAACCTCTTCTCTGCTCTACTCTACTCTACTCTACTATACTCTAGCCTAGCCTACCCTAGCTTATCCCATCCTAAGTAAGTTGCACTCTACTCTACTCTACTTTGCTCTACTATACTCTTCACTAACTACCTTAACTTAACTCTACTCTACTTTGCTCTACTCTACTCCACTCAACTCTACTACTCTACTCTACTCTACTCGCGAAAACCTTAGCCCCGCCAAGCCTATCCTAGCTTTTCTTTGCCTAACCTAACCTAGCAATCCTCTACCCTACTATAATATATTCTACATGACTCTACTCTACTCTACTCTTCACTACTTTACTCCAACCTAGCTTACCATAGCCTAACCTAACAAGGCTTGGCCTAATTATCTCTACTTTACTCTGCTCTGCTCTCTCTATTCTACTCTGCCTTACTCTACTCTACTATGCTCTACTCTTCTCAACTCAACTCTAATCTACTCTACTCTACACTTCTCTGCACTACTCTACTCTTCTCTATTATACTCTTCTTTGATATACTCTACTCTACTCTACTCAAGTCTAGAGTAGCCTAATAGAGCTCTACTCTACTCTACTTTACCTTACCCTAGTCTACTCCACTCTATTCTAGCCTTACTTAGCCTATCCTAACCAAGCCTAGCTCTACTTTACTCTACTATACTCTATTCTACTCTACTCTACTCTAATCTACTCTACTCTACTCTACATTAATTTTTTTTTTAATAAACTAGCATAACCCTTCTTTACTCTACTCTTCTCATGCCAAGCCCAGCTTAACCTAGCCTAACCTATCCTAACCTAACCAAGCTATGCTCTTCTCTATTCTACTTTATTATGCTCTACTTTTCCTTGCTTTACTCTACTTCACTTCACTTTGCTATGCTCTTCTCTACTCTACTATGCTCTGGTCTACTATAACATAGCCTAGCCTAACCTAACGTAGCTCTACTCTACTACACTCTACTCTATTCTACTTTACTCTTCTCTAGCCTAGCATAACCTAACCTAACCTAACCTAGCCTAACCTTTTCTACTTTACTCTACTTTGTTCTTCTATGATATACTCTGCTCTACTCTGCTCTACTCTTCTCTCCTCTCCTCTCCTCTATTCCACTCTACTTTATTTTACTCTTCAAAACTCTACACCACTCTAATCTACTCTAACCTAGGCTAGCCTATCCTAGCCTAAACTAGCTCTACTTTTCTCTACTCTATTCTACCTTATTCTACTATCTACTCTTCTCTATTCTACTCATCTCTATTCTACTCTACTCTAGTTTGCTTTAACCAAGCTTTGCCTAGCCTAACTAGACCTAACCTAGCTCTGCTCTACTCTACTCTGTTCTACTTTGCTCTCCTCTACTCTACTTTGCTTTGTTGTGCTCTACTCTTCTCTATTCTACTCTACTTTACTCTAATCTAGACTAGCTTAGCCTAATCTAGCCTACCCTTACCTAACCTTGCTCTACTTTACTCTACTCTACTATACTCTAACCTAACCCAGCCTAACTTACCCTAACCTAGCTCTACACTACTCTACTCTACTCTTGCTACTTGTAGGATTGCCTCGCCTAACCTAGCCTAACCAAGCTCTGCATTGCTCTTCTCTGCTCTACTTTGCTCTGCTCTGCTATGCTCTGCTATGCTCTGCTCTGCTATGCTCTGCTATGCTCTGCTCTACTCTACTTTGCTTTACTCAAGCCTAGCCTAGCCTAATCTAACCTTGCTCCACTCTACTATACAATACTCTACACTTCTCTAGCTTAGCCTAACCTAGCCTAACCAAGCTCAACTCTACTCTACTAGCAATACCATACCATACTATACTCTACTATACTATACTCTTCTCTACTCTACTTTACTCTACTCTACTCTAATCTACTCTAGTCTGCTCTACTATACTCCAACCTAGCCTAGCTAAGCCTATTCTAGCATTGCTTAACTTACATTAGCTCTAATCCACTTTGCTCTGCTCTGCTCTACTCCAATAAGCTCTACTCTATTTTGCTCTTCTCTACACTGCTCTACTCAATATTGCTCCTCTCTACTATGTTATATTTTTCACTGCTCTACTTTGCTTTGCTCTTCTCTACTCTACTATACTCTACTCTACTCTAGCCTCCTCTCGCCTAACCGAGCTCTCCTCTACTCCACTCTACTATACACTACTCTACTCTTCTCTACTCTACTCTACAGTAGCCTAACCTATTCTATCTTAGCCTAGCTTAGTCGAGCCAAGCCTAACTTAGCTTTACTCTATTCCAATCTACTATACTATACTCTTACTCTACTCAACTCAACTTGACTTTACTTTACTCTACTCTAAACTAGCCAAGCTTAGCCTAGCCTAGCCTACCTAGCTCGACTCTACTCTATCCTAGTCTACTCAACTCAACTCGACTCTACTCTACTCTACTCTAAACTAGCCAAGCTTAGCCTACCTAGCTCAGCTCAGCTCTACTCTACTCTAGCTTACTCCACTCTATTGCACTTTAGCTTAGCTTGGCCAAGCATAACCTATCCTAGCCTAGCTTAACCTAGCTTTGCTCTCCTCTACTCTACTTTATTATACCCTACTCTATTATGCTCTACTCAGTTCTACTCTGCTATACTCCACTCTACTCTATTATATTTTAGCCTAGCCTAACTCAACCTAGCTCAAATCTACTCTACTCTACTCTAGTTTACCTTACTCCACTCTAGAATAGCATAGATTCACATAGCTTACCCTGACTTAACTCTACTCTACTCTACTCCATTATTATCTAATTTACTCTACTCTACTCTTCTCTAACCTAACCAAACATAGCCTAACCTAACCTAACTCTTCTCTACTCTACTGTAACCTAGCCTAACCTAACCTAGTCTTACCTAACATTACTTTACTCTACTCTACTCTACTCTACTCTACTCAGCTCTACTCTACTTTGCTCTTCTCTACTCTACTCTACTCTACTCTGGTTAGCTCTACTCTACTTTGGTCAGCTCTACTCTACTCTACTCTACACTACACTACTCTACTATACCCTACTTGACTCTACTCTATTCTATTATAGCTTAGCCTAGCTTAACCAAGCTTTACTCTACTCTACTCTACTCCAGCCTTGCCTTTCCTGGCTTAGCCAAGCCTTGCCTAACCTAGCATAGCCTAGCCTAACCTAGCTTTGCTCTACTTTGCTCTACTTTGTTATGTTATGCTTTACTTTTCTTTACTCTTCTTTGCTCTACTCTATTCTACTCTACTCCACTCCAGCAAAGCCAACCATAGCCTAGCCTTGCCTAGCTTAGCCTAGCCTAACCTAGCTCTACTCTCTACTATACTCTACTCTACTCTGCTTCGCTTTACTCTACTCTAATCTAACCTAGACTAGCCAAGCATAGCTTACCATAGCCCAACATAGCCTAGCCTGGCCAAGCCTAACTTAGCCTAATGTAGCTCTGGTTGGCTCTGCTCTACTCTGCTCCACTATGGTTTGCTAAGCTTTGCTCTTCTTTGCTCTACTCAGTTCTACTCTACTTTGCTCTTCTCTACTCAATTTTACTCTACTCTAACCAAACTTAGCCTATCCTATCTTAACTTAGATCTACTCTACTCTACACTACTTAACTCTACCATACTCTACCTCTACTCTAGCTTAGGCATAGCTTACCCTATCTAAGCTTAGCCTAGCCTAACCTTACCTAGCTCTACTCTTCTTCAATCTACTCTACTCTACTCTACTCTACTCTTCTCTACTCTACTCTACTCCACTATACTATACTCTACTCTAACCAAGCCTTAACTAAATAAGCCTATCCTAGCCTGACCTAGCTCCACTCTATTATAGTCTGTTATACTCTACTCTACTCAACTCTAACCTAGCTTAACCTTACTCTACTCTACTCTACTCTACTTTACTCTACTCTAATCTACTCGAGTTTTCTCTTCTCTACTTTACTCTCCTTTGCTCTGCTCTGCCCTTCTCTACTTGACTCTGCTCTACATTGCTCTACTCTACTCTACCTTGCTCTACTTTGCTCTATTCTACTTTTCTTTGCTCTACTCTACTCAACTCTACTATACTCTAATCTACTATACTCAAGCCTACCCTAGCCTAGCAAAACCTAACTCTATTCTACTAGACTACTTTAGTTTAGCCTCACCTAGCTTAGCTGAGCCTAACGTAACCTAGCATAGGTTACTCAACTCTACTCTACTATAGCCTAGCGCAGCCTAGCCTAACCTAGCTCTGTTGTACTCTAATTTGCTCTACACTACAATGCTCTACTCTGTACTACTCTTCTTTGCTTTCCTCTTCTCTATTTTGCTCTACTCTACTCTAGTCTACCCTAACCTAGTTTAGCTTAGCCTAACCAAGATCTACTTCACAGTACCCTACTCTACTCTAGTCTAGCTTAATCTAACATAGCCTGGCCTAACCTAACCTAGCAATACTCTTCTCTTCTCAACCCTTCTTTGCTCTGCTCTATTCTACTCCACTATGCTCTACTCTACTCTACTATGTTCTACTCTACTCGACTCTACTCTACTTTGCTCTACTTTACTCTAATCTAGCCTAGCCTAACCTAGCTCTACTCTACCCTATTATGCTCTACTCTACTCTACTCCACTTTAACCTAGCCTAGCCTACCCTATCTTAGCCTAATCTTTCTCAACTCTATTGTACTCTATTCTATCCTACTTTACTCTACTCTACTCTACTCTATGCTACTCTAACCTAGCTTTTCCTTGCCTAGCCTAAGCTTGCTCTACTCTATTCTCCCCTACTATACTCTACTCTGCTCAACTTTACCCACTCCTAGCCAAGCTTAGCCAAACAAATCCTTGCTCAATTTAGCTCTACTCTGCTTTACTTTGCTCCACTATACTTCACTCTGCTCTACTCTGCTCTACTTTATTTTGCTTTATTCTATTCTACTCTACAATACTCTACTCTAGCCTAGCTTAACCTAACCAAGCTTTACTCTACTGTAACCCAGCCTAGCCTTGCTTCGCCTAACCAAACTCTATAATACTCTACTCTACTATTCTCTACTCTCCTCTGCTTTGCCCTATTATTCTCTACTGTACTCTACTTTACCCTACTCAATTATACTCTAGCCTAGCCTAGCCTAATCTTGCTCTACTCTAATCTACTCTACTCTGCTCTACTTTACTCTAAGTTAGCCAAGCCTAAACTAGTCAAATCGAGATCTACTCTATTCTGCTCTCCTCTACTCTAACCTAACCTAGCCAAGCTTAGCCTAACCTAGCTCCACTCTTCTCTACTATGCTCTACTATATTGTGCTTTACTCTACTCTACTATATTGTACTCTACTCAACCCTACATTACTCTACTCTTCCCTACTCTACTCTAGCCTAGCCTAGCTTAGTTTTGCTTAACCTAGTTCTACTCTACTCTACTGTATTATACTATGCCCTACTCTACTCTACTCGACTCTATTCTACTCTGTTCTACTCTACCCTACTCTACTCTACTCTAGCCTAGCCAAACCAAGTGTAGCCTAGCCTAACCTAGTTCTACAATATTCTACTCTACTTTACTGTACTCTACTATAGCCTATTTTAGCCTTGCCTATCCTAGCCTACACTTGCTTTACTCTACCATACTCTTCTCCAATCTACTCCACTCGACTCCACTCTAGGTTAGCCTTGCCTAGCCTACCCTAGCCTAACCTAGCTTTATATACTTTACTCAACACAACTCTACTCTTCTTTACTCTACTCTACTATACTCTACTCTACTTTAAAGTAGCATAGCCTTGCCTAACCTTGCTCTACTCTATTATACTCTACTCTAGTTTACACTACTCCATTATAATCTACTTTACTCTTCATTGATCTACTCTAACTTAGCCTTGTCTAACTTAGCCTAACTTAGCTCTTCTCTACTCTATTTTGCTCTATTCAACACTACTTTGCTTTGCTCTGCTCTGCTCTACTCTACTCTACTCTACTATAGCCAAGTTTAGCCTAGCCTAGCCTATCTAAGCCTAAACTAGCTCTACTCTACTCTACTCTAGCGTACTCTACTCTAACCTAACCTAACCTACCTGAGCCTAACCTAGCCTACCCTAGCTTAGCCTAGCCTAACTTGGCTCTACTCTACTTTATTGAACTCTACTCTACTCTATTCTACCTTAGCCTAACTTAGCTTTACTATACTCTTTTCTACTCTACTCTACTTTTGACTTATCTACTCTACTACCCTCTACTCTACTCTATTCTCCTCTTTGCTGGTCTACTCTACATAGCTCTATTTTGCTCTATCCTACTCTACTCCAGTCTACTATACTCTACTCTGCTTTACTCTACTCTACTTTGCTTTACTCTAGCTAGCCAAGCCTTGAATAGCATAACCTAACCTAGCATAGCTCAACTCTACTCTACTATAGCCTAGCCAGACCTTGCTAAGCTCTATTCTAATATACTCTCTTCTACTCTACTCTAGTCTACTTTACTCTACTCTACTTTGCTCTACTTTTCTTTACTCTACTCTATTCTATTCTACTATACTCTATTCTACTTTAGTCTATTATAGCCTTGTTTAGCTTAACCCAGCCTAGCTTGTCTTAGCTCTACTCTACTCTACTATACTCTACTCTATTATACTCTACTTATTCCTAATTTTGCCTAGCATAGCCAAGCCTAATTTAACCTAGCTTTACGCTACTTTAATAGACTCTACTCTACCCTAGTTTACTCTACTCTACTTTACTATAGCCTAGCTAGCCTAACCAAGCTTTACTCTTCTCTTTTCTACTATGCGTGGCTCATCTCTGCTCTACTAAATTATGCTATACTCTGCTCTGCTTTGCTCTATTCTACTTTACTCTGCTCTATCATACTCTAGTTTTGCCTAACCTAACATAGGTCTATTATACTCTATCCTACTCTACTCTAGCCTAGCTTAACCTAACCAAACTCTACTCTACTCTGCACTACTCCACTCAACTCTACTTTAATTTACTCTAACTTAGCCTCTTCTAGCCTAGCCTACCCAAGCTTCACCAAGTTGTACCCTACTATACTCTACTCTACTCAACTCAAACCTAGCCTAACCCAGCTTAATCCCTTACTCTTCTTTACTCTACTCTACTCTACTCTACTTTAATATGCTCTATTATGCTCCACTCTTGTTTGCTCTACTCTATTCTGCTCTGCTTTAGTCTATTCTACACTACCCCACTCTACTCTAGTCTTTTCTAATCTACTTTATTTTACTCTACTTTAACATAGCCTTACAAAGCCTATCCTAGCCTACCATTTCCTAGCCTAGCCAAACCTTACTCTACTCTACTCTAATATACTATACTCTATTTCACTCTACTATACTCTAACCTAGACTAGCCTAACCTAGCTTAGCTTAACCTAGCTCAACTCTACTCTACTCTACTCAACTCTGTTCTACTCTACTTTGCTCTGCTCTACTTTACTCTTCTTTGCTTTACTATATTCTACTCTACACTGGCCAAAGCTAGTCTAGCCTAACCAAGCTCTACTATACTCTACTCTACTCTACTCCACTATTTAATACTCTATCCTAGCCTTTCCAAGCTTAGCCTAACCTTGCTTTACTCTGCTCTACTTTACTCTAGGCTAGCCTAGCCTAGCATAGCCTCGCCTAACATAGCTTATCCTAGCCTAAACTAGCTCTACTCTACTTTACTCAACCAAACTCTAATTTACTATATTCTACTCTCCTCCACTTTATTCTAGCCCAGCTTAACCTAGCCTAATATAGCTCTGCTCTACTCTACTCTACTTTACATTGCTCTACACTACTCATCTCTTCTCTTCTCTACTCTACTCTGCTCTACTCTACTCTACTTTGCTCTACTCTACTCTTCTCTAGTCTACCCTACTCTGCTCTACTCTACCCTACTCTACTTTACTATGCTCTACTATAATATAGCTTAACCAAGCCTATCCCAACTCCAGTCTACTCTACTCTAGCATAGCCTAGCCTAGACTACCCTTGCTTAGCCTAGCTTAGTCTTGCTTAGCCTAACTTAGCTCTACTTCGTTCTACTTTGCTCTATTATGCTTTTCTATTCTTTGCTCTTGTTTATTCTACTCAAATCTACTCTGCTCTACTCTGTTATGCTCTCCTCTCATCTCATCTCCTCTCCTCTATTCTACTCTACTCTACTATACTCTACTATACTATACTCTACTCTAATCTACTCCACTAAACTCTACTCTACTCTAGCTTAGCCTAACTAGCTCATCTTTCCACTACTCTACTCCACTTTACCTTACTCTAACCTAGCCCAGCCAAGCCTAACTGAACTCGTTGTGCTCAGCTCGGCTCTACTCTACTCAGCTCTACTCTACTCTGCTCTTTTCTGCCCTGCTCTGCTCCACTCAGCTTAGCTCTATTCTACTCTACTATAACCTAGCCCAACCAAACTTGATACTACTTTACTCTACTCTTCTCTATTGTACTCTATCCTACTCTACTCTACTCTACTTTAGCCTAGCCTAGCCTACCTTAGACTAGCCATGCATAGCTTCGGTTTACCTAACCTCACTTAGCTCTACTCTACTCTACTCTACTTTACTCTACTTCACTCAACTCTACTCTTAACCTAGCCTAGCCAAACCTAGCTTAGCCTAGCTCTGCTCTACTTTACTCTGCTCTACTCTACTCTAATCTTGCCAATCCTAGCACTACTCTACTCTGCTTTGATTTGCTTTGCTCTTCTTTATTTTTTGCTGCTATGCTCTTTTCTCCAAACTCAAATCTTCTCAGCTATACTTTGCTCAACTTATGTTAGCTGTACTTTGCTTTACTTTACTCTACTCTACTCATCTCTACCCTACTCTACTCTACTCAATCGTATCCTAACCTCACCTAGTTTACCTAGCCTAGCCTAACCTAGCTTAGGCTATGCTAGCTCTACTCCACTTTGCTCTACTATACTCTACTCTACTCTACTCTACTCTATTATATTATACTCTATTCTACTCTACTCTACTCTACTCTACTCTACTCTATTCTACTCTACTCTACTCTTCTCTAGCCTAGCCAAACCTAACCTAGCCTAACCTAACAAAGCTATGCTCTACTCTAGTCTACTCTATTATGCTCTTCTTTTATATGCTCTATTATTCTTTACTCTGTTCTACTCTACTCTACTTTACTCTACTTTACTCTACTCTGCTCCTCTTTGCTCTACTCTACTCGACTTTATCTTACTCTAGCCTACCTTGGCCTAGCCTAACCTAACCTAGCTTTACTCTACTCTACTCTAGTCTACTCCACTCTACACTTCTCTAGCCTAGCTAAGCTTAGCTTACCCTAACCTAGCTCTACTCTACTCTACTCTACTCTGCTATACTCTACTCTACTCTAATATATTATACTCTACTCTAATATACTCGACTCTACATTACTTTAATCTACTCTTCTTTAATTTGCTTTTCTCTAGCTTAGCCTAGCCAAGTGCTACTCTACTCTACTCCATTATACTCTACTCTTCCCTATTCTTCTCTACACTACTCTACTTGATAATACCTTGGCCTAGACTTTACTTTGCTCTACTCTACTCAACTCTATTACACTCTACTCTACACTGCTCTAATCTATTTTAGTCTACTCTACCAAACTCTACCCTACCCTAACCTAAAGTAACCTTTCCTAACCAAGCTCTACTCTACTCTACAATACTCTACTCTAGCCTACCCTAACAAAACCTAACCCTACTCTACTATGCTCGACTCTACTCTGCTCTTCTCTGCTCATCTTTACTTTACTTTGCTCTGCTTTATTTGGCTCTATTCTAGCCTAGCCTAGACTAACCTAGCTCTACTCTACACTATTTTGCTCTACCCTACAATACTTTACTCTACTCTAGCCTACTCTTACCTAATCTAGCCTAGCTTAGCCCAATCTAACTAGCTCTACTCAACTCTACTCTACTCTACTATACTCTAACCTAGCTTAACCTAACTTTATTGAATCCACCCTACTCTACTCTACTTTGATCTACTCTACTCTAGCCTAGCCTAATCTATCTTTGCTCTACTCTGCTCTTCTTTCCTCTGCTCTACTCTACTCTCCTCTTAACTCAGCTCTACTCTGCTCTATGCTACTCTGCTCTACTCTACATTGCTATACTCTACTCTATTTAGCTTTGCTCTACTCTTTATTATGCTCTACTCCACTCTACTCTACTCTCTTCTTCTCTCCTCTCGCCTCCTCCACTCTCCTCTCCTCCTCCCTCCTCTACTCTACTCTACCCTACTCTACTATACTCTACAATAATCTACTCTTCTCTACACTACTCTATTCTATTATACTCTATATTAGTCTACTCTACTCTAGCCTAGCCTAGCCTAATCTAGCTATTCTCTACTTTACTATACAGTACTGTACTCTACTCTACTCTACTTTACTCTAGCCTAACTAAGCTTAAACTTCCCTAACCTAGCCTTCCCTAGGGTAACCTAACCTACCTAACTTAGCTCTACTCTACTCTACTCTACACTATACTTTACTCTATTCTACTCTAGTCTACCCTGCTCTACTCAATCTTAGCCAAGTCTAACCTAGTTTAGTCGAGCCTAACCTAGCTTAGCTCTACTCTACTCTACTCTACACTACTCTAATATACTCTACTCTATTCTACTCTACTCTACTCTACTCTTCTATTCTACTCTACTTTGCTCTCTACATTACTCTACTCTACTCTCCTCTATTATCCTTTACTCTACTATGCTCTAATCTACTCTATTATACTCTACTATACTCAAGCCTAGCCTAGCCTAACCTAACCTCACTAAACTCTACTCTTCTATATTCTGCTCTACTGTACTCTACTCTGCTCTATTCTACTCACCTCTGCTTTACTCTGCTTTGCACTACTCTTCTTTATTATATTATGCTCTACTCAGCTCTACTCTACTCTACTTTACCCAAGCATATTTTAGCCTATCTTAACCTACCTATACTCTACTCTACTCTACTATGCTCTACTCTGTAATTCTCTACTCTTCTCAGTAATGCTCTACTCTTCTCTACTCTGATCTACTTTGCTCAACTCTGCACTACTCTACTCTGCTATACTATACTCTACTTTAGTAAAGCCTAACCTCACCTAACCTAGTTCTACTCCACTCTATTTTAATCTTCTCTAGCAAGCCTAACCTAGCTTTCCTTAGCCTAGCCTAGCATAACCTAGCTCTACTCTACTCTACAATACTATACTCTTCTCTACTCTATTTTAACCTAGCCAGACCTTGCCTAGCTTAGCCTAACCAAGCTCTACTCTACTATACTCTACTCTACTCAACACTGCTCTGCTCTACTCTATTCTTCTCTACTTTGCTGTGCTCTACTCCACTCTACTCTACTCTACTCTGCTCTAATCTATGTTACTCTACTCTACTCTAGCCAAGCCTAATCAAGCTCTACTCTACTCTAATATACTCTTCTCTAGCCTAGCCTAACTTAGCTCTACTACACTCTACTCTACTCTACTCTTCTCTACTATACTCTATCCTAGCTTAGCCAAGCCTAGCTTAACCTAGCTCTATTCTAATCTACTTTATTGTAGCCTAGCTTGGCCTAGTATAGCTTACCTTAGTTATCCCAGCCCTACATCACCTAAACTAACTCTGCTTGACTCTTCTCTGCTCTCCTCTACTGTACTCATCTCTACTATACTCTAGCCTACCCTAGCCTATCCTAGCACTACTCTACTCTACTATACTCTACTCTGTTATATTTTACTCTAGCCAAGCTTAGCCTAGATTATCCTTGCTTTACTCCACTCTACTCTACTGTACTTTACTATATTATACTCTAACATAGCCTAACCTAACCAAGCTTTACTCAATTGTACTCTACTTTAATCTACTCCACTCTAGCCTAACCTCACCAAGCCTAGCATAGCCTAGCTTATCGAGGCCTAACGTAACCTCACTCTACTCTACACTACTCTGTTATGCTTTGTTCTACTCTGATCTACTTTTTTTTTCTCTATTATACTTTATTCTTCTTTGTTTTGTTCTACTCTACTTTGCTCAGCTCTCCTCTCCTTTACTCTACTCTACTCTGCTCTACTATACTCTACACTACTCTAACTAACTTAGCCTAGCCTAATCAAGCTCTACTATACTCTACTCCACTCTAGCCTAGCCTAGCATAAGCTAGCTCTACTCTATTTTGCTTTACTCTACTTTGCTCTGCTCCACTCTGCTCTGTTTTTCTCTATTCTACTTTCCTCTACTTTACTATCTTCTTTACTTTACTCTACTCTATTCTACTTAACTTTAGCCTAACCTAACTGAGCTTTAATGTACTCTAATCTACTCTACTTAACTCTACTCTCTTCTACTCTTTCTTAGCCTAGCCTAACCTAGCTTTACTCTACTCTACATTATTCTTCTCTACTCTAACCTTGCCAAGCCTAACTTAACTCTACTCTACTCTACTTTATTCTAGCCTAGCCTTGCTCAGCTTCGACTAGCCTAGCCTAACCTAGCTCTACTATGCTCTACTCCAATCTGTTATACTCTACTCAGATCTTTTTTACTCTATTCTTCTCTACTTTGCTCTGGTCTACTCTAATCTACTCTACCATACCCTATTAGAAATTGGCATAGCCTAGCCTAGTTTAGCCAAACCAAATCTAACCTCACCTAGTCTAGTTGAGTATTACTCTACTCTACCCTATTTTATCCTACTCTAGTCTAACTAAGCCTAACTTAGCCTTATACTGCTCTACTCTACTCTACACCACCCTATTCTTCTCTAGTTTAGCCTCGTCTAGCCTAGCTTAGGCTAACTTATCCTAACCTAACCTTGCCTAGCCTAGCCTAGCCTTACTCTACTCTACTCTACTCTCCTATACTCTATTTTATTCTTCTCTAGCTTAGTTAAGCCTAACTTAGCTCTATCTACTCTACTCTACTCTAGCCTAACATAGCCTATCCTAATGTAGCCTAGCTTAACCTAGTCTAGCTTGGCCTAGGCTTACTATATGCTACTCTACCCTACTCTATTATAGCCTTGCTAACCTCTCCTAGTCTAGCCTAGCCTTTCTCTACTATGCTCTACTATGCTATACTCTATTTTATTCTACTCTTGCCTAACAAATCCTAACTTTGCTCTATGTTACTTTACCCTACTCTATTCTACTCTAGCCTAACCTAGCTTAACCTAGCCTAGCCTTGCCTAACTACTATGCTCTACTCTACTCTAATATACTCTACTCTAGCCTAGCCTAACCTAAACTTATTCCACACTACTCTACTTTACTCAACTCTACTCTACTATACTTTACTCTACTTTACTCTATTGTACTCTTCTCTACTACTCTATGCTCTACTCTACACTACTTTACTTTACTCTACTCTATTCTACTCTTACCTATCCCACTCTATCCTGGCCTAGCCTAGCTTAACTTATCTTAGCCTATCCTAACCTCACCTAACCTTCCCTAGCCTTACTTTACCCTACTATATTTTATTCTACTCTAGGTTAGCTAAGCCTAACCTTGCTTTATACTACTGTACTCTACCTTACCCTACTCTCGTGTAACCTAGCCTAGCCTAGCCTGACCTAACCAAGCCAAGCCTTTCCTAAGCTTACTATACTCTACTTCACTCTATTATACTTTACTTTACCTTACTCTACTCTACTCCACTCAAGCTTTGCCTAGCCTAACCTAGCTTAGCCTAACCTAACCTCATCTAGCCTAACCTCGCTTTGCCTAGCCTAGTTAGCTTAGCCTAACATATCCTAAAAAAACCTCACCTAGCGTAGCCTAGCCCTACTCTATTCTACTCGACTTTACCTTACTTTATTTTGCCATAATCTAGCCTAACGTAGCTCTATCCTAGTCTACTATACTATATTATACTCTATTCAAACTTGGCCTAGCTTAGCATAGCCAAACTTAGTGAGACTATACTCTACTTTACCCAACTCTACTCTACTATACTCTAGCCTAGCCAAGCCTAACCTAGCTTAACCTCACTTAGGCTCTACTCAATTCTACTCTACTCTACTTTATTTTATTCTTCTCTAGCCTAGCTAAGCCTAACCTAGCTCTATACTACTATACTTTGCTCAATTCTACTCTAGTTTAATCTAGCCTAGCCTAACCTAACCAAGCTTAGCTTAACCTTACTATACTCAACTCTACCCTACTCCACTCTACTCTACTCCAAGCTAGCCTAGCATAGCCTAGTGCAGCTTAATCTCACTTAGGCTCTGCTCAACTTTTCTTTGCTCTGCTTTATTCTACTCTGCTCTGCTCTACTCTACTATGATCTATTCTACTCTACTCTACTCTTCTCTACCTTGCTTTGCTCTACTCTATTGTGCTTTAATCTTCTCTGCTCTATTTTGCTCTACTTTCCTCTATTATGCTCTACTCTTCTATACTCTACTCTACCCTCCTCTACTACACTCTACTTTACTCTACTCTACCTACCTTACCCTACTCTAACCTTGCCTAACCTACCCTAGCCTAACCTAACCTCGCCTAGCTTAGCTTAGCATTACTCTACTCCACTATATTTTTTCTACTCTAGCCTTGCGAAGCCTAACTTAGCTTTATGCTACTCTACTTTACTCTTTTCTCCTCTAGTCTAGTTTAGTCTAACTTTGCCTAGCCTAGCTTTGCAAACCCATACCTGACCTTACTATACTCTACTCTATTCTACTCTTCTATTCTTTACTCTACTTTACTTTACTCTACTCTACTCTACTCTTGCTTAGCCTAGCCTAACCTACCCTATCTTAGCCTCGCCTAGCCTATCTTCGTTTAGCCTACCCTATCCTAAAGTAACCCTACCTAACCTTGCTTAGCCTTACTCTACTCTATTTTATTCTACTCTAGCCTAGCTAAGCCTAACTAAGCTCTATGTTACTCTACTCCACTCTACTCTTGCCTAACCTGGCCTAGCTTAGCCTAACCTTGCCTAGCATAGCCTCACCTTGCTATACTCTACTTTAACCTCCTCTAGTTTACTCTTGTGTAGCCTAGCCTAACTTAGCCCTACCTAGGCTCTATTCTCGTCTCCATTGCTCTTCTCTACTCAACTTTACTTTTTTTTTATGCTACTATGCTCTTCAATTCTCTACTCTACTCTGCTCTACTCTTTTGCACTTCTCTACTTTGCTCTGGTTTATTTTGCCCTATTCTACTCTACCTTACTCTACACTAGCCTAACCTACTCTACTTTACTCTACTCTACTCTACTCTTGCCTAACCTAGCGTATCCTACCTTAGTCTTAAATATCCTAACCTAACTCTACTCTTCTCTACTCTACTCTAACCTCACCTAACATAGAAACTAGCACTACTCTACTCTGCCATACTCTTCTTAAGCCTAGCATAACCTTGCCTAGCCTAACTTATCTCTACTCTACTCTACTCTTCTTTTCTGTACTCTGTTATATTATTCTCTACTCTGCTCTACTCTATTCTACGCCACTCTATTACACTCTAGCCTAGCCAAGCTTAGTCAAGCCTAATCTTGCTTTACACTATACTCTACTCAGCTCTACTCTAGCCTAGCCTAACTTAACCTAGCCAAGCGTAGCCTAACCTTGCACTCTTACACCCTATACTACTTAGCTCTACTATATTACATTTTATTCTGCTCTGCTTTGCTCTAATCTAGTGTAGCCTAGCCTAACCTAACTTAGTTATACTCTATTGTAGTCTAGCTTTTCTTAGACTAGCCTAGCCTAATCTTACTTACTTTTACTCAACTCTACTCTGTTTTGCTTTACTCTATAATGCTCTACTCTACTCTATTCTACTCTTCTCTACTTTACTCTAACCTAGCCTAACCTGACTTAGCTCTGCTCTACTATGCTCTAGCCTAGCCTACCCTAATCTAGTTCTTCTCTACTCTACTCTACTCTGCTTTGCTCTACTATTTACTGCTCTACTCTACTCTACTCTACTCTGCTCTGCTCTACTCAACTCTGCTCTATTCTACTCTACTCTAGCCTAGCCTAGCTTCACCTTGCCTAACCTAGCTCTTCCTTACTCTACTCTACTCTACTCTACTTCAGCCTAACCTAGTTGTGCATAGCCAACCCTTACCTAGCATACCCTTGCTTTCCTCTATTCAACTCTACTATACTCAACCTAATTGTACTCGATAATGGTCCACTATACTCTTTTTTCTTTGCTCTGTTCTCTTCTGCTCTACGTTGCTCTACTAAGCTCCTTTCTACTCTACTCTACTCTTCTCTACTCTTTTTAAGTCTACTCTCTTCTACTCCACTCTACTCTGCTCTACTCTACTCTATTAAAGCTTAGTTTAACCTAGCATAGCTTAGCCTAGCATAATCTAGCTCTACTATACTCTACTCTAGCCTAGCCTTGCTTAGCCTAACCTACTCTAGTCTAGCCTAGCCTAACTTAGCTCTACTCTACTTTAGCCTAGTCTTGGCTAGCCTAACCTAGCACTTCTCTACTCTACTCTATTCTACTCTACTCTAATTTGCTCTACTCTACTCTATTTTGTTGAGTTCTACTCTACTCTATTATACTCTAACCTAGCTTAGCCTAACCTAACTCTACTATACTCTTCTCTACTCATTCCTAGCCTAGCTTTCCTTATCCTATCCTTGCCTAACTTAGCCTAGCCTAACCTTAATGTACTCTACTCTACTGTACACTACACTACCCAAATCTACTCTACTCTAGTCCACTCTAACTTATCCTAGCCTAGTTTTGCCTAACCATGCTCTACTCTACTATTCTTTTCTCTACTCTGCTCCACTCTTCTTTGCTATGCTCTTCTTTGTATTACTTTACATTTCTCTACTCCACTCTACTCTACTCTACTAAGATCTACTATACTCTTCTCTGCTCTACTATACTCTACTCAAGCATAGTCAAAAAGAGCTCTACTATACTCCACTCTACTCTAGCTTAACCTAGCCAAGCCTATCTTAGCCTAGCTTAGCATAGCCTAGAATAACTTAACTAGGCTATACTCTACTCAGTTTATTGTACTTTAATATACTCTCTCCACTCTACTCTAACCTAGCTTAGCCTAAACAAACTTAGCTCTACTCTACTCTACTCTACTCTACTCTATTCTAGCCTAGCCTAGCCAAGCTCTGATGTGCTCTACCTTGCTCTACTATGCTCTGCTCTACTATACTCAACTCTTTTCTACTCTATACTGCTCTACTCTATTCTACTTTACTCTACTATATTCAACTATATTGTACTCTAGCATAGCCTAACCTAGCTCAAGTCTACTCAACATTAATCTACTTTACTCTACTCTGCTCTAGGCTAGCTTGGCCTAGTTTTACGTATCCTAGCTTAGCCTCGCCTAACCTAGCTCTACTCTACTCTACTCTGCTCTAATCTTCTCAATCCTAGCATAACTTTGCTCTTCTCTACTCTACTCTACTCTGTTTTGCTCCACTCTACCCTACTTTACTTTTCTCTACTATGCTCTGCTCTACTCTACTCTACTTGAGCTTAGCCTAGCCTAGCCTAACTCTACTCTACTCTACTCTTCTATACTGTACTCACCTCTACTCTACTGTACTCTAGACTAACCCAACATAACCTTCCTTAGCATAGCCTAGCCTATCCTAACCTAGCTCTACTCTAATTTACTCTACTATATTCTACTCCACTCTACTTTACTCCACTCTACTCTAATATACTCTAATTGACTCTACTCTACTCTACTCTATTCTACTTCACTCTACTCTACTCTACTCTAGCCTAATCTAGCTCTACTCTACTATAATCTACTCTAGCCTAGCTTAACCTAGCCTAGCCTAGCTTAACCTAGCTCATCTCAATTATGCTCTTCTCTACTATGCTCTGCTCTACTCTATCCTGCTCTTCTCAATTTTTATTACTCTACTCTACTTTGTTGTACTATGCTCAACTATACTCTATCTTAGCCTAGCCTGACCTAGTTCTACTCTACTCTATTGTACTCTAGCCTAGCCTAGCTTAACTTAGCCTACCCTTGCATAACTTATCCTAGCCAAGCTTAACCTAACTCTACTCTACTTTACTATACTATTCTCTACTCTACTCTACTTAATTCTACTCTACTATACTCTTCTCTACATTAACCTAGCCTTATATACCCTAGCCTAACCTTGCATATCCAAGCTCTACTCTACTCTATTTTCCTCTACTCCAATCTACCTCTACTATGCTCTGCCCTACTCTGCTCTACTCTACACAACTCAACTCTATTCTACTCTACTCTACATGGCTCCACTCTACTCTTCTACTCTTCTCTACTCTACTCTGCTTTGCTCTGCTCTACTCTACTCTACTCTACTCTCCTCTCCTCTCATCTCCTCTACTCTTTATGTTACTCTACTCTACTTTACACTACTCTACTCTACTCTACACCACTCTACTGTACTATACTCTAGCCTAGCTCTACCCTGTTCTGCTCTACTTTGCTCAGCTCAGCTCTTCTTCTCTCTACTACTCCATGCTGCTCTACTCTACTCTGCTCTACTATATACTCTAGCTTATCTTAGCTTAACCTAGCTCTATTTTACTCTACTCTACTCTACTCTATTCTACTCTACCCTAACCTTGCCCAACCTAGCCTATAATAACTAGCCTTGCCTAGCTTAGCTTAGTATAGCCTAACCTAGCCTAGCCTAACTTAGCTCTACTCTGCTCTTCTCTGCTTTGCTCTGATCTACTCTACACTACTCTATTCTGCTATTCTCTCTTCTACTCTACCCTACACCACTTAACTCTTGTATAGCCTAGCTTAGCCTAACCTAACCTAGCATAACTTAGCTCTACTTTACTCCACTATACTATGCTCTACTACTACTTAGCCTAGCCTAACTTAGCTTAGAACAACTAAACCTAGCTGTACCCTACTCTACCCTAACCTACTCTTCTCTACTCTATTATATTCTATTCTATTGTACTCTTCTTTGGCCTAGCATAGCCAAAGCTAACCTTCCCTAGCCTACCTTAATCTTGCCTAGGGAAGCCTAACCTAACTATACTCTACAATACTCTACTGTAACTAAGCCTAATGTAACCCATCCTAACTTAGCTAAACTATATTCTATTCTACTATACTCTACTCTAGCCAAGCCTTGCTTAGCCTAGACAAGTCGAACCTCGCTCTGCTATGGTCTGCTCTACTCTACACTACTCTACTCTGCACTGCTCTACTCAACTCTAATCTACTGTACTGTACTCTAGCTTAGACTATCCTAACCTAGCAATGATCAACTCAACTCTACTCTACTCTACTCTGTTCTACTCTAGCCTAGTCAAGCCTAGCCTGCCTAGCCTAAACTTAATCTACTCTACTCTACATTACTCTGCTTTGTTCTACTTTAGTCTACTTTTCTATGCTTTACTTTTCTCTGCTCAACTCTATTATTGTCTTCTCTCTCTACTCTGTTCTACTCTGCTCTACTCTACTACACTTTGTTCTACTCTATTTTGCTCTATTTTTCTCGACTCAACTATGCTCTACTCAGCTCTACTTCGGTTTCCTTTCCTCTCTTCTCCTCTCATCTTTTCTACTATGCTTCACTCTACACTGCTCTACTCTTCTCTACTCTATTCTACTCTGCTCTACTCTATTCTACATGACTCCACTCTACTCTAGCCTTGCCTGACTTTGCCTACCCTAGCCTATTCAAACAAAGATCTACTCTATACTACTTTACTCTACTCTAGCATAGCCTAGCAAACCCTATATTAACCTAGGTTTGCTCTGCTCTTCTCTACTCTATACTACTCTACTCTGCTCTATACTGCTCTATGCTGCTCTGGATTGCTCTGCATTGCTCTACTCTGCTCTACACCACTTTACATTACTCTACTCTACTCTACTCTAATCTACTCTACTATATTCTACTCTAATCTACTCTACCCTAGCCTTGCCTACCCTAACCTAGCTCTTCTCCACTCTATTCCACTCTACTCCACTTTACTCTAGACTAGCCTACCCTACCCTATCTTACCCTTGCCACGCCTAGCCTAGCCTAACTTAGCTCTACTAAACTCCACTCTTCTATACTCTGCTCTACTCTACTCTATAACATAGCCTAACAAAGCTCTCTCTACTCTACTCTATTCTAGCCTAGATTTGCATAGCGTAGCCTAGCCAACCAAGTTTAGCCTAGCTCTACTCTACTCTACTCTTCTTTACTATGCTATGCATTGCTTTAGTCTTCTCTTCTCTCCTTTACTCTACTCTACTTCGATCCTTCGCTACTCTGTACTCTAGCTAGCCTATTATAGCCTAGCCTAACCTACCTCTACTCTACTCTATTATTCTCTACTCTACTCTATTATAGGCTAGCTAGCCTAGCCTAACTTAGCTCTGCTTTACTCTACTCTGCTTTACTCAACTTTGCTCTAGTCCACACTACTCTACTCTTCTCTAAGCTTATCTAACTTAGCCTAGCCTAACCTAGATCTTCATTACTCTACTATAGCTGAGTCTTGGTTAACCTAGCTTTACTCTGCTTTACTTTGCTCATCTCTGCTCTACGATACTCTACTTTGCTCTACTCTACTATACTCGACCAAAACTTAGCCTAACCTAGTTTTACTCTACTCTACTCTACTCCACAATACTCTACTCTATTCTTCTCTACTCTACTTTACTCTACTCTTTTCTACTCTAGCCTGGCTTAGCCTAGTCTAACTGAGATCTACTCTACTTTACTATACTTTACTATAATCGACTCTCGCCTTCTCTACTCTACTCTACTCTAACGTAGCTTAGCCTCGCCCTGCCTAGTCGAACCTAGCTCTATTCTTCCCTACTCTACTTTAATCTACTCTAACTACCCTAGCTTACCCTAACCTAGCTCTACTCTGCTTTAATCTACTCTTCTCTATTGATCTCTACTTTGTTCAACTTTGCTCTGCTCTATTCTACAAAGCTCTACTCTATTGTAGTCTACTGTACTCTAGCGAAGCCTACCCTAACCTAGCTTAACCTAACCTTGCTCTACTCTATTCTACTGTACTCTAATCAAATCTACCCTACTCTACTCTTGCCTAGACCAACCTAGCCTAACCTAGCATAGACTAATGTTGCTCTACTCTACACTACTCTACTCAACTCTACTCTACTCTACCGTACTCTAGTTTGATCCACTCAAACCCAGTCTAGCTAAGCCTAGCTTCGCCTTGCTTTGCCTAGCCAAGCTCTACTATTCTATACTCTACTCTACTATTCTCTGCTATGCTCTGCTATGCTCTGCTATGCTTTTCTCTGCTCTGCTCTTCTCATGTCTGCTTTACTCTTCTCTAGCCTAACCTTTCTTAGCCTAGCCAAACTAAGCTCTACTTTACTCTGCTACACTCTAGCACAGCCTAGCCTAACCTAACCTAACCTGGCCTAGCCAAGCATAGCTTAACCTAACCTAACTTGGCTCTACTCTACCCTTTTATTTTCTACTCTGCACTGTTCTGCTCTTCTCTACTCTACTTTACCCAAGCCTAGCCTAATCAAGACCAACAAAACCCTAATCTACACTACTATAGCCTAGCCTAACCTTGCCTAACCTACCCTAACATAACTCTACTCTGCTCTATTATACTTTACTCTACTCTGCTCTGCTCTACTCTACTATACTCTTCTCTACTCTACTTTACTCTACTCTACTCTTCTCTATTATACTCTATCTTAGCCTAGCCTAACCAAGCTCTACTCTACTCTACTCTACTCTACACTATTCTACTCTACTCTAGTCTACTCTATCCTAGCCAAGCATACCCTAGCCTAGCCTAAACTAGGTTAGTCTAGCCAATCCTTACTCTACTCTATTTTACTCTACTCTATTCTTCTCAACTCTACTCTTCTCTACTCTACTATACTCTACTCTAGCCTAGCCGAGCCTACCTAGCTTAACCTTGCTCTACACTACTCTATTCTACTCTACTCTACTCTAGCTTAACCTTGCCAAGATTAGCCTAGCATAGCCTAACCATTCACTTTGCTGCTCAACTCTACACAACTTTGCACTATTCCATAATGCTCTACTCTACTCTACTATACTCTACATTTCTCTACTCTACTCTTCTACTTTGCTTTATTCTACACTACTTTGCTCTACTCTACTCTCCTTTCCTCTCTTCTCCTCTACTCTTCTCTACTCTACTCTGCTCTAAATTACTCTTTTCTACTTTACTCTAGTTTCCTCTACTCTATAATACTCTTTTCTACTCTACTCTACTATAGCCTAGCCTAGCCTTGCCCAGCCTAACCTAGCTCTACTCTACTATACTCTACTTTACTTTAGCCTTTCTTAGCCTAGTGTGGCCTACCATAGCCTAGCCTAGCCTAACCTTGCTCTACTCTACTATACTCTTCTTTGCTCTATTATAACCTAGCCTTGCCTCACTTAGCCAACCTCTACTTTACTATAATCTATTCAACTTTGCTCTACTTTACTTTAACCTAGCCTAGCCTAGCCTTAACTAGCCTAACCAAGCCTAACCTAGCCTAGCATAGCTTAGCCTAACCTAGTTCTGCTTTACTCTACTCTACTATGCTCTGCTTTGTTATGCTCTTCTCTACTCTTCTCCACTCTACTCTACTCTATTTTGCTCTACTCCACTCTTCTCTGCTCTTTAATTTCGCTTAAACTAACTTAGCCTAGCTTAGCCTCACCTTACGTAGCTCTAGTCTACTCTAAATTACTCTACTCCACTCTACTCATCCCTAACTTAGCCCAGCCTATCCTAACCTAATCTAAATCTACTCTATTGTAGTCTCTTCTTCCTTAACCTAGCTTAGCCTATCCTAATCTAGCTCTACTCTACAAGACTCTGCTCTACTTTGCTCTCCTCTACTAGACCTTACTCTACTCTTCTCTACTCTACTCTAACCAAGCCTAGCCTATCATAGCCTAACCTAGCTCTACTCTAATCTGCTCTAGCCTCGCCTAGCCTAACCTTGTTTTTCTCTGAACTACTATACTCTACTTTACTCTGCTTTGCTTTATTATGCTCTACTGTACTCTTCTTTGCTATGATCTATTCTACTTTACTCTACTCTTCTCTACCTTGCTATGCTCTACACTACTCTACTCTACTCTACTCTACTTTACTATACTCTACTCCAGCTTAGCCTTGCCTCGCCTTTCTTAACCTAGCTCTACTTTACTCTACTTTGCTTTACTATACTCTAGTCTTCTCCACTATGCTCTACTCTACTTTACTTTAGCCTTATCGAGCCTTGCCTAGTCTATCCTAACCTAGCCTAGCATAAATTACCTCTACTCTACTCTCCTCTACTCTACTCTACTCTATACTCCACTCTACTTGACTCAAGCCAAACCTTGCCTAGTATAGCCCAACCTAGCTCTTTTGTACTCTACTCTACTATAGCCAATCATAACATAGCTCTGCTCTACTCTACTCTACTTTACTCTAGTCTGCTCTACTTTGCCCTACACTACTCTACTCTGCTCTACTCTTCTCTACTCTACTCTACACCAACCTACTCTAGATCATTTTAGAATAACCTAGCCTAACTTAGCTCTTATCTGTTGTACTCTACACTATTCTACTCTACTCTACTCTATTATACTCTAACCTAGCCTAGCCTAACCTAGCTCTACTTGACTTTACTCTACTCTACCCTACTCAAATCAATTCCAATCTATTCTACTCCAACTTAGCCTAAATTAGCTTAGTTGAACCATGATCTACTCTACTCTGCTCTAATCAACTCTAGCCTTGCCAATCTAGCTGTACTCTACATTGCCCTACTTTAATTCTCTCTGCTCTACTCTACTCTACCTTTCTCTTCACTACTTTACTCTGCTCTATTATAGTCTAACTTAGCCTAGCCTAACCTAGCTCTACTATACTCAACTATACTTTATTATACTCTACTTTACTCTACTCTACTCTTCTCTACTCTACTCTTGCCTCACCTAACCTAGCCTAGCATTACCTAGCTCTACTCTAATCTAGTCTACTCTACTAATTATACAATATAATACTATACTCCATTCTACTCTACTCGACTTTATTTTACTCTACCAAACTCTACTAACCTCTAACCTAGCCTCGCCTAGCCTAGCCTAGCCAAGCCTAGCTCAACCTAGGCTAGCTCTACACTACTTTGCTAGGTTAGGTGGAGCTAAGCTATGCTAGGTAAGACTACATTATAATAGACTAGAGTAGAGTAAAGTAAAGTAGAATAAAGTAAAGTAGAGTAGAGTATAACATAAATGAGTAAAGTAAAGCAGATTAAAGTAAAGTTAGGTTAGGTTAGGTTAGGCTAAGTTAGGTTTGGCTAGGTAAGAGTAAAATAGATAATAGTAGAGAAGAGTATAGTAGAGTATAATACACTATTATAAAGCAAAGAAGAGTTGTTCATAGTAGAGTAGAGCATAGTAGAGTAGAGTTAGGTTTAGTTTAACAAGGCTATGCTTTGTTAAAGTAGAGTATAGTAGATTTAAGTAGAGCAAAGTAAAGTATAATAGAGCTAAGTTAGTCTAGGCTAGGAAAGGCTATGGTAAATTAGACAAGAGTAGAGTAGAGTGAGTAGAGTAGAGTGAGTAGAGTAGTGTAGAGTATAGTAGAGAAGAATAGAGTAGAGTAGAGCAGAGTAGTGTATTACACAGCAAAGTAAAGCATGGTAGAGCAGAGTAGAGTAGAGTTGAGTTCGCTAGGCAAGGCCAAGCTATGCTAGAGTATAGTAGGGTAGGGTAAAGTTGAGTAGAGTAGATCTAGGATATGCTAGGCAAGGGAATCCTATGTTAGAGTAGGGTGGAGTAGAGTAGAGTAGAGCACAGTATAGTAGAGGAGATCAGAGTAAGTAAAGTAGACTAGAGTAGAGTAGAGTAGAGCAGAGTAGAATAGAACAAAATAGAGAAAGACAGAGTAGAGCAGAGTAGAGCAGAGCAAGGTTAGGCTAGGCTAGGCTAGGTTAGGAAAGAGTAGAGTAGAATAGAGAAGACTAGAGTAGAGGCTGAGTAGCACTAAGTGAGGTTAGGCTAGGTTAGGATATAGTAGAGTATAATGGAGTAGACTAGAGTAGAGTGGAGTACAGTAGAGCTAGGTTAGGCTAGGCTAAGCTAAGATAGGCTAGGCTAGGCCAGAGTAAAGTATAGTAGAGTAGAGTAGAGTAGAGCTAGGTTAGGCTAAGCTAGCCTGGAGTATAATAGGGTAGAGTATAGTAGAGCTAAGTAGAATAGAGTTGAATAGAGTGGGGCAGAGTTGAGTATAGTATTATAAAGCAAAGCTGAGTAGAGTGATGTTCGACTAAGCAAGAAATCGACGTAAGGCTAGGTGAAGCTAGGTAAAAGAAAAGTATAATAGAGTAGAGCTAGGTTAGGCTAAGCTAGGTTAGAATATAGTAAAGTAGAGTAGAGTGGAGTGTTCAGTGGAGTAGAGAATAGTTAAGCCAAGTTAGGCTAGATAGGCATGGATAAGGTAGGCTAAACAAGGCTAGAATAGGCTAGGCTAGAGCAGAGTAGAGTGGAAAAGAGTAGAGTAGAGTATAGTAAACTAGAGCTCAGCTAAGCTAGGCTAGGCAAGGCTAGAGTAGAGTAGAGCAAAGTAGAGAAGAATATAGTAGTGTAGAGTAAAGTAAAGCTGAGCATACTAGAGCATAGTTGTGTAGAGCATAGCAGAGTGGAGTAGAGCTTGGTTAGGCTAAGGTAGGGATGGTTAGGTTAGGTTAGAGTAGAGTAAAATAGGATAGAGTAGAGTAAGATGGAGTAGAGTAGACGAGAATAGAGTAGAGTAAAATAGAGTAGAGCAAGGCTAACCTAGGATATGCTAACTAGAGTAGAGTAGAACTAAGTTTGGTTAGGCTAGAGTTTGCTAAAGAAGAGTATAGTAGTGATGAGTAGAGCAAAATAGAGTAGAGCATAGTAGAGCAGAGTTGAGTAGAGTAGAGCAGAGTGGAATAGAGTAGAGCATAACAGAATTGAGCTAGATTAGGCAAGGCTAAAGTCTAATAAAGTAGAGTAGAGTCAAGCTAGATTAAGTTAGGCTAAGCTACACTAAAGTGGAGAAGAGTAGAGTAGAGTGGACCACAGTACAGAAAAGAAGAGCTATATGAGTAAAGTAGAGCAGAGAAGAGAACAATAGAATAGAGTAGGGCAAAGCTAGGTTAGGCTTACTAAGCTAGAGTAAAATAGAGTAAAGTAGAGTTGACTAGAGCTTGTTTAGTCTATGCTAGGCTAGGGTAGGGTAGAGTAAAGTAGAGTAGAGTAGAGTAGAGTGTAGTAATGTTTAGTAGTATAGAGTATAGTAGAAAAGAGCAAAGTAGAGTAAATTAGAGTAGAATCAAGCAGAGTAGAGCAAAGTAGTATAAAGTAAAGTCGTGCAGAATAGAGTTAAGCATAGTAGAGTAGACCTGAGCTAGGTTAGGCTAGGCTAAGCTATGTTAAGCTAGGCTAAGATGGAGTAGAGTTATGTAGAGTAAAGTAGTGTAGAGTAGAGCTTGGTTAGGCTATGAAAAGCTAGGCTGGGCTTGGGTAGGCAAGGCTAGGGTAGAGTAGAGTAGAGTCGTGTAGAGTAGAGTAGTGCTTTATTTAGCTAGGCAAGGCTAGGCTAGAGTAGAGTAGAGTAGATTAGTGTAGAGCAAAGTAGAGCAAAGAAGAGCAGAGCAGAGCATAGTAGAGAATAGTAGAGTAGAGCAGAGTAGAGTAGTGTAGAGCAAAGTAGAGCAAAGGCAAATAGAGTAGAGTAGAATAGAGCAGAGCTTTGTTAAGCTAACCTAGGCTAGGGCAGGCTAGGTTAGAGTAGAGTATAGTAGAGTTGAGTAGAGTAGAGTTTGGTTAGGTTAGGCTAGGCTTCACTAATATACAATAGAGTAGAGTAGAAAATAGCATAGTAGAGTTGAGTATAACAGAGTTGAGTTGAGCATAGTAGAGTAGAGTAGAGTTAGGTTAGGCTAGGTCAGGCTAAGCTAGGCTCGATTAGGCTATGCTAGAGTCGAGTAGAGTTGAGTAGAGTAGAGTAGAGTAGAGCTAGGTTAGCTTAAGCTTGGCTAGGCTAGGCTAGAGTAGTGTAAAGTATAGTAGAGTAGACTAGAGCAGAGCAAAGTAGAGCTAAGCTTAGTAGAGTAGAGCTGAGTAGAACAAAGTAAAGTAGAGTAGGGTAGGGCTAGGTTAAGCAAGGTTAGGTTAGAGCAGAGTCGAGTAGAACTTGGATAGGATATGCTAAGCAAGGCAATGCTAAACTAAGTTAGAATAGAGTATAATAGAATAGAGTGGAGAAGAATAGAGTAGAGTAGATTAGAGTAGAATAGAGTAGAACAAAGTAGACAAGAGCAGAACAAAATAGAGTAGAGCAGAGCTTAATGAGGGTTAGATAGCCTAGATAAGGCTAGGTTAGAGTAGAGTAGAGCTAAGTTAAGCTAGGTTAGGTTAGGAAAGGTTAGAGAAGGTTAGATTAGAGTAGTATAGAGCTGAGCTACATTTAGTTAGGCAAGGCTGGGATATGTTAGAGTAAAGTAGAGTTGAATAGGGTAGACCTGGGTTAGGCTAGATTACTTAGACTAGGCTAGGCAAGGCTAAAGTAAGATGGATTAGAGTAGAATTGAGTAGAGTATAGTAGCGTAGAGCTGTGTAGAGTAGAGTAAAGGAGAAAAAAGTAAAGTATGATAGAGTAGGGAAGAGCATAATAGAGTAAAGCAGAGTAATATGGAGCAGAGTAGAGCAGAGTAAAGTAAAGCAGAGCAAAGTAGAGTAGAACAAAGTAAAGTAAAGAAGAGTAGAGCAGTACAGAGTATTGTAGAGTAGAGAAGAGTAGAGGAGAGTAGAGTAGAAAATTTAAAATGGAGTGGAGTAGAGTGGAGTAGAGTAGAGTAGAGTGGAGAAGAGTAGAGGAGAGTAGAGTAGAGTAGAGCTAGGTTAGGCTATGCTAAGCTAGGCTAAGCTAGGTTAGAGTAGAGTAGAGTAGTGCAAAGTAGAGTAAAGTAAAGTAGAGCTAGGTTAGGCTATGTTACATTATGCAAGGCTAGGTTAAGCTAGAGTAGTGTGGAGTTGAGGAGAGCAAGGCTTTGCTAGTTTGATTAGAGTAAAGTAGAGTACAAAAGGGCTAACTTAGGCTAGGCTAGGATATGCTGTGCTAAGGTAGGCTATGTTAGATTGGCATAGAGTATAGCATAATAGAGTAGAGTAGAGCTAGGTTATGCTATGTTAGGCAAGGCTAGAATAGAGCAGAGTAGAGAAGAGCAGAGTAGAGTAGAGTAGTGTCGAGTAGAGTTGGCTAGTCTTGACAAGGCTTGGTTAGGTTAGGCTAGGCTAGGCTAGATTAGAGCGGAGTGGAGCATAATAAAGTAGAGAAGAGAAGAGTAGGGTAGAGTTGAGTAGAGTAGGGCAAGGGTAGGCTATGCTATGTTTGGCTAGGCTAGGTTAGGTTAGGATAGGCTAGGCTTGGCTAGCATAGGGTAGAGTAGAATGGAGTAGAAGAGAGGAGAGGAGAGAAGAGAAGAGGAGCAGAGAGGAGAGAAGAAGAGAGTAGAGCAAAGTAGAGTGGAGTAGAGTAAAACAGAGTAGAGCAAGGCGAGGCAATGCTAGACAAGAGTAAAGTAAAGTAAAGCCTAGTAGAGTAGAGTAGAGTATAACAAAGCAAGGTTAGGCTAGGCTAGGTTAGAGTAGAGTAGCTTAGAGCTAGGTTAGGTTTAGTTAGGCTAGGATAGGCTATGTTAGGCTAGAGTAGATTAGAATAGAGCATAGTAGAGTAGAGAAAAGCAAAGTAGAGTAGAGTAGAGCAAGGTTTGGCTATGTTAGGCTAGAGTAGAGTGGAGTAAAGTAGGGTGAAGTAGAGTTAGGTTAAGCAAGGCTATGCTGCGTTAGAGTAAAGTTGATTAGAGTAGAGTAGTGTAGAGTAGAATAGAGTAGAGTAGAGTAAAGGCTATACTAGAGAATTATTTAGTAGAGTAATGTAGAGACGAATAGAGTAGAAAAGAGTACTACTTAGCCTGGCTAGTTAGAGAAAAGTATAGCAAAGTAGAGCATAGTAGATTTTAGTCGAGTAGAGTAGAGTAGAGTAGAGTATAGTAGAGTAGAGTATAATATAGTACAGTAGAGTAAAGTAGTGCAGAGCTAGGTTAGGTTAGGCTAAGATAGGCCATGCTAGGCAAGGCTAGGTTAGAGCAGAGTAGAGTATAATAGAGTTGAGCTAGGTTAGGTTAGGCTAGCTTAGCTAGAGGTTAGTAGAACTAAGCAGAGCAGAGCAGAGTAGAGTAGAGCTAAGTTAGGTTGGGCTAGGTAAGATTAGGCTAGAATGGAGTAGAGTAGAGTAAAGTAGAGTAGAGCTAGGTTAGGCTAGGCAAGGTTAGAGTAGAGTATTGTAGAATAGAGTAGAGTAGAGTATAATAGAATATAGTAGAGTATAGTAGAGCTAGGTTAGGCTAGGCTAAGCTAGGCAAGGTTAGTTAGGTTATGCTAGGCTAGGCTAGAGTAGAGTAGAGTACTATTGAGTAGAGTTTAGAAGAGTAGAGTATAATAGAGTAGAGTTAAGTTAGGTTTGGCCAAATAAGGCTAGGTTAGAGTAAAATATAACAGGGTATAATAGAGATGACAAAAGAAAAGTAGAGTAGAGTAGAGCAAAGTAGAGTAGGGCATAACAAAGAAGAGAAAAGTAAAGTAGAGCAGAGTTAGGTTAGGCTAGGCTAGGCAAAGTTAGAGTGGAGTAGAATAGAATAGTATAGTGTAGAGTATAGTAGAGTAGAGTTAGGTTAGGCTAAGCAAGGCTAGGTTAGAGTAGAGAAATATATAGTAGACTTAAGTAGAGTAGAGTAGAGTAGAATAGAGCAGAGTGGAGTAGAGTAGAGCTAAGGTAGGCTAAGCTTAGCTACCATTGGCTAGGCTTGGCTTCAATAGAGTAGAGTAGAGTAGAGTATAATAGAGCTCGATTCAGATTGGCTAAGCTAGGTTAGAGTAGAGTAGAGTATAACAGAGTAGAGTTGAGTAGAGTGGAGTGGTACAAAGAAGAGCATAGCAAAGTAGAGAATAGTTGAGTAGAGTAGAGTAGTGTAGAGAAGAGAAAAGCAGAGTTGAACAAAGTAAAGTAGAATAGAGTAGAGCTTGGTTAGGCTAAGCAAGGCTAGGTTAGGTGAGGTTAGAGTAGAGTATAGTTGTTTAGAGTAGAGTATACCTAAGTTATGATAGGCTTGAATAGGCTAAGCTTTGCTAATATAGAGTAGAGTAAAGCAGAGTAGAGCAGAGTAGAGTAGAGTAGAATAGAGCAAAGCAAAGTAGAGTAGAGCTAGGTTAGGCTAGGCTCAGTTAGGCTTGGCTTGGCTAAGCTAGGTTAGGTTAGGCTAGAGTCGAGTAGAGTTGAATAAAGTAGAGTATAGTAGACCTATGTTTGGCTAGGCTAGGATAAAGTTAACTATAGTAGAGCAAAGCAATGTTGAGTAGAGTAGAGTAGAGTAGAGTACTAATAAGCAGAGTAGAGTAAAGCATAGTAGAGCAGAGCAATGTTGAGTAGAGTAGAGTTGAGTAGAGTAGAGTACTAAACAGTAGAGTAGAGCAGAGTAAAGTAGAGGTAAGTTAAGCTAGGCTAAGCTAGAGTAGAAAAGAGTATAGTAGAGTAGAGTAGGGCTTCGTTAGGCTATGCGAGAAAAGGCTAAGCTAAACTAGGCTAGAGTAGAGTAGAGTTGGTGGAGCAAAGTAGAGCAGAGCAGAACAAAGCAGAGCTATGTTAGGCAAGGCTTGAGTAGAGTAGAGTAGAGCTAAGTTAAGCAAGGCTAGGTTAGGAAAGGTTAGAGTAAAGTAGAGTAGAGCTGACCTTGGTTAGGTTAGGGTAGGCTAGAGTAGAATAGCAGAGTAGAGTAGAATAGAGTAGAGCTAGGTTAGGCTAGGTCAGTTTAGGCTAGGCTAAGCTAGGCTAGAGTAGAGTAATGTAGAATAGAGTAGACTAGACTAGAGTAGAATAGAGTAGAGTAAAGTATAGCAAAGTATAGTAAAGAAGAGTAGAGGAGAGAGTATAATAGAGTAGAGCTGAGTAGAGTAATGAAGAGCAGAGTAGAACAGAGTAGAGCAAAGCAAAGTAGAGTAGAGTAGAGTAGAGCAGTACAAAGTAGTGCAGAGTAGAGTAAAGTACAGAATAGTCGAGTAGAGAATAGAAAAGTAGAGTAAAGTAAAGAAAATTATTATAGAGCTAGGTTATGCTTGCTAGGCAAGGCTAAAGTAGAGTAGTATAAGGTAAAGTAGAGCTAGGATAGGCAAAGCTAGGTTTAGCTAGGTTAGAGTAGAGTAGAGTGAAGTAGAGTAAAGTAGAGTAGAGTAGAGTAGCATAGAGTAGAGCTAGGTTAGGTTGGGTTTAGTTTTGCTAGGCTAGACTATGGTAGGCTATACATGGCTAGGTGTAGAGTAGAGTAGAGCAAACCAGACGATAGTAAAGATGAGTAGAGTATAGTAGGGCAGTGCAGAGTAAAGCAGAGGAAACCTAAGTTAGCTATGATAGGATAAGCTAGGCTAGGTTAGGTTAGGCTAAGCTAGGCTAGGTTAGAATAAATCAAAGTAAAGTAGAGTAGAGAAGAGTAGGGTAGGGTAAAGTTGAGTAGAGTAGAGTTAGGGTAGGTTAGGCTAAATTTGGCTAGGCTAAGATAGGTAGGGTAAGGCTAAGCTTAGCAAGAGTAGAGTAGAGCAAGGTTATGCTTGGTTAGGCTAGGCTAGCTACATTATAGAGCAAAGTAGGGTAAAGTAGAGTAGAGTTAGGCTAAGCTAGGATAGGTTAGGGTAGGGTAGAGTAGAGTTGAGTAGAGTAGAGTTGAGTAGAGTAGAGTAGAGCTAGGTTAGGTTAGGCTAGACTCAACTAGGCATTGCTAATATAGAGTAAAGCAGAGTAGAGCAAAGCTAAGTAGGGTAGAGCAGAGCAAAGTAGAATAGAGTAGAGATGAGCAAATTAGAGTAGAGCTAGGTTTGGCTAGGCTTAGTTAGGTTAGGTGAAGCTAGGCTTGGTTAGGTTAGGCTAGAGTCATGAAGAGTAAAGTTGAGTTGAGTAGAGCTATGCTTGGTTAGGTTGGCTAGGCTAGTCTAGGGTAAAGTAAAGTATGGTTGAGTAGGATAAAATAGAGTAGAGTAGAGTAGAGCATAGTAGAGTAGAGTAGAGTAGTGTAGAGCAGAGTAGAGTAGAGCAGAGTAGAGTAGAATAGAGTAGAGTAGAGTAGAGTAGAGTAGAGTAGAGTAGAGTAGAGCTAGGTTAAGCTAGGCTGGGCTAGAGTAAAGAAGAGTAGAGTAGAGCTTGGTTAAGCTAGGCTAAGAAAAGCTAAGCTAAACTATGTTAGAGTAGAGTAAAATATAGTTGCATATAGTATTGTCGAATAGAATAGAGTAGAGCAAAGCAGAGTAGAGCAAAGCTGAGAAGACAAAAGGAGAGCAGAGCAGAGTTGAGTTGAGTTTAGTTAGGCTAGGTTAGGCTTGGCAGAGTTAGGCTAGAGTAGAGTTGTGTATATCTAAGTTAGGTTACTCAAGGCTAGGCAAGGTTAGAGTAGAGTAGAGGGGAGTAGAAAGAGTAGAGCTAAGCGAGGTTAGGTTAGGCTAGACTACACTAGAGTGGTAGAGTATAGTATAATAGAGTTTGGCTTGGTTAGTTTAGGTTATGCTAGGCTAGAGTAGAGTGGAGTATAATAGAGTAAAGTAAAGTAGAGTAGGAGAGAGTAAAGCTGAGTAAAGAAGAGAAGAGTATAGCATAGAGTATAATAAAGAAGAGTAGAGTAAAGAAGAGTAGAACAGAGTAATGTAGAGCAGAGCAGAGTAGAGTAGAGTAAAGTAGGGTAGAGAAGAGAGGAGTAGAGAAGTACAAAGTAGAATAGAGAAAAGCAGAGTAGAGGAGAGTAGAGTAGTGAATAGAAAAGTATAGCAAAGTAGAGTAGAGAAAAGTATAGGATAGCAGAGTTGTGTTGAGTTAGGTTAGGCTTGGCTAGACTCGGCTAGGCTATAGTAAGCTAGGTTAGAGTGGAGTAGTGTTGAGATTGAAGAGTAGAGTTTGGTTAGGCTAATTTAGGCAAGGCTATGTTAGAGTAGAGTAGAGTAGAGTAGAGTATAGTAAAGTAGATTAGATTAGAGTAGAGTAAAGTAGAGTTTAGTAGAGTAGAGTAGAGGTAGGTTAGGTTCAACTAAGTTAGGCTTGGATAGGTTAGGCTAGACTAAGGTAGGCTATGTTAGGCTTAAGTAGAGTTGAGTATAATAGAGTAGAGTAGAGTGTAGTATAATAGAGTAAAGTATACTAGAGTAGAGTAGAGCCAAGTTAGGCTAGGCTGGACAAGGTTAGAGAAGGGTAAAGTAGAGCAATGAAGATCAGAACTAAGCATAGTAGAGCAAAGATGAATAGAGTAGAGCAGAGTAAAGTAAAGCAAAGCTAAGTTAGGCTAGGAAAGAGTAGGCTAGGCTAAATTAGGTTAGGCTAGGCTTGGTTAGAGTAGAGTAGAGTCGAGCAGAGTAGAGAAGAGTCGAGCAGGGTAGAGTTGTGTAGTGTAAAGCTAGGGAAGGCTAGGCTAAGTTTGTGTTGGTTAGGATCAACTGGGCTAGGCTAGGCTTGGCTAGAGTAGAGTAGAGTAAAGTATAATAGAATTAAGTTAGGCTAGGATAGGCTATAGTATAAAGTAGAGTAGAGAAGAGTAGAGTAGAGTAGAGTAGAGTAGAGTGGAGCAAAGTATACTAGAGTAGAGTATAGTAGAGCAGAGTAGAGTATAGCAGAGCTAACTTATGCTACGCTATGCTAGGCTATGCTAGGCTTGGCAAGACTAGGCTAGAGTAGAGTGGAGTAGAGCAAGGTTAGGCTAGGCTAGGGTAGGCTAAGCTAAGCTAGGCTAGGCTAGAGTAGAGAAGAGTGGAGTAGAGTAGAGTAGAATAGATTAGAGCTTGGTTAGGCTAGGCTAAGTGAGGCAAGGCAAGAGTAGAGTAGAGTAGAGAAGAGTATAGTAGAATAGAGCGAAGTAGAGTAGAGCAAAATTGAGTAGAGTAGAGAAGAGCAGAACAAAGCAGAGTAGAAGAAGAGAGTAGAGTAGAGTAGAGTAGTACAGAGTAAGGCAGAGTAGAGCAGAGTGGAGCAAAGTTGAGTAAAGAAGAGCAAAGCTAGGTTATGCTAGGCTAGGCTAGGATAGAGAACACAAGAGTAGAGTCGAGTTGTGTAGAGTAGAGTAGAGTAGAGTAGAGCTAGGTTAGGCTAGGCTAGACTAGCCTTCAATAGGCTAAGCTAAGCTAGGCT
This sequence comes from Vanilla planifolia, assembly GCA_023846275.1. Taxonomy (NCBI): domain Eukaryota; kingdom Viridiplantae; phylum Streptophyta; class Magnoliopsida; order Asparagales; family Orchidaceae; genus Vanilla; species Vanilla planifolia. The sequence continues at coordinate 6,997 of JAIUJO010000306.1, read as the reverse complement.
AGGCAAGACGAGGCTAGAGTAGAGTAGAGTAAAGTTAAATTAGGCTAAGCCAGGCTAGTTTAGAGAGATTAAAGAAGAGTACAATTGAGTTGAGTAGAGTATAGTAGATTAGAGTAGAGTATAGTGGAGTAAAGGAGAGAACGAGTAGAGTAGAGAAAAGTAGTGTAGAATAGAGCAGAGTAGAGTAGAGCTAGGTTAGGATAGGCTAACCAGACAAGAGTAGAGTAGAGCAAAGTTGAATAGAGTAGAATTAAGTAGAATGTAGCAAACCAGAGTTTTTTAGGATAAGATAGGCTAGGCTAGGTTAAAGTAGAATAGAGTAAAAAAGAGCTACATTAGGTTTGGCTAAGCTTGGATAGGCTATGGCAGGTTAGAGTGGAGTATAGTAGGTTGGGCTAGGCTAGGTAAGGCTTGGCTAGGTTAGAGTAGAGTATAAGAGAGTAGAGTAGAGTAGAGAAGAGCAAACTAGGGTAGAGTAGGACAGAGTAGAGTAGAGTAGAGAAGAAAAGAATAGAGTAGAGTAGAGTAGAGCAAAGAAGAGTTAAGTTAAGCTAGGCATGGCTAGCCTAGGTTAAGCTAGGCTAGAGTAGGGTAGATTAATGTAGTGCTAGGTTAGGTTAAGCTAGGCAAGCTTAGAGTAGAGTAGAGAAGAATAGATTAAAGTATAGTAGAGCTAGGTTAGGTTAGGATAAGGTAGGCTAGGCTCAGCCAGGCTTGGCTAGGGTAGAGTATAATAGAATTTAGTTTAGTAGAGTAGAGTAGAGGATAGTAGACTAGAGTAGAGTAGAGTAGATTAGAGTAGAGCAAAGTAGAGTAGAAGAGACAAGAGTAGAGTAAAGTAGAGCAGAGATGAGTAGAATAGAGTAGAGCAGAGAAAAGCATAATAACATAGAGTAGAGCAGAGTGGAGCTACATTAGGTTAGGCTATAGTAAAGTATAGTAGAGTAGAGTTTAGTAGAGTAGAATTGAGTAGGTTAGATCTAAGTTAGGCTAAGCTAAGCTAGAGTAGAATAAAGTAGAGTAGAGCAAAATAGAGTAGAGTAGAGTAGAGTAGAGTAGAGCAGAGTAGGGTAGACTAGAGCAGAGGAGAGATTAGAAGAGCATAGTAAAGAAGAGTAGAAAAGGGTAGAGCAGGGCAGAGCTAAGGTAGGCTAGGCTAGGAAATGTTAAGCTAGGCTAGGCAAGGTTAGAGTTGTGTAGAGTAGAGTAGCATTGTAATAGTAGAGTAGAGTAGAGTAGTGTAAAGTAAGGCTAAGTTAGGCTAGGTTACTGTAAAATAGAGTAGAGTAGAGTTTAGTAGAGTGGAGGAGAGTAAAATAGAGTAGAGCAGAGCTAAACAGAGTAGCAGCACAAGCAACAAAGAAGAGCAGAGCGGAGTAGTGTAGGAAAGAAAAGGAAAGCATAGTAGAGCAGAGTAGAATAGTCTAGAGCAAAGCCAAGTAGAGAAAAGCAAGGTTATGCTGGGATATGCAAAGCTAGGCTAAGCTAGAGTATAAAGTAGGCCAGAGCTAGGTTAGGATAGGCTTGACTTGGCAAGGTTAGAGTAGAGTATTGTAGAGTAGAATAGAGCTAGGTTAGGCTAAGCAAGGCTAGCTTAGGCTAGGCTACAGTAGTGTTGAGTGTAGTAGACTTGATTAGGTTAGGCTAGGCTAGGTTAAGCTAGGCTAGAGTAGAGTAGAATAGAGAAGAACAGCAAAGAAGAATAGATCAGAGTAGAGTAGGGTGGAGATGGCAAGAGTAGTGTAGAGTTGGACAAAATAGAGTAAAGTAAAGTAGAGTAAAATAGAGTAAAGTAGAGCAGAGTAGAGTTAAGCTAAGTTAGGCTAAGTTCGGCAAAACTACGCTAGGCTAGGCTAGGTTAGAGTTGATTTGAATAGTATAGAAGAGCAGAGTAGAGTAGAGTATAGTAAAGTATAGTATAGTAAAGTAGAGTAGAGTGGAGTAGAGCAAGGTTAGGCTAGCTTAGGTAATGCTAAGCTCGGATAGGTTAGACTAGGCTAGAGTAGAGTATAATATAGTAGAGTAGAGTAGTATAAAGGTTAGGCTAAGCAAGGCTAGGCTAAGGTAGGCTAGGCTAGAGTAGAGTAGAGTAGAGTAAAGTAGAGGTTTATTAGGCTGTGCTAGGCTACAGTAAAGTAGAATAGAGTAGAGTTGAGTAGAGCATAATAGAGTAGAATAAGCAGCAAGCAGAGTAAAGTAAAGTAGGGTAAAGTAGAGTAGAACAGAGAAGAGTAGAGGAGAGCAGAGGAGAGCAGAGGAGAGCAGAGTAGAGCAGAGTAGAGCGAGGTTAGGATAAGCTAGGTAGGGTCAAGCTAGGTTAGAGTTTAGTTGAGAAGAGTAGAGTATAGTAGAGTAGAGTAGAGTAGAGTATTGTATAGTATAATATTGTAGATTAAAGTAGAGTAGAGTAAGGTTAGGCTAGGTTATATAAGGGTAGGCTATGCTAGGCTAGGTTATACAAGGCTAGGGTAGGTAGAGTAGAGTAGAGTAAAACAATATAGAGTCAAGTAAAGCAGAGCAGAGTAGAGTAGAACAGAGCAGAGCAAGGTAGAGTAGAGCAGAGCAAAGAAGAGTAGAGAAGAGTAGAGTAGAGTAGAGTAAAGCAGAGCTAGGTTAGGCTAGGCTAGATTAGATAGAGTTTAGTAGAGTATAATAGAGTAGAGCTAGGTAGGTTAGGGTAGGCAAGGTTAGGCTCGGTTAGGTAGAGTAGAATAGAGTGGGTAAAGTAGAGTAGAATAAAGTAGAATATAATAGAGTAGAGTAATTATAGTAGAGAAAGTTAGAGTATAGCTAGTACGGGCTCGAGTAGAGTATTATAGAGCAGAGTAGAGTAGAGTAGTGTAAAGTGGAACTATTTTAGGCTAGGCTAGGTTAGAGTACAATTGTGAATAGTAGAGTAGCGTAGGGCAAAGTAGGGAAGAGTAATGTAGAGTAAAGCATAGTATAATAGAGCAGAGGAGAGCAAAGTAAAGCAGAGAAAAATAGAGTAGAATAGAGCATGGTTATGCTATGTTAGGCTAAGCTAGGCTAGGCTAGAGTAGAGTAGAGTAGAGTGGTTTAGAATAGAGTAAAGCTAGGTTATGTTGGACAAGGCTAAGCTAAACAAGGAAAGTGTAGAATTAGGTGGAGTAGAGTAGAGTATAGTAGTGCAAGTAGAGCATAATGGAGAAGTAGCGAAGTAGAGTAGAGTAGAGCAGAGTAGAATAGAGTAGAGTAGAGTAGAGTAGAGCAGAGCTAGGTTAAGCTAGGCTAGGCTAGAGTAGGTTGAGTAGAGTTGTGTAGAGTGGAGTAGAGCTGAGATAGGTTTTGTTTGTAAAGGTGAGGATAGGCTAAGCTAAGCTAGACTTGGCTAGAATTGTAGCACAGAGTAGGAGCTAGTTTAGGATAGCCAGAGTATAGTAGAGTGGAGTAGTGTAGAATAGAGTAGAGCAAAGTAGTGCATCGTAGAGCAGAGCAGAGCAAAGCTAAGTACAGTAAGGCAGAGCATAATAGAGCAAAGATGTGTAAAGCTGAGCTGAGCTAGTAGAGCAAAATATAATAGAGAATAGGAGAGTAGTGTAGAGAAGAGAAAAGTGGAGTAAAGTATAGTAGAGTAGAGAAGAGTATAGCTAGGTTAGGCTAGGCTAGATAAAGGGAGAGTATATAAGAGTAGAGTAGTGTAGAATAATGTAGAGTAGAGCTACATTAGCCTAAGGTAGTCTTGGCCAGGGTAGGCTAGGTTAGCACTAGGCTAGAGTAGAGTAGAGTAGAGTAGAGCTAGTTTAGGCTAGGCTACAGTAGAGAAAAGTAGAGTAGAATAGAGAAGAGTAGATAGAGTAGAGCAGAGTAGAGCAGAGCAGAGTAGAGTAGAGCAAAGTAGAGCAAAACAAAGTAGAGTAGAGTAGACAAGAGTAGAGTTGAGCAAAGAAGAGTAGAGTAGAGAATAGTAGAGTAGAGCATAGCAGAGCTATGTTAGGTGAGGCTAGGTTAAGTTAGGCTAGGCTAGAGAAGCATAGTGTATAGAAGAGTAGAGTTGATTAGAGTAGAGTAGAGTTGAGTTAGGTTAAGTTAGGCTATGCTAGGCTAGGCTAGGATTAGCTAGAGTAGAGTAATATTATATAGTAAAGCAGAGTATAGCTAGGTAAGGCTAAGCTAGGCTAGGTTAGGCTTGATTAGAGTAGAGTAGAATAGACCAGAGTACAGTAGAATATAGTGGTGTAGAGTATAATATAGTATAATAGAGCAAAGAAGAGCTTGGTTTGGCTAGGCTAGATTAGGCTTTGCTAGAGTAGAGCAGAGTAGAGTAGTGCTAGGTTAGTTTAGGCTAGTTTAAGCAAGTTAAGGCTAGACTAGGCTAAAGTATAGTAGAGTAGATCCGAGTAGAGCTGAGAAGAGTAGTGTAGCACTTCATAACAGAGTGGAGAAAAGCAAAGTTGAGCAAAGTAGAGTAAAACAACATAGTGTAGAGCAGAGTAGAGTAAACTATAGTAGGGTAGAGGTTCATTAGGCTAGGCTATGTTAGAGTAGAGTAGAGTAGAGAAAATAAGAGCAAAGGTTGGTTTGGTTAGTTTAGGCTAGGATAGGTTAGAGTATAGTAGAGTACAATATTGTAGAGTAAAGCTAAGTTAGGATAGGCTAGGATAGGCTTGGCTAGCCTTGGTAAGGCTAGAGTAAAGTATAGTAGACTAGAGTAGAGTAGAGAAAAGCTAGGTTAGGTTGGGTTATGTAAGAGTATAGTAAGTAGAGTAGAGTAGAGTAGAGTAGAGCATAACAAAGTAAAGTAGAGCAAAGGAGAGCAGAGAAGCAGAGTTGAGTAGAGTAGAGTAGAGCTTGGTTAGGCTAGGCTAGGTCAGGCGAGGCTAGAGTAGACTACGAGTAGAGTAGATCTAGGTTAGGCTAGGCTCAGTTAGAGTAGAGTATATTAGATTAGAGTAGAGTAGAGTAAAGTAGGGTAGAGCTAAGTTAGGCAAGGCATGGATAGGTTATGCAAGGCTAGAGAAGGCTAGGTTGGACTAGGCTAGAGTAGAGTAAACTAGAGTAGATTAGGATATAATAGAGTAAAGTTAGGTTAGACTAGTCTAGGCTAGGCTAAACTCGGGTAGAGTAGAGTAAAATTAAGTAGAGTAGAATAGAGTAGATGAAAGCAGTATAGAGTAATGCAGAAGAGTAGAAGAAAGCATAGCAGACTAGAGTAGAGAAGAGCACAGTAGAGTGGAGTAGAGTAGTGTAAATCAGAGTATAGTAGAGCTAGGTTAGGCAAAGCTAGGCTATGCTAGGTTAAAATAGAGTAGAGTATTGTAGAGTAGAGTAGAGTATAGTAGAGTATAGTATTGTAGAATAGAGTATAGCTAGGTTAGGCTATACTAGGCCAGGCTAAGTTAGGCTTGGCTAGGTTCGGCAAGACATGAATAAAGTAGAGTGGAGTATAGTAAAGTAGAGTAAAGCAAGGTTAGGTTAATGTAGTAGAGGTTAGGCTTGGCTAAAGTAGAGTATAGTAGAGTAGAGTAGAGAAGAATAGATCAAGGTAGACTAGAGCATAGTAGAGCAGAGTAGAGCATAGCAGAGTGAAGCATTGTTTAGCAGAGTAGAGTAGAGATAAGATGAGCAAAGCAGAGTAGAGTAGAGCATGGTTAAACTTTGCAAGTCTAGGCGAGGCTATGCTTGCCTAGGTTAGGCTAGAGTAGAGTGGATTAGAGTAGAGTATAGTAGAGCTAGGTTAGGCTAGGCTAGGCTATGCTTTGTTAGAGTTTATTATAGTAGAGTAGAGTAGAGTAGAATAGACAAGAATAGAGTAGAGTTGAGTTGATTTGAGTAGAGTAGGGTAGAGTAAAGTAGAGTAGAGTGGACTAGAGCTTGGTTAGGCTAGGCTAGGCTTGGGTAGGCGAGGCTAGGAAAAAGTAGAGAAGAGTATAGTAGAGCTAGGTTAAGCTAGGCTAAACAAGAATACAATAAAGTAGAGTAAAGGGAAGTAGAGTAGAGTAGAGTTGGGTAGAGGATGGTAGATTAGAGTAGAGCTAGGATAGCATAGGTAAGGCTAGGCTAAACTAGGCTGGGCTAACCTAGGCTAAAGTAGGATAGAGTAGAGTAGAGTAGAGTAATGTAGAGTAGAGCTAGGTTAGGTTAAGTTCAGCAAGGCTAGGCTAGGCTAGAATAGAGTAGAGTATAATAGAGAAGAGTAGAGTGGAATAGAATAGAGCTAGGTTAAGTTAGATTAGGCTGGGCTAGTGTTAGAGTATAATAGAGTAGAGTAAGGTAGAGTAGAGCAAAGGAAAGAAGAACATAATAGAATACAATAGGCAAAGCGAAGCAAAATAGAGTAGAGAAGAGCAGAGTAGAGCTAGGTTAGGCTAAGCTAAGCTAGGCTATGCTAGAGTAGGCTAGAGGAGAATAGAGAAGAGAAGAGCTAAAAAAAGCTAAACAAAGTTAGAGTAGAGTAGAGTAGAGTATAATATAATAAAGTACAATAGAGTAGAGTAGAGCATAGTAGAGTTAGGTTGGCTAGTCTAGGCTAGGGTAGGCTATGCTAAGCTTGGCTAGAATAGAGTAGGGTATAGTAGAGTAGCATAGTGAAGAGTAGAGCAGAGCAAAGCTCGATTAGGCTAGGCTATTCTAAGTTAGGCCTTGCTAGAGTAGAGTAGAGTAGAGTAGAGTAGAGTAGAGTAGAGTAGAGTAGAGAAGAGTAGAGTAAAGTAGTGCAGAGAAGCACAGAGAAGTGCTAAGTAGAGGAGAGCAGAGTAGAGCAGAGTAGAGAAAAGCAGAGTAGAGTTGAGCCGAGCAGAGAAAAGCATAGTAGAGTTAGGTTACACTAAGTAATACTTGGTGAGGCTAGGCTAGGCTAGGTTAGAGTAAAGTAGAGTAGAGTATAGTATAATATAGTATAGTATAATATAGTATACTATAATAGAGTATAGTAAAACTAGGTTAGGCTAGGCTAGGTTAGACTAAGCTAAGCTAGGCTAGAGTAGAGTAGAGTATGGTAGTGCTAGGTCAGGTTAGGCAAGGCTAGGCTAGGCTAGTG